>OX438900.1:602500-1030000 GCA_949316265.1 Diarsia mendica
GGCAACGGTACAAAAACAGCCAGTATTACTAATAAAGTAAATTAATATTTTTTTGTTTCTGTTACAGATGTAATTTACTGTCAAAATGAATTAAATTAAAGAATTAAATGTTTATTTTTTATATTTTATCTCCCAAAGTTAATTTTATTCATAAAATATTGACCACTTTTCTGACATAAAAACTTTTTGATTTGCTTTCTTTGCTTTTTTTTTCTTAAGATTTAAAAAAGTACCGTTGGTTTTAGACGGAGCATGATAAACCGTACGTGTTACCTTATTAGAAAGAAACTCGTGCGTTTTACTTTACGATTACGCACAAGTACGTAATGACATACATTACGATATTGAAATTGGTGAAATAAGAGGCCCTTTACGAGCAAATGTGTTATAAATATATATTTATTTTGTCCACATTTTAGTTTATGAAAGACAAAACTCTATGAGGTATTTGCCGGCGATGTGGATAAAGCATAATAGCTGAATGTTAAAATAACAATCGCAGCAACAGTCTGGAGAAAGGATCACGTACTGCATCGTGTTATTGTCTAGATTCTGATGATGGTTAACATAATCTTTGAGCTAGTTCATCGATGTGCGATGATTCATCAGCAGACGTATGGCAAGTGGTAGCAAGTACCATTACACTTCCGCGGTCCGTCGCCGAAGAACAGTTTACAAATATATTCGCTGTTACCACTATTATAATATTATTAAACATGTGCCAAACTTGAAATACAGATGACTAACTGCATAGGTTATAGAGGAAACCAAATAGCAAAGACTGAAGTTTGAGATGGAGAGCCACCTCGGAAAAGCGCAACAGGGCCAGCGCGCCAGTCTCTACACTAAATAACGATAAAAATCGGTCGCAAAGTCGTATCGATGTCAAATTTCTAATAGATTTTCAATCTTATGCTTTTGAAATAAAGCTGAAAATCTATTAAGTAAAGAAATTTTATTAATATTTGTAGAGACTGCAGGCCCAGGATCACCAGCAGTTTCAATAGCTAAAGGACGTGTTTGTGCTGAATCAATTTTGCGTGGAAGCTGTCCAAACTCGGCATAAACTTTGACACCAGGTGATAACCACGATTAAGAAGTAGAAGATGGAAGCTGTGCCTGGAAGCAACTGGGTGTGCTCTGTTATGTCATCGTCAGGGGAATTATTTATAGACTATAGCATAATTGAAGAGCAGCGGTGGCCCAGTGGTGTCGGCCCCGACTTACGAACAGAAGGTCGTGGGTTCGAGCCCAGGCAGGCGCATTACTTTGTGTAATTTATTTCATCACCGCTGCTCTCAAAACGGTGAAGGAAAACATCGTGAGGAAACCGGCCGGCATGTCTTGGAACCAAAAAATTCGAAGACATGTGACATCTGCCAATCCGCACTGGACCCGCGTGGTGGATTATAGCCCATCCCTCTCCTAAAGAGGAGGCCTGAGTCCTTGCAGTGGGAACATTATTGGCTGATGATGATGATAGCATAATTACACAGTGAGTCAATAAACTAGGAAACAGAATTGTAGAAAAAAGAGACAAAAGGATGAAAATGAAAAATAAGAAAAGTACAAAAGATAACAAGAGAACTTATTAAGAGATTTAAGGCATTATAATGAATGACTCAAATTTAATTCAAAACCGGTACACTTGTAGATAAAATAAACGGAAAAGAACAACACGTTTGTATCGTGGGTGCGTTTACAAACATTTAAACTCACACTCCCAGACCCGAAACAACTACCTGCAGGCCATACAAATATTTGTTCCGTGCGGGGATCGAACCCGCGACACGCAGCGCAGCAGTCCAATCGCTCAGCCCGTGCAGTAACCGTGTCGCCATAGAATGAATATTCCTATGGAGGGATGCTGCCTGGCTCGGTTTTACAAACTGATCAAGATTGATAATTAAACAGCAGACGAGAACAGAAGAAACGCAAATTCCTATTGACAATTTATTTGTGTTGGAAAGAGACATTTTGCTACGAGTACCAGTAGACATTTTGCGAAAGAGACATTTTGCTACTAGTACACAGAACACAGCTAATAAGTATACATCACGCACACTAGCTAATGAGTTTACACTTTACATGTGTGAAATAGTTATGCCACACAAACACTGAGTAAAGCAAGCGAGCTCTGTCTTTATTAGTGTGCGTGCGGCACATCAATAATACCATATACCAATATATAGTAATCATTCATTTGTCACTGAATCAGATACAATATTTCGCTAATGCAACTATAGCAATCTTGGCACAATAGTTAACACCTTTGGTTAACGAACAAGGAGTCCTAAGATCAAACCACGGGTGCTGCTTTTTTCTTTTTGTAATCATTATTTTGTTAAAACATTATTTAAAGTAGAATCTTTAACGATTCAATCCCGTTCATGGATGAGTTATGAAGTTTGCAACGTTTGGGAACTACGACACTCTCAGTCCATTTTATTTCGGCTGCTTATAAACTAACTACCGACAATTTAAAAATAAAATTGTTTTCAAACACCTTCATTTATAAAAATTGCAGTCTTAGTGGTCAATCTACGATTATTTGCATTACTTAGTTTATTGATAACACAGAATTACTCTAGATATATTCGTTTGTAATTTATTTCTGTGGATCCAAACATGCATCATTAAACAACGTTAAAAAGGCAGAAATCGTTCTTTTGCATGAGCAAACCTTATTTATTAGTGAAATTGCAAGGCGCTTAATGATATAGGTAAGTAACAGATACTATAACTTTTATGTTTACGTAGGAATTAATAAAATTAACGTAACTTTAGTGCATTAACATTGTTATAATAGCCCATTTTTGTTTGCTAATGTATATTTAAACCATATCTAAAAGTATTTTAACTTGTAGTGTATCTATGCATATGATTATTGAAAATAAATAATATTAATTTGGTGTATATAGAAGTGTGTATGTATTATAGTTTATATATGGTATATATAAGTAGTTACATATAAACCAAATTAATATTATTTCATCATTTAATAGATAGGTATACATTAAGTTAACTAAAGTGCATTAACCATTTTGTTTGCTAATAGAGGTATATATAGTTTATGGTATATAATAGGTATATTTTTAAAAGTGTTTTATATAATTATTGTATATAAATAACATTAATTATATATACCTATATGAAAGCATAATTTTATTTTTTATGTATACATAAATATTACTATTTACTATAAAATAACTATTATCATAAGTATTTTAGTAGAAGTAGGTATTTTAAATACTGTTTTGTTTTATATTCACAGAGAAGAACCGAGCAATTATGGATCCACCGATATGCGGATTCTGGAGACGTGGAAAATCTTCGACGTGGGTCAAAATCAAAAGCGAATTCATCAGCTCGACACCATGACATCGTGGCAAAGCACAAAGCTAGTTCATTCAGATTGCCAACACGCGTCACAGCTACAGCACACAATGTGTGCTTACAAACGGTGAGAAATCACCTGCGTTCTGCTGGTTCACGCTGCAGCAAGCCAGCGCGGAAGATTTTACTGTCCAGTCCACTGCGCATCGACGACGCCGACTACAGTTCGCTAGGTCATAATTATTTTAATTTTGATTGGAACAATGTGGTGATTTGTAGCGACGAAAAAACTTTTAAGTTGAATAAGGATGGGCGTGAAATATTATGGAGAAAAGGTGGTGAAAGATAATTATAATGAATGTAATAACTAAATTAGTAGAATTTATTTTAAATATTAAACGATTGTGAACCATAACGTTATATACATAATGTTCATGTTTGTGTGAACAAATGTAAAACTTAGCATTATTTTTATTTGATATATACAACTTGCTGTATTCCTCTGTTTTAAACAACAATTCGTATTGTTTAAAGTCTGGTGAAGTGATGTTATTGTTATGCAGATAGTAATTGCCATAATTTCTTACTATCTAACATGTTGATTCACTTCCCAGCTAATTTTGCTTTCGATTCAATTTAGATACCACCCTACTTCAATAAATTATTTACGTCCATCCTTAAGCAACACATAATTATTATTGTCTAACTAATAAATAAAAATAAAACAAATTATTTTATTGTTTTTATTTAATTACCTTTCTACTTTTTTGTTTAAGTGATTTTATTGGTCACAAACTTAATTTTATAAAACAAAAAGTAAAAAAAGGTAAAAAACAGTAAAACTGAATTCCTCAGTGGGGATCGAACTCACGACACCGAGCGTAGACTAATAACTATGTCAAGCGCTTACACCACTCTGCCACGGATGTTCTACTAGACATTATCTAAAATATTGGGTCATATTCCTTCACTGTGAGCCCGTTTCTTGATTTTTTACCCGTGTATGTTTAATACGTATACCCACACAATATTAATAAAAGTTACCGATGAGTGCGTGATGTAAAGTCGGCCTGCGGTAGGCCAGTTTTGACTTATACGCACATAACGCACACTATTAGAAACATAGTTCACTCGTTTTACTTAGTGTGTGTGCGTATAACTATGACTTCACTCACACATTGCAAAATGTATACTTATTAACTGGTTCAACTGTACCAGTAGACATTTTGCGAAAGAGACATTTTGCGACTGATCCGTTTTGACATTCGATTTCATTCAGAACATAATTATTTAGCTGGTTAGTATAGCTTGATTGCTCGCCGGGTTTACCTACTGTTGCAAGTTGCAACCGCAACACTTAGAACACTTGTGATGATTGTGAAATAACTAGTTTTGTATCCAGTGCCTGTTTTAGATGGAAAACGTTGTTCACTTTTATGATATTCAACAATGTAAATAAAAGGATAGAAGGGCGCACGCGCGTGGGCGGCCGCCTTTATACAGGGTTTTGCAAACGGTGTGCGTTTCAAAGATTCGATGACCAACTAGATCCTTTTGGGTAGGTACAATAAAATTATCTATTTTGTATAATAACACCTTGAATAATATTTAAGTATTGAGTAATATTAGTGAGTTAGCACCATTTAATTAAATTATATTAAGTAATAATAAGTAATAGGCTCGGACTGGTGTAACGAATTACTTTAATTTTGATACTTGTTAATTAAAAATAACTTATAAACCTTAACAGTAAAGTAGACTATGAATAACTACTTACATAAAATTTTGAATAAAATTTAACCCAAACAGAAAACTTAAAAAATAAGAAATAAATAATAGCTAAAAACAAAAAAACAAATACGAACCGAAGTTAATTTTGAATGAATTCATATTTCGCACTTATTAGTTGGCTACCGATCTGGGCCATGTAATTAGAACCGGTACGTCAGTAGGACATCACTAAGCAACAACAACTATGTGAGCGACTGCTCTGCTAGCCCCGCGTTATGTAACTGCGCGAGGTGGTGCTTTCAGCGGCACTTGTGTACGCCGTGGGCCGTTAAAATTTCGCAAGGTGCCGAATTGCACCGATCGATACCTTTGTTTTCTTGATCTATGTTACTATTATTTATTTGGTGAAGCCGTGAGGCACATGTTTTTGCTCTTTTCCCTCCTCTCTTGTGTTTATTTTGCAAAATATGATGTGTGTCTTCTTTCTTTCAATATTAGTCGAGGTTACAATACAGGTAATGGACGGTCTGGTATAGACTCCAGTAAGTTTCGACTGTTATATTGGAAAGCTGCTATTGTGTTGGACAGTTGCCACATGAATCTTCTAGTGTTTCAGGCCCAAGAGTATCGTAGCAGTGCCTTCTTAGCGGCGCAGATAGTTGTGACGCCGTGAGTAAGTCTTAGTTGAAGGACGTCGCGCCCCCGCCGCGAGCCGCACGCGCACCATCTCTGGGAGTCTAAAATGGCCACTTTAGCAGATCTTAATATGAATTGACCATTCAAAATAGTAACTGCGTCTGTGACCATTTTACGAATTTAAGGCGACATTAGCTGCCCGCGACCTTGAGCGCGCGTTTAACTCATCGCCTAAACAAATAAGGTTGAAAATGGCGATGCGTTTGATGCTCGTGACTGCCAAAATGAACGATAGTTCGCAGATTTAATTTATAAAAAAAAAAATACGCTGTAATGTTAAAATATTTTTACATATGTCTTTAGTTGGTTAAATTTCCTTTCTGATAGTAAAAAAAAAAAATAACAGTTATCACTCAAAATATTGAGCATTTCGAGACGAAAAAGTTTTTTCGTGTGATTTTTTTGTGATTTTGTGTTTTTTTTTTCGAGGTTCTTTACTTTTAGAAAATATTTTTGCATAAGTCTTTTACCTATACATTTGACTATACACTGTATTTTTTTTTGGAATTGTAATAAGTAGCAATACGGCTAACTCTGCGACGAAAAACAGGTCGTTTTTACGGTGCCCCTTTAACTGCGCCTTAACGCAATTCATATTGTTTTCCTATTATTACTTACCTATGATCTATTTGATCCCAGACGCTGTTACTATTATGAAAGGTCATTTTACGCTTTTTGACGCAATTCCTATTATGATCTGCTAAAGTGGCCGTTTTAGACCCCCTGGTCTCTCATGCCAATGCATGGACATTACCAGCATATTATGGGAAGCTGGCGGCCTAATGAGGGCTTATAGCCCTGATTAATGTAACCCTGAAAAGATTCAACTAGGGAAATAAATTAAGGTCATTATTTTGTACCTATTTATATTTTCATCGAGTCACAAAATTCAAAAAAAATTCAAAATTCAAAGCATTTATTTCAAGTAGGCCGTTACAGGCACTTTTGAATAGTCGAATTAAACTAACTGCGGCACTCAGAGATATCCAACGATTACTCAAGCCGCCACCCAGCAAAGGCTTGACATACTTTTGTATGACAAAACTGCCAAAAACCTTTACCAAGCGACGTCCCAAGCAACCACTGAAGCTCTCCGAGTGCGGCAGTAAACTACTGAAGCTAAATAAACTAAGCTACAGTCCCAGTCACAAGGCATAATAACTCGTGATTGTGATCACAAAATTAGTAAGCTGCCCATGAACTTTTCCACCTACTTGTGATCTTGTGAATGACTGTTTCTCGGTAAAACACGGGGTGTTCCCAACATGTTGAATAGACTTTATGAAGACGTATGACTCGGTGCCAAATACATGGTTAATGAGGGTGCTAGAGTTGTACAAGTTGTTTTTATTTTATACTAGCTGATGCCCGCGGCTTCACCCGCGTGGATGTCGTTCAAATTATATACTAAAACCTTCCTCTTGAATCACTCTATCTATTAAAAAAACCGCATCAAAATCCGTTGCGTAGTTTTAAAGATTTAAGCATACAAACAAACAAAACAGACAAAAAAGCGACTTTGTTTTATACTATGTAAGGATGGGCTTACTCTTGACCTCAATCTTGCCCTAAGGGCAGAGAAGAGGACGACGATGGAACGAGCTTACCCAGAAGAAGCCTGTTTACTCGCGACTTAAATAGATCGGGGCTATATGAACTCGGGAAGACCGACGCAGGCAGGGTGTTCCACTCCTTGGCTGTACGAATAATGAAAGACTTAGCAAAACGCAACTCTACGCATCTTCCTGATGTCGTGGATGTGGCAAAAGAGGACAGTCCTTCCCTATCCAGGATGTATATAATTGATATTCAGAGTAATAGCGAACCGATACGGATAAAGCGTGGTATATTTCAGGATGATAGTCTGAGTCCACTTTGGTTTTGCTTAGCCTTGAACCCCTAAGCACGCTGCTGGAGCTTCACGTCTGGGTTATTGGTTGAGGTCAGGTTATACTATCACAATTATTGTCGTCTATAGTATATTTATATTTAGGTTAAGTTATTTGTGCAGTTTATAGCTAACAAACATGGATGCCCCCCCAAAGATTCGCAACTGATGGAGTTACTGAGGATCACTGAAATTTTCAGTACCTACCTAGCGCCATCAAGATGTTATTTGGTGTGGACAAATGTGCGGTCACCGGTCATGTTTAAAGAGGAGGGCAATTGTGGAATCTGGGATTGCATAAATCTCAGATCTCTGTTAGCAACCGAAATCTATGAGTTTTCGAGTTGTGGCTATAGGAGCGCTTCTTTGACCTGTGGCGAAAACTATTTTTTTATTTATTAATACTCATTAATCATTCGGAAATAAGGTACTTACGCGTCTTCATCGGTTGGGCGATGCTGGTTTTGATGTACTCAACATCAGAAGTAATGCTCTGAGTTTGAAACTAAGTTTAATAGCTACCGGCTCGTTCTTGCAGTAGACTATCTCAGGCTCATAATATTGTGTAACATGAATTTCATACGTACGTTACGTATACGGCATGTTGTGTAACGAGATTCATTGAAAAATAACTCTTCTTTACTAAGGAATCTACTTGGTGCTGCTGTATTTTTTTTTTAAATGAGCTTGGTCTTGACCTCAATCTTACCCTAAGGGCAGAGATGAGGTCGACGATGGAACGAGCTTACTCAGAAGAAGCCTGTTTACGCGCGACTTAAACTGCAACTAGACTACAACACGACACGACGACGACAATACGACACGACGACGACAATACGACACGACGACGTACGTTCGTACGTATGACTTGTATTACAATTATTCAGCACTGGCTGATGCCCGCAGCTTCGCCCACGTGGATTTTATATACTAAAACCTTTCTCAAGAACCACTCTATCCATTGGTGAAAACAGCATGAAAATCGGTGCTGTAGTTTTTTAAGTTTATCGCGAACAGATAGACAGACGCGGCGGAGGCCTTTGTTTTATAATATGTAGTGATAATATTCTAGCTTCACTAGTAAGGTTGTACCTACAATATTATAGAGAAGTAGGCTAACCTCATAAGTTGTATGAACAACATGTATTTTTCCAAAATGGTAGTACCTACAGGTATAACTTGTAGAGCAAGAAGTCGGCCTCGGTGGTATCCGTTTCAAATAACAACGGAAACAGATCGATTTCACAAAAAAACATATTATCTTGCTTTATTGATCTTAAATAATCATAATATAATTTGGTTTCTGCGATTTGTCGGTCACGTAACCACGTTATACACTAATCATACGCTGAGGTTGTGAGGATGTAGGTACACACGGAAGGGATATAAATCAATTGGGTGTTATTAGTGTGTCTAAAAATGTACAAAATTGTGTTCAAATACATGCTGCGCCGACCGCGAATTGGGATAAGCGCAGGACAATGATAATGATGTTGTATTTTTTTAAATTTCAGAGGAAAACTAAAGAAAGCTGTTGATTTTGTTTTTGCAAATCTAACCAGCGTTTTTTTTTTATTAGGCGACGCGTGATCCGACTCGAAGGACCAAAATATGTCGAGGTGTGCGGTGCTAATGAGTTGAAACGAATGTTAATGTTGTACACAAATTTTAATGTCTGGCGTCTCACACTCAACTTAAATGTTCTTAAAACAGTTAATTAAATGATAATATTGAATATACCTGTCAAACGCCGTAGACAAAAGTGCATTGAATGTTCTAAGTAATACAATAAGGTAAACACGTGTAAACTAACTTAACTAACGTGTTCGGTAAAACACCAAACATAGTAATTGTTTATGGAACTACATATTACGGTAACACCTCTAGGTATGTGTTGTTACGAGTATCATTGTAATAGGTGCTCGTTACGAACTTGATATCAAATAATAAAATTATTCTCAATTTAGAATGACATTGGCCAACTTTTTAAAATTAGAGTCACCAATCCTTTTACAGAATCATCAATATAATATACCTACTTAGAGATGTCAAGGCGACACAGTTCATAAAATAATGATAATGAATGCAATTTGGTAGTTTGGTAGTTATGAACATCCGATGTCCGCCCACTCAGGATGTGATGGGGTTTTCCCCCAGTGTCGGCGAGTACCTGGACAACACACCAACCGAGACAGACCTATGGAATAAAGTGCTTTCATCATCACTACAGAGGGAGAGCAGCGGTGGCCCAGTGGTATCGGCCCCGACCTACGAACAGTAAGTCGTGGGTTCGAACCCAGGCAGGCGCATTACTTTGTGTAATTTATTTCATCACCGCTGCTCTCAAAACGGTGAAGGAAAACATCGTGAGGAAACCGGCATGTCTTAGAACCAAAAAAATCGAAGACATGTGACATCTGCCTGTCTGTTCGCGATAAACTCAAAAACTTCTGCACCGATTTTCATGCTGTTTTCACCAATGGACAGAGTGGTTCTCAAAATATCTCGTATATAATTTGACGAAATTGTTGACATCCACGCGGGCGTGGCCGCGGGCATCATTTAGTTTACAATACAATAAAATCGTTGGTGTAGTGGACGCAAGCGCTACTGCTGTGCGTGAGGTCTTGCTGGGCTCGATTCCCAGGTTGAACATACATTGCCATTGGGTTGGGATTACAGGCGTGATGTTTTGTGTACAATGTACAAATGTATTGCCAATAATATAAAATATATCAAAGGTGCAGATAATGCTACGGCTGCATGAAGCACATAACCAGTGGAGAAAGTATGGGCACGTTTTTGTTCTAAATCAAAGTCACTAATATACTGCGGGGGGAGAGGTACGTTTCGGACTCTGTGATTGGTTGACCAACTGACAACCAAATGACAACTCATTCTCTAGGGATTCCAAAAAAGTAATTGAAAAAGTATCGATATCGATAGTTGTTTGACTTATTAGTATTATAACGATTTGTTTGCATGAGAGAGATTACGGGTTCGATTTTGAAATAAAACAGGTAATTACTAAACTTAGAAGACTGTATTTAAAAAAATATAATATATTTACTGGTTTTTAAAATGGATTAGTTTTGAATATGTTTTTCTTATATAATCCTTTGAATTTGTATTATTTTTCGTATTATATGTCAGTAGAGTATCAATATATTTTTTTGCTACACATGAAGCTAAATCAATTAAATGGTTAGTCGATTTTACGTCAAATTGGTGAAAAAAAAAGTAAAAGGACCTCAAATTAGTTCAAATTAATTTTGTGTGTTAAGATCATGATATCACGGGGGTAGCAAAGGGGGGTTAAAATTTCGGTCATTTTTTGCCTAGGACGATCCGTTTTCAAGATATTATTTGTATTTAACTTATTTTGGTACAATAATTTAAAACGCCCATAACTCGGAAACGGTGCATCGTAGGCACATGCTTATCGGACCCTAAATGGTGTATATGGGGCAGGTTAACCCGATACTGCAATAAAATTGGTAATAAAAAAAAATTAAGTCCTCGTTCCATAGCCAGGCTACACAATCCAACCAAATTTTTTTTATCCCTATCGTGTCAGTTTTTTCATAGGCCTTTGCCTCCGTTTTTCTGCACGCACGCCACTGCCAGCAATGTGTTCACATGCCGATGCGCGTATTGGCCACCTTTACTCCAAAACTAAAATTGATAAAGTCTGTTCCATACCTACACTGGCCTATATAAAAACATTTAAAAAAACATATTTTTCTAGGATTGCAATGATTCAAATAGATTCCAAGCAACGCGTCTAAATTTTGTGTAAAAGGCAGGCAGAGATATCATACACTTAATTTTTTTACTGTTATGTACAAGTTTATGCCAGTATTATACACATTTGCGAGTAAAGCCAAGGGAATAAGCATATTTGAAAATATAGCAATAATGAAACTAAAAAATGTAAGGTATTTTAAGAACTTATATTTTAAATTATATCGATACCATAAACCGTCGCGATACTGCGAACTCGAACATCACTATCATGAAAGAAAGAGACAACTGCATTAGTGCAAATCAGTGTACCAGAAAGAGACAGCAATTATATGATTCTTTTTTCATTGTTTTGATCAAATTGAATAGAAAACCACATAACTGTGCAATGTTATCCCATCTTTTGTGTAACTTGAAGTTGTAGTACACTTTCCACACCATTTAATTGCACAACTAGGCATTATTTTTCGTAATAAATGCTTTCAAAACGGGAGCGCGTGACGTTCGTGCGTTAGCCTACAATTTTTGCGACTGAGCAAAATTTCGCCGCGTACGCTTGATATAGCATGTGTTTGGCGCCCGCGGTAGCCCCCGCACGCGCTCTCCACTGGTTATTTTGCTCCATGTACGGCTGGGAATCGAATTCGAACCACAGACTCGCACTTTTGACCGAATTAAATATCGGTTTACAATCGCAGTAACTTTTAGATATGATGATGACATCACAGACAGACTTCGATCAATAACAGACAGATGACTGGTGTGAGAGCATGAGTGACAGTGACCATGACTCCATGACTCTACATACCTATTTCATCGCTACGGCACTGTTGGCGCAGTGGTTGAGTAATTGCGCTGCGTGTCGCGTGTTTGATTCCGGTACGAAAGAAATATTTGTATGGCCTACAGGTAGTTGTTCCGGGTCTGGCTGTTTTTAGACCAATTCTAGAAAGGAGAGAGAACATAAATGTTTCTTTTGATTTTTTATATTATGGCACGAGAGGAGGTGTGGCATATCCTGTTGGGGCAACACACTCACATTCTGTTCGAGATGGGTCGATTATATTATCTGGCTAAATTGGATCGGTAGTGACCAACTTGAACACGCAGGATTTCCATATCGGCCACTGCATTTCGTGACCAGGGAGTAGTTTTTCTGCCGGTGCAATGTAATTTGGAGGGGGTGGATGTTTGTTCCTCCAAAACAATAAAAGTATCTACTAACACCAGTTTTAACAAACATTTGAATGTTGTATATCCAGGTTACGGCCACATAGCGCCGAAGACGCAGACGGGCAAGGTGGTGACGATATTCTACGCCATCCTGGGCATCCCGCTCATGCTGCTCTGTCTCTCCAACATTGGTGACGTTATGGCTTCCTCCTTCAGGTAAATTGGTGTGCCAGTACATCCACCTGATTACATTCACCTTCATTTTATGGTGAAAAATACCCGAGGAGGTTTGGTTTTGTGGGGCTTGCACCCATTAAAACCACAGTCGTGAACATACTGTCGCTATGGTGCATGGGCAACGAACTGCTACACATGACATTTGTGACCCTTATCCCATCATCATCATCAGCCTATAATGTTCTCACTGCAGGGACTCAGGTCTCCTCTCTAGGAGAGAGATGGGCTATAATCCACCACGCGAGCCCAGTGCGGGTTGGTAGATGTTTCATGTCTTCGTATATATTTTTGGTTCTGGGACATGCCGGTTTCCTCACGATGTTGTCCTTCACCGTTTTGAGCAGTGGTGACGAAATAAATTACACAAAGTAATGCATCTGACTGGGTTCGAACCCACGACTCACTGTTCGTATGTCGGGGACACGATCACTGAGCCACCACTGCTCTCAAAACGTATCCCATAACCTAATCTACACCTATAGCTTATATAGTAGCAAAACGAAGTACAACGTATACCTACTTACAGCTCGCACTGCAATAGTAGGCGCATTCAATTGAAATTATATTATTATTAATAATTTTTATTAGTAGGTTGTTATATCACTTTATCACGTGTAAAAGACGTCCCGTAACCTTCACCAGCTCATCGGTCCACCTATTGGGAGGCCTTCCAAACGCAGCATCTTCCGGTTCGCGGTCGTCACTCCAGAACTTTTCAGCCCCATCGGCCATCAGTTCTGCGAGCAATGTTACATTACTTGCAGCCATGTTACATTGCTTTAATACATTATAATATGCATACTATAAACTAATAAACGAGTAAATCACAAAACATTGCAGGTTCCTGTACTGGCGCGTGTGTTGCTACGTGTGCACTCGACCACCCAAACGACGGCACAGACATCATCCCTCCACGAGGTACGATCGAAGACAGTTCCGCCTGATCATTTAAAAAAAAAATCGCCTAAATCGTGCCGAGGCGCTGCCACGGGCTAGCGAGCGATTCTATTTCTTGAGTGCAAGCAAAAATGAGCTTAGTGGTGATCAGGCGCATAAGACCGCCATAGTACGTACACATTGTACATTCAATAAAACAAAGGAAAGTGCATGTAAACGAAACTTCGTAGTAAACTTCAATAAAAGTTGGAAGCGACCACAACGCTTATTACGCTTACCACGTTATTCAGTACCTACCTACATCATTCTGAACCCCCCTCCCCTGTATTCAAAAAGCTACACTACAACTATGTAATAACAGAAATTGACTCAATGTCACCATAATGTTATTGTAAGTATGTTTTCCCGCAGGCGGTCGACGCGGGGCTCCACCCGGCGCCGGGCGCGGCCCCTCGAGCGAGCACACTCCGACACTGACTGCAGGTACGCACCACACCATACACTAATAATCCCCTTTAACACAAACCTTCTGCTCAACCAAAATACATGACGTTGGTACAGATATCGCGACAGTGGGTACAGCAGCAGCCGCGTGCGCCGGCCCCGGCAGCCGCTGCCACCCCCAGCTCACGCTACCTCCCTGCCCCGCACCAGGTCGCAACCACCGCTGCACGGGAGACCACACGGTAAACCTCATGACGACTGTTCACTCACAGTACTCACCAGCTTTACCAAAGAAACGCTGGATGAACTGTGTGAAATGATGTGCCAGAAAGGGAGTGACTGCTTAGATGACGACTGAATATGGAATAAGAGGACATGATACGGCTCAAAAAAAGTTCGGGCTAAATAGTCAATATTAGGGCTAAATAATAATGATGATAGTCATCTTCGTAATTCAATCTCTCACATATAAAAGGCAAAGCTGTATGTGGGTGGATCAACGCACAGGCCGAGCCCTTAGGGCTAGAAACTTACGCACACGTATTCCTCTTATGACGTAGGCATCCACAAAGGAAGGATTTTCAAAGTTCAACCCCCAAGGGGGTGAAAAAGCGGGTACAGTTTGTATGGAAAATCGTCAATATTACGCGGGCGAAGTCGCGAGTAAAAGTTAGTCAGTTATAAAAGTTGTAGCTAGTAGCGATCTTTGACGCCATGCATGGAGTACGAATTACACATCTGCTAGCTGCTTCAACTAAGTTGTTTATAATAGTATTAAGTCTATTTTGGTTCCAGCCGTAAGAGACTATGATATAGAAGAACCATCACCAGTTCGTTTTGAGAAATACGGAAGAGAAGGTCGAGACACCTACGATGAAGATGGAGAGGGTAAGAATTCAAACATTTCATGTGGTCAGTCGTGATCTGGCATGCTACTTTTAACTCGTATAAATTAATTGGCATTTTTTACAGAGGAATTCCCAAAGATTTCACTACCACTACAAGATCTGGAGGCAGCCTTACAAGACTTGGAGAGCCATCACATGAAGATATCGTCCAAACCGGAGCTCCGCAGCAAATCTCTGCCACGACCAGCTAAAGCAAAGCCCGAATACGGTCCGAGGCGGGACTTTGATGACCAAAGACACTTCGATGATGATCCAAAAGACATGTTCGAGATACATGACCTTCATGATGTAGACTACGAGAACTACAAGGAGAGGCAGGCGTTAGAGAGGGAGAGGCGACGGGAGAGAGAGGACTTGTATGCTCATAGGGACCGAGGATACGATCCGGAGGATGAAGACTACGAGTTCGATTACCCCAGAGGAAGGAGATCAACACGTGATTTGAGGTATTTTTGTGTCTCGTTGTAGATGACCAGTATGTCATGACGCATGAGGGTTAGTAGAAATGACGATTTAATATTATCAGCGATGGTGGCCCCGACTTAGGAACACGAGCAGTAAGTTGTGGGTTCGAACTCAGACAGGCGCTTTTACTTTGTGTTATTTATTTCATCACCACTGCTCTCAAAAACGGTGAACGGTGAAACATCGTGAGGAATGTAGTCCTCGATCCAAAAAATCGAAGGTTTGTGACATCTATCAATCCGCACGGGGCCCGCGTGATAAATTATAGCCCATTCCCTCTCAAAGAGAGGAGGCCTGTTTCCCAGCTGTGGGAACATTAATAGGCTGATGATGATGATGAATCTTATCTAAAGATAATAAATAGTTTGTCTGTACCAGGGGCGACCGTGGTAGATCAGAGTACGTGGACCGCGAGAGCGCGTGGGACCGGCCGCGTCGCCAGCGCCGAGCGCGCTCAGCCGCGTGCGAGTACGAGCAGCGCTGGGACGAGGAGCGGCCTCCGCCCGAGCCAGCGCGCCGCCCGCTGCGGAGACTGCACACGGTGGACGACTCCAGATACCGCACGCATGTTAGTCACAAACTCACAACTCACAGTACAAACAAAACAATCAGCAAATCTAAACCGAGTTCAAGAGCTATCTTGCATGCTATTTAGATAATTATAGTGTTCAGTTTTATTGTTTTAATCCACTTCTAGTTTACCATGTCCATATTATGAACGACCAGGCATCGTACCGTATGCCGTAACTCTTAAAAAATGCAAAGTTTACTCTATTATTAATTTTGATTTGGAGCAATATCGCGTGTGATCCGAGATACCTTGGTAAGAACTTATCCTAAAAACACTTCTTAATATTTAGTAAAAACGATCATCACAATCATGTTCATTGCTCATGTTTCGCACACTGCTGAAAATTGAAAATAGTTTAAGAAAGACAAATGTTGACACCCATCCCTTCGCCATTCTGATGAACACACGCCGTACGGAATGATGTACTGCTACTGATCACGAGCACCAATCGTTTGTGCGTCGATGGTCCTTCTAGGCTTCTACCCTGTATTTAAAAATACAATTGTTATTCTAAAATATAAATAAAAACATTCAATTTATTAACTAAAATTGTTTTAATTTCTGGTGTTTCCAGACGCCATCAGTGGAAAGAGATGAGTGGAGTGACGGCGAGGTGATGGTGGTACCACGTCACGGCAAAGCGCCTGCAGGTACAGTGTTACTTGAACAAGAATAAATACTTCCTAAAATCCTAATGTTTGACGGGTAATTCTTGACATTTTGCTTGTAATTGCAGCGTGGGGCTCTCGAGCGTCTGACATGTACCACCCTCCTTCAGACGTGGTTAAAGAAAATGTAAGTACGGTATACTGAATACAGCATGTGTCTGGAAGATGTGAGAATATTTAAGTTTATGATTTAGACTATCACGCTGAACAATATTCTTAATTAAACAAACTCTTAGTCAAACTTTATTTTGAAGTCTAAACATAGGTAAATCTTGCTCAAATCAAATGAGGTATACAGATCATAATTATGATGTGATGGATCATGTGAGACATTGCCATTTGAGGAAAGAGACACAGATGTGAGTGAGTACTCGTCAGTGCATGCAATAGGGGATCGGACAAAAAAAAACTAATTACCTAGTCCGTCAGATAGATTTCCAAAAATTATTGGACACGTATTTTTTCTTTTTTCACGTAAACTTAAAATGAAGACGATACAATGCTTCGAAAACTCGTGTGACGTCATTATGATAGTACATTTTGACGACACAAGTGACGCTTCAAGCCCCAGTCCAAGATCTTTGACGCGTTTTATCTTCGTCATTATTTATTGATTTGATGAAACAAAAAACACGTAGGTATTCAATATTTTTCGATAATCTAACTTACGGACTAAACCGAACCATATTATTTTGACCCAGTCCGATCCCCTATTGTTAGTTATTGCGTAATTCCTCTCGGAACTTAACTACATAGCCCAGCGGCTCGCTAAGCAATATCAAAGAAAGCACTAATTGTTGTATTGTGTCAGATAAAGCCGGTCCCGATCTGGCTGTGCGTGTTCCTGGTGGCGTCCTACATCGTGGCGGGCACCTTCCTCTTCAAGAGCTGGGAGAGCTGGGAGTACCTGGACGCCGCCTACTTCTGCTTCATCACACTCACCACCATCGGATTCGGAGACTTCGTACCCGCTCAGGTGAGAGAGAACTAATCAAATGAGGGTAATGTAAACTGAAAAGAAAGTTTCTAAATTTTGTCTGACCAGTACGTAGCGTTGGACAGCTCTGTCGTTTGCTTCATACAAGTCTTTGAGCGTGCAGTTAGTTGAGCACGAGGGGCTCGAGAAGAGATGTAGAAAACACGTAATTGGCTATTTGACTACTGTTAAAAATTCACGAAAATGTTATGTTATTTCAAAGAACTAACAGAAATAACACGATGTGTGAACAAAGTAATAAAATCGATAAAAAAATGGAGTAGTTACATGCTTTAGAAATTGTGAGGGCACTTTCTATCCTTGTCGCGCGAAACGGTCATTTGTACTAAGTAGCATTGGCGGTAGGAAATAATAAAATATGATGTCACTTTTCTGTAGCGCTGTCTTTTTCTAACACGTCATTTTAAACAATTAAAACTTAGGCATTTTTTGATCGATTTAATTACTATTTTCACACATCGTGTTATTTCTGTTCGTTCTATGAAATAACATAACATTTTCGTGAATTTTTAACAGTAGTCAAATAGCCAATTATAATAGTTGGCCATACAGACTTGCTGTTGGTACGATGCGTAGCCATGTACTAATGTCACAAACCCGTCCCCCCAGGGTCAGAGCCTGGACGACCCAGCAGCCGCCGTGCACTCCATCGCGCTGTGCTCGCTGTACCTGCTGTTCGGCATCGCTCTGCTGGCCATGAGCTTCAACCTGGTGCAGGAGGAGGTGCGGGCCAACGTGGCTGCGCTCGCCACCAAGCTCGGCATCATCAAACCTAGGGACGCGCCTGACTCTGATACTGACTACTGACATAATTGTTATCATCTTCCCAGCGTTGACCCAGCCACAACACATTTGCTATGCTACATGTGGTAAAAAAAAGATTATAGTTAATTAATAAAACAATACTAAAAGGTACAGTCATTTTATTTTTGGCCTACCTCCCTACCTATTCGTTTAAAAATATTTTTTTTTATTTACAATTTTATTACAGAAAGCTGTAGGTATACATTTTTATGAAGCAAGATGGAAATGTTTTATTTTAAAGCATCTACGAATCTTTATGGGCTCGTTTACGGAGACGAGGGGCGTTGCGCGGCGCGTGCAAAATGCTCGTCTCGTGCTTTTTTAATTTTATCCATTCACGATACACCTCTCAAAACGGTGAAGGAAAACATCGTGGGGAAACCGGCATGTCTTAGAACCAAAAAAATCGAAGACATGTGACATCTGCCAATCCGCACTGGACCCGCGTGGTGGATTACAGCTTTACAGCCAATCCCTCTCCTAGAGAGGAGGCCTGAGTCCCTGCAGTGGGAACATTATAGGCTGATGATGATGATGACGATACACCTTACACCACACATTCTCATAACAGCCAATTACCTTTTTAACCGACTTCCCAAAAAAGAGGAGGTTCCCAAATCGGTTGTATTGTGTTTAATACCTCAGAACTCCGTTATTTATGAACTCATTTGAAACAATCAGTGCAGTAGTTTGGTTTCTAACACGTTCATTGCCACATCACGCGTGTTGCGTCAGAACGTGATAGCGTAGAATTGTTTCTGAATGATGACAAGAATTAGTGAATAAACACTCTAATAACACTCTTTTTTTGGGGCAGTCGTGTAAAAAGGCTAAAATATAATAGCTATTTATTCACCAAGGGGAGTAAGGCACAGATTACTAATCGAGTATGCATTTGAGGCCCGACGCGAAGCGGAGGGCCGTGAACCATACGAGTTTAGTAATCTGTACTTACCCTCGAGTGAAATATACTGCTTTATACTACACTTAGCTTGTTTTTCACTTTTTCACTGCATAAATTAAATTGTTTGATTGCCAACGTCATCAAGACTTTAAAAAAAAAAAACAAAACGCGTTAGTAATGAACGCATTACTACCCTGATTTTCAAGGCAGTAATGAGCAGCTTTCAAGCCTTTTAGTGGGGTAGTATTGGTACACTTACTAAGCAAGTGTAGTATAAAAGTTTTTGCAACCGACTTTATAACAATCAGTCAGTAGGACTTAGGTACTTACTTACTTAATTAAACAAAACAAATCACCGACTTTAAAAGTTATTTTGGAGTTTTTTAGTGTTTTTTTATTGACTGTTTTTTTTAATTCATTTTTTTGTAGCCTAGCATAATAAATATATGTCCACATTGCTGGGACACACGCTATTTAGACCTTCGAGATGAAGCCTACCTACTTACTTGAAATTTCAAAAAAATAAACGTTAACAGTGCAGGGAATGACCTGGGAATAGAACCACTGCAGATAATGTTCAGAAGCAGGTAACTGCGATTGGGAGAAACAAGACCAAGGATGACAGCGTTGAGCGTACCTACTGTTACTTCAAATGCACGGTTGGCGCAGTGGCTCAAGCAGTTGACTGCTGCGCTGCGTGTCGCGGGTTCGATCCCCGCACGGAACAAATAATTATTTTGTATGGTCTTCAGATAGGTAGTTGTTTCGGGTCTCGGTATTTGTTTGTGTTTGTGAGTTAATATGTCTGTGAATGCACCCACGATACAGGAGAAATTCCTAGTGTTGGACAACGATAAAAATTAACACGAAACGAAACTTGAACCACCATTTTGTTGAATACAGCAAAAAAGCCAGGTACTACCTATACTTACATAGTTACATACATACCACCCTGGTAGACATAAATAGATGGAATAGATGGGAGAAGAGATGGTACACACGGCTACACATCAAGCTATACAAAACCAGTATAATCTGATCGTTCATTGTGCGAAAAGATCTAGTAAAGTGAGGCCAAGATTAACTGGTTTTGTATAGCTTGATGTGTAGCCGTGTGTACAGAGCTACGGTTTGTATTGATCAAGATCAACTGACATCCGGTAAAATCTACGATGAAAAAAAAACGAGTGAAAGTACCTACCAGACTGCTACTGAAAACTGATCGAAATATCAAAACAAACTTCACACTTCACACAGTTCACACCATTATTACAATGCCCAATGTGAGTGAGTACTAAGTAATAAAGTACCTGGCGCGCAACGTTGCGACACTTCCCTCCGGAGAGCGCGCGGCGTTGCCGTTGTGCGGACCGGATAGCGGCCGTCCGGCGCGCGGCTGCCGCTCCGCCGCGCCGCCAACAGTATTGTGTAAACTCGCTAGGGGAATATACGCATTTTTGCACAACATTTAACACTAAATATTCATTCATTATAATATTCCCGTCACCATTTCATACGTAAAATGTATTTAGTGAAGTTTGATGTGATTTTTGTGTGAAATTTCAAGGGTAACCGCCATTTTGAAACCGGATAGGAGCAGTTTGAAGACATCGATAATGTCGGACTCCGATACAAGGTGGGTGACTGCATGGCGCTTGCTCTTGCTTAGTGTAAACTGCGTGTGAAACGTCTTGTTATTGATTTAAGTTAATTTTAATACTAACGAAATAGTCTAGTTATTAAACCGTGACAGTAAACATTATGTTAGGTAGTGAACTTTGCCTGCACTTAGGACCGCGGTCATTCTATTTTGGTCTTTATGCCGGGGGAGTAAGATCGCTCAGTGTTGCTTTGGCGCCAAACTCGGTTCAATATTCGCCTAACTGGTTCAAGGTCAACATTGTTTACCCGTCTTTGTGTTTTTTTCTTCTTCAACTTATGTCACACTATCGCAGCGTTTTAAGTCTACCTTTTATTTTAATGGCGCCTCGCAGGTCAACATAATATTAAATTAATAATTAATCGCAGTGGTGATTTCGAGCTACTTTGGTGAAAATAGATTTCCGCGTGTTTATTTATTTATTTACTAACTAGGTATGTAAACACGTTTAGAGCAGCGGTGGCGCAGTGGTGGCGGCCCCGACTTACGAACAGCCTTCGAACCCTTGGCAGGTGCATAATTTGTGTACCTAATTTATTTCATCACCACGGCTCTCAAAACGGTAAACGAAAACATCGTGAGGAAACCTGCATGTCTTATAACCAAAAAATGGAAGATTTAAAGTTCCATCTACTAACCCGCACTGGGCACGCGTGGAACTACCTATAGAATAATATTAGCACATCCCTCCCCTAGATAGGAGGCCTGAGTCCCTGCAGTGGGAACATTAAGAGGAAATGCGAGTGCTGTCTCTTTCTACTATCGCTGTCTCTCTCCGTCCTCCTGCCCTCAAATTCGTGCGATAAGGACAACTATAGAAAAAAGTTAGAATTCGAGGTTTGGCTCTCGCCTATTTCCTCCTCCAATATTGAACCAATTTAAAAGATATTTTAGACAATGAATAAGGAGGTTATATACTACGCCGCTATGTTTTTCTTTTTTCGTTAATAGTTGTAAAATTTGTACACTAGGACTCTGTTAACAGCGATATAAACAAGCAATTTTGAGCATTTTTTGAGGGTTCTAGTGCTTATAAAAATAATTTATCACCAAAAAGGAAAACATAGGGGCATAGAAATAATTAATATTTATTATTCTGTAAAAAACCATTGCTCTAGGGTCATTAACCAAAAAGAAAACAGGCGAGAGCGTTTGTATGGAGAAAAGACCACTCGCGTTTCCTCTTAAAGGCTGATGATGATGATGAAACACGTTTAGCCGCCATTTTTTGTCGTCTTACGGGCGCTAGGATTTAAATGCTACGATCTTAGAATTGCTTTTCTAAGGCCGAAAGAACATTCAGACCACCGTAAGGACTATTCCTGCTTGCAGCACCTGCCGGCTTAGCATGACCACTGAAGAAACGGGTTTTGTCGACGGAAGAATCGACAAAATGACAGATTGTGGCAAGGTTTCATGTCAAATTGTATGCAAAAATCTTTGTCTATTCTTAGTAGAATAGAGATAGAATCGCCATGCTACGGGGGCTGGTCGCTAAGTATAAACAGAAACACTTTCACTTCTTGCTCTAAATAATAGGTAACAGCTGCTCGAGTCGATCTCTAGGTTAAGCCGTGCTTGCCTAGGTTTCTCCGTGAATGGGTGAGCGCCCATTCCTCCGAGCCTCAGAAAACACTATCCGCCTTATTACAAAACGTAGTTAAACCTGGTTTAACTTAGACTTCATTTATCTCCCATGGCGTCTCACTTCAATAATATTCAAAAGAAAGTGACAGCATGCGCGATAAACCAGGTCTAAGTTAAACCAGGTTTAACTACCTTTTGTAATAAGGCGGGTTAAGTCGTTGTTCGGTTGGTCCCGAACTCCCGACTATCATTTGTAGAGTTTTGACAGTCGTAGGCAGACAAGGCCCTGAAAGTCTGATGAACCAGTCTCACCAGTCGAACAAGCTAATAAGTATACAGCCAGCTAACTTGTACCTATTTACTTTTAAGATTATACAGATACATATAAAGACTGATGTCAAACGATACCTACAGAAAGAAAGAAAGAAAGAAAGAAAATTGTGTTTATTTGGCAAAAATACCTTAAAAGTTAACAAAAACAAATTCAAAATTATTAAAACTAATAATGCCAAAAGGGCCTCAGCACAGCGTTCGACATCAGTCAAGTACCTAATGCGAAACACTTGAGAAAACAAAATTACAATCATTATTTTCGTTGTAACCTATAGAATTATAAAGATCTCTACCCTGTCTGTATACTTATTAGCTGGTTCGACTGTACTAACTGGGTTGTAGAGGTCAGATAAGCAGTCGCCCCTTAAAAAAGACTGGCAGCCGACCCCAACAAAGGAAACGGGGGGGACGGAACCTTGCCGAATAACTATCGTCCTATAGCTGTCCTAAGTGCTTTATCCAAAGTTCTTGAACGCTTGATCAACAAAAGATTGGTTAGCTACCTGGAGCATTGTAAAATAATTTCACAACAACAATACGGTTTTCGCAAAAACAAATCAACCTGTGACGCAGTTCATGACCTAACCAATTTTGTGGTAGATCATTTAAATAGAAATAAAAAGGTCCTCACAATATTCCTTGATCTCGCGAAAGCATTCGACACTGTTCCGGTTTCCACACTCTTAATCAAACTTGAAAAAATAGGCGTCAGGGGGCTACAGCTTGATCTTTTTCAAAATTACCTCTCAAATCGTTCGCAGAGAGTCAGAATCGATGGCCACAACAGCGACGAGCTTCCTATTCATTACGGCGTACCACAAGGAAGCATACTGGGCCCCACTCTTTTCTTAATTTTTATCAATGACCTGTGTGAACTTAATATTGTTAATGCCAAGATAATATCATTTGCAGATGACACCGCAATAACCTTCATCGCGGACTCCTGGTCACAACTGGAGCAACACGCACAGCTTGGCTTTGACGTTGCGTTAAGTTGGCTTAATTCCCACACTCTTACCCTCAACACCTCTAAAACCAAATTTCTTACTTACTCAATTAGTTCGGCCTCCCAACCACAGTCTCCAATTGTAATACAAGTTCACACATGTCACCCACAAATACCGGGTTCAAATTGTCGATGTCCTCTTTTAACCTCTGCTGAAAGTATCAGATACCTGGGAATAGTCCTAGACAGAAATCTGAATTTTAAGTTTCATATCGGTCTGTTAACTGGACGGGTTCGCAAACTTATATATGTATTTAAAACACTTCGGTATATTGCCAATCCCACTGTAATACGTAGCGTCTACTTTGCACTTTGCCTATCCATCATAACGTATTGCATATCCTGTTGGGGCGGCGCTGCTAAGACGACCCTAAAGACGCTAGAAGTAGCACATAGGGCCGTTTTAAAAGTAGCCACTTTTCGTCCTATTCTGTATCCAACCAATCAACTTTACAATGACTGCAAAGTTCTAAATGTTCGGCAACACTATATTCTACAAACAGTCATTCTCCAACACCGTAAAACCCCATACAGAATTATTGAAAATACAAAACGTAGTAAGCGCCGTAAAGACAGGGTATGCACCCTGCCGCGAGTAAGTACAACCTTTGTCAAGAGATTTTTACATTTTCTTGGCCCGTTCCTTTATAACAAAATAAATGAAGAGTGTGAAATCTATGGACTACCGTATTACAAATGTAAAAAGATTGTGCAATCGTACCTCCAAAACAAAACCTATGACGAAACTGAACAAATCTTAACATAAGTGGTGAACATGGACAAGTAAAAACACACACATATCACCCACACACGTGCACCCCGCCCCTCACACATACACTCCCCACACACACACACATCCACACACACACACACATCCCCACACACACACACACATCCCCCCCCACACACACACACACATCCCCACACACACACGCACACTCACAGACACACACTTCTTACCTCAAAACTGTTTTTAAAATTATTTTATTTTCATGTGTACTTAAATCTTAGCCTACTAAAATTTGATACCTAATTGTCAAACTCAATACTCCGAAATTGTTACAGTAACTGAAGCATTAAGGGGCCGGTGAACGAACATTCTCCATACAAACGTAATACCAAAATCATTCGCGATACGAACATATTACCAAGTTAAAATTATGTTATTCTGATACAGACGATATTTATCTAGGTTCCTATTAAACTTTTTTTTTAAAACATTTACTATTTACGAAATGCAAGCGAATTGCTATTTACTATTGACGAATTAATGCAATTCGCTTGCATCTCGAAAGTAGTAAATGTTTTTAAAAAAAAGTTTAATAGGAACCTAGATAAATATCGTCTGTATCCGAATAACATAATTTTAAGTTGGTAATATGTTCGTATCGCGAATGATTTTGGTATTACGTTTGTATGGAGAAATGTTCGTTCACCGTCCCCTTAAGTAAATCTTATGTCATGATACTTTAGGGGACCGGACTGCTTCTCCTTAACACAGGTTTTCATAACCTAGCTAGGAGAGTAGTGCTCACCCAAATGATTGTAGGAATAGTACTTAACTGTTTTTTGTAAAACTGTATTTTTAACGTGTACTACAATGTCTTTTTTTGAGTAAATAAATATTATAAAAAAAAAAAAACGGCTAGGCAGATGATATTAGTGGTCCGCACGTTAAACAGAAGTCATCAAGTGGACGGGATTTTGTTTTAGGAAAATGCAGATTTCATTTTCGCAGTACAGAAGTCTCACCCTCAGCACACCAAGCTACCCGAAACTGTTAATTTTTTCCAATCAACCTTGAACCTAATGCATTAGCGATAAAGTTGAAATCTATTAAAGGAATTATACTGATTGTAGTAGTTTGTTGTGCTGGCTAATACAAAATTCTGAAATGGGCAAAGTTGAACTGAGTGAAACCTGTCCTTGTGGTGTAAATATCGTGGAAAATCACAAAACGGAACATAGCAAAAAACCGGCCGAGAGCGTGTCGGACTCGCATAAAGGGTTCCGTTTCCGTACCATCATCGTAGTAGGAGGATTCAGTGTTTGTAAAAAGACAAAGTTTTATTTGCGGTTTTTGAAAAAACTCAATTTAAACTGCTGACTGTAATTATTTCGTTCAAACCAATTTTGGTTGAAAGTGTTTATTGAGATAGTACAGTAATATTATTTTTAGAACTTTAGGGTTCCGTAGCTGTATGGCTAAAAACGGAACGTCATGTCTGTCTGTCTGTCCGTCCGTCCGTATGTCACATCCATTTTATTCGAAAACTAAAACTATTCGACTTTGAAACTTGGCAGGAAACTTTTTTCATCAAACCCACAAACCTATTCGTGTGGAATGTCTATACTTAGATACCTAGGTAAAGGGTGGGCCAAAAATTTTTGCAAATAGAAACACTAGATTTTTTTGGGAAACGTTCGAGGGAGGGGCGCGCAGGTGGCGGGAAACTGTGCGCCACTTCATGCAATTTTAGTTACGATGGAGCGCTTCACGGGACAACAGCGTGCTTTTTATGTGTAAAACAAATTTACAAAAACAATGATTCCTACGTTACTGTACGACTCCTGTTTAGAATTGATTACGGATTATGCCGTGTAAGTGAGTGTCAAAGTGTTAATTTGATCCAAGCTTGAGTCGAGAAGTTCGAGCAAACGGGATCGAAAATGAATATTAAACAAACAGGGCGGCCACGATAAAACGACAGCATGGGGTGCCATATCATCAAAGGGCATTGGTCCGTATTTCTTTGAAAATAATCAAGGAAATAATGTAATTGTGAATTCAGCGGAAAACGTCAAGATGTTGCAAGACTTTTTGACGCCGCAGTTGCATGAATTTCAAGGGTACAACAGCAGGACTTGGATGCAACAAGATGGAGCAACATGCCATACCTACGTCAAATGTGAGTTTAGAAATGTTTCTGAACAAATTGATTTCTCGCAGGGGTGATATCCCATGGCCTCCGAGAAGCCTGGACCTTAAACCATGCGATTTTTTCTTGTGGGGATACCTGAAAAGTCGAGTGTACCTTAATAAACCGACGGCAATATCCCAATTAAAACAAAAAAATCCACGAGGAAATAACCGCGATCCCCCGCAGCATGGTCAGCGAGTTTTCCAAAATTTGCGTAGTCGATTGCAGGAGTGTTAACAACGAGGCAGCGCATATTTGGACGATGTTATTTTTAAATAATAAATTTCATTAAATGGTTATTACGTTAAATAAATTATCAACAAAATAACATTTGTAGTTTTATTTCTATTCATGTTTCAAAAGTGCAAAAATTTTTGGCCCACCCTGTATTTAAAAAGACAGTGAGGTTCCTAAACTTGAAGTGACCTACGCCTACGGCTTGCTCAAGTCACGCTGCAAGCACCGGAGTCCGAACGCTCACGGGTACTTCAGTACCTACCTTTATCTCTTTGTGTCGGGTGTCCAGAGCATCCATACCAATGCATCGATTGTCAACTCGATATAATGGCTAGTAATTTTGTTGTGCAGTATGACCGTCCAGCACTTCTCGAAGAAGATGATCGCGACGCGCGAGCTGATCCGACTGGTGCGGCAGAAGCAGTGCCTGTGGGACCGCTGCCACCCCTCGTACCGGGACAAGGCCGGCAAGGACAAGTCCTGGCACGAGATCTACCTCGAGTTCGAGCCCGCATACGACTCCCTCGACGACCACAAAAAGAATCTTATAGGTGTGCCCTGTGCTCTAATTATGCTATTGTATCTGTGGACACTTTTTTCTCTGATTGTCGCGCTTCCAACAACAGCATCAGGCATTATCATTTCATAGTATTTACTAACGAATATTCACTTAAGAAATACTTATTTTTTATACGTATACGAGTAATATGCACCTTGTTGCTTACGTTTTTGAATGGTCTGTGCAAAGGGCGTAAGTACTCCATTGACTCTTGCTTGACTGATCCCTTTGAAAAGCACTACATAAAAACAAACGGAAAGGTCCCTTTGTTTTCATCCGACTGCGGCGAAGCCCTCAAAAGGAGGGTTATTATCTAGTAATTTTGTGAAGATAAATTGTTCCGGTGTTCGCTCACACCGAGAAGCAATGTTGCAAAAACTCAGACATAAGTCTATTCATTTCTATGAACATTTTAAATAACAATTATGTTCAATTTGATGGTGTTCTTTTTAAGTTATTTCCCTTCCATGTGGCATAGCCGTGGGACGCCCTGTATTGTCCACACAATCATGTTGCGACTAAGACAAAGAGGAAAGCAACAATAACTAAATTTATTTTTCAATAATTCGCAGGTAACATAATCACAAGAAAATGGTACAATGTCAGAGACTCGTACGTAAAGTCACGAAAACCTGGAGTTCGTAGACCGTACGTGTACGCTGAGGAGCTCACATTCCTGGATCCTATTTACCTGGGAGAAGGCAACAGGAAGAGCATTATCGACAAGAGTTTCATCGAGGAGCGGATGGACAACGAAGATGAAGGTGACAATGACAACTCGCACAATTGGCTACAAGAAGTGTTCGTCGACATCGAAGAGGGTGGAGACACGCAGGGTCCCTCCTGCCCACCTAAACGACCCAAACTAGAATACGGTAGCAGTAAAGAAGAAACAGAAGAGAACATCATCTCCGTCCTCGCTAACCTGATACAGAAAGAAGAAGACGAGGACAGATCATTCTTCAAATCCATCACACCGTCAGTTAAGAAGCTTTCAGAATCGTCCAAGTTCGAGTTCAGGATACAAGTGATGAAGCTCATCAACAGCTTGAAGATCAGAGACCGACAAGTGATGAAATTAAAAAGAGAAAGGACTTCTAATGTGGACTCTGATAGCGAGTGAATCTTTGTTATGACTAGTCGTACTTATTAAATAATTTTATGGATCTCTTTCCTATTCATTTCGATCCTCTGTAGTTCTGATTATTAGGTAGTAGTAAAATATAAAGGCTGGTTCAGACATAGCAAGCAAGGTGCATGCATGCAGAACGAACGCGTCATATTTACAGAACACATCTAATACCGTGCTATGCCTGGCTCATGGAGGAGTGAACAGAACTGTGCGGCGTAACCGAGACATGCCGTGCGTATTTCAGTTTGTCGCGTATTACAGTTTGAATCTGAAATCGATTGAGAAATAGAATTAATCGGTCCTTGTAATTCCTAAAGTTAAGGTGTAACTAATAGCATGGATGCAGCAGGGTGCCGTATTGTACCCTGCAAGTGCACCCCCTTGCACCCTGCTGCCTATTGGGGAAGAAAGTCCATAGAAAAGGAAAATATTTTCTTTTTATAAAGTTAGCGTCCCACTAAGCTGGTTTTTTTTTTAACTAATACGAGTAGTTTACCCACCATTCGCCAATTATGTATAAGTTACATGTAATAGGGGGCGAGCCTGTTGCTGCCAACAGGGCCCAAAGCCAAGATCCGTAGCTTCTACTGAGAAATTCCTGATAACCAAACTTGAAACTTGATTATTTTTTAGTGCACCGAGTTTAAATCAGGAACAACTTCTGATTAAGTTCTTCTCACAAAAACAAAAGAATCGCATACTTATAACTCGTGAAAAAGTATCATTGAAGATAACACATTGCTAATCAGGAAACAAAATATAAGTATAAATGTTTTTTTATCCGAAATAAGACTGGTAATTGATTTTCAAATTCATAGACCCTCAATTTTCAGCCCAATGTGCCCATTTTGAGCCCAATGTGCTTTCAGCCCAGCCGCGATCGAATTCCGCGCGTTTACAGTAGCGGTAGTGAATGACTATAATTTAAACATGATTAATCATTGGTAAACAATTGAAACGACGATAACCGCTCATATCTCACGTGTATCTTAAAAAGATTATAAAAATACTTATCAAGCCATTTTAGTTCTTATTATATAGGTATATTTCCTGAAACAGCATTATACAGTTTTTCTAGGTGGATAATTATTTAATTGTTGTTTGTAATATCTTAATAAGCGATAACAAATTTGCATGATTTGGTTAATCTTGCTGATAGCCGTAGGTGACGCGTTTTGATTATTGCGGGGGGCTAGTTGTTGGCACTTGTCTCATTACACACGCGCTTGCATAGGGCTGTGCACCGTTCACAGATCAGGACCGGAGGCAGCAGGACCAGTCACTATGACGAGTGAGGAGAAAGGGCAACCAACCAGACGGGAGAAGGGTGTGGACCTGGACACGATCCTTGTGGAAGAAGTGGGCCAGTTCGGCAAGTACCAGATCGTCACACTACTGCTTGCCGCCTTCCCTGTTATCTTCTCCGCGTTTGCCTCCGGAGAATACATCTTCACAACTGCTAGAATAAACACAAGGTAACAATCGTTTCATCCCCCCGATCCTAGAGTTTCAACCCCAAACTGGTCGTAAATATAGCTACCAAACCAATTAGGTTACGATACTTACGCCACTTGTGATTCTGCAGCACAGCACGATGAGCTAGGAAGGTGGGATAGCGCAAGAATATCGTAACATGTTGCGTCTCACACTAAAGACCTACCCAAATGTTATTATTATTATTATCAGCCGTTTGTGTCCCACTGCAGGGCAAAGGTCTTCCTTCCCTCTTTCCACTTATCCCTATCGAATCCAGTGCTCCGGTTTTCCAATCTCTGCAAAAAGAATCCAGTTCGTCCCACCATCGCCTTCTGGGCCTGCCGCGTTGTCGTTTGCTGCTGTTTGGGACTGTAAATGTACAAGTAATATTTTAAGCAGTTTAATAGTCTGTAAATATGTTTGATGATGATATTCAAATAAATAAATTTCGTTTAGAACTGACTGAAAATCAACATTTGTACTCGTACGTCAAATATTGCACATCCTGATGGTCAAACCCGGCGAATAGTGTTTGTATACTAAGCTTACTCTTAAAATTCCAGTTCCCTGACTATATTATCTAAACAAAAACCTCATTAAAATCTTTGTAACCATCTCCAGATGCCTGGTCCCAGAATGCGACGGGCCCAACCCGGTGTTCGACCCACCGTGGGTGCTGGACGCCATACCAGCCAGTGGGAGCTCTTTCGAGGCCTGTGAGCGCTTCGTTAACATCAGCACCCCGGTGACTCCACCGCCGCCTGACACCTGTCCTGCAACTCTGTTCGACTCCTCGCGAACACAGCCTTGCGACGACTACGTGTATGAGAACAAACTCAGCGTGGTATATGATGTAAGTCTACAAAGATTTCTATAATGAAATAGAATAGAATTCATTTATTTTCATAAAACAAAGACCTTAGTAGGAATCACTTCGTGTGGCATTCTTTTTCGTTTATAAATGGAGTAAAAATAAACAAAATCATGATTAATTGATGGATGTTCCAGGGTAGCCCGCGAAATTCAAATTTTCTTACGTTTTTAGCGACTTGCAGGTCAGTGCTAGGTTGTTTGTTAGTGAAAATAAAATATGATTTGCGGGTGTAAGACGTATGCAGTTATAGAATTATAATCATCAAAATCATCATTACAACCCTCCAAGTTCATGTAACTGTCATGAATGAGTATTTCATCAATAAGTCAAATCATCAAATCGCTAAAAACATAAGAAAATTTGAATTTCGCGGGCTACCGTGAACATCCACCTTAAGAGCATAGACCGTCTGCGTATAATATACGTATATATAACTATTGCCGTCGCGCTGCGCTCTAGCAACCGGGCGGTATCAATAATGTGAGTGCGATAGAGACAACTGCAGCTCAGAACGATTTTACCTATAAAAAACCTTGACCGATCGACGTTTCGTATTCTCCTGTTTTCTCCTCGAAACCTAAGCCAATTAAATTATATTTGGTATCAAAATTTAAAGGAAGAATAGATCTATGCCCCTATTACTTGTTTTTATTTTAAAAACTTTTCAATTTTCTTTGGTAGTCATCTGATTACGTAGGTAAAAACGTGGTATTTTTTTAGGTTTTTGGTAAGTCATATTTATTTTTGTAATAATTTAAAAAAAAAAAAAAAATGACAGGGGCATGCCTTCAATAGACCTGGATTTTTATAAATAAAAACGATTACTCTAGAGGCATTATCCAGGAAGAGAATAGGGGAATACATTTGTATGGAAAAATGCAGCCCGTCTACGCTCTGGCTTCAAATAAAAAATAACCAAAAATAAATGCCGCCAATATTAGAGAAACGGATTTATTATAATGAAATCTCTATAAATCTTCCTATAATGTGGTTTCTCTGGCTGTTTCCTCTAGGTCATACTATTTTGTCATTATTGTCATACTAGTATGATCACGAGGACATGTAAAAATAAGGTAAAATCAGAAATTATCAACTCGGGTGCACGCACGAGTTTCACACTCGTTAATTGATGAACAAGTCGTTTACTAGTTACGACACGTGGGGAGCCTATACGAGTATACTTTCTTTTTCTACAGGAGGTATGAAAAATAGTAACAGCCTTTTATCTGCTGTAGGTACTTATTACTTATTATCAATTATGTTATAAAACGCTTTGTTTTGGGAATGCCGAAGTACATAATTTATTATTTAAATAAGCCAATTACCTACAGATATGACCGGAATTGAGTCAGTTATCGTAATCCAGCCGTCAAGGATTATAATTATTTCAGTGATAAAATCATCATTGAAATAATCAATAATGATTTATTATTACAAAGCTAGTATCGAAGTTTCTCTCGTAGGATACCTAGTTAATGAGATAAACAACGCATTGACGAAAATTACACGTCACGTCAAGGTTTTATTAATTGCGGTGCCCTGTGATGGATATTGATGTTGATGGCTGCAGAGGTAGAGGAAGGCCAAAGAAAAGATGAATGAATTGTGTGAGAAATGATATGAAGGAGAAAAGAGTAGAGAATGATGTCGTGACGTCTGACAGAGGAGAATTAAAGAAGAATAAAACATTTATTTTTTAAACCTTGCCCCACACTAGGAATTTCTCCTGTATCGTGGGTGCGTTCACAAACATATAAACTCACATACACAAACACACCCAGACCCGAAACAACTATCTGTAGGCCATACAAATATTTGCTCCGTGCGGGGATCGAACCTGCGACACCCAGCGCAGCAGTCCAATCTCTCAGCCACTGCGCCAACCATGCCGTCAATGGCACATGTGGCGCTGACCTCAAATAGAATAGGACAAAGGTAGGAAGATGATTATGAATTGCGGTGCCAGCCAGTCCAGTCCAATATCTAGCTGAATTGGATTGCTAAAGACTTTTTTTTTTGATGGTGAGAAATCATCAAATGACTCCTCCCGCTCTTCCCCCTGGGAAGAGTGGTAGGGAGTGTCAGACTTCTACTGACAAAAAAACACCCATGTTCCTTCTTAGCCCTTTGTGTCGAGGCCGCGGTATCTCTTTCGAACAACCCGCAGAACCGATTGCTCAAGCCTCAGCTTTGTTATGGCTGGTGACTAGTGATGATTGTTCCAGTTCGACATGGCGTGCGACGAGTGGCGACGCTCGCAGATCGGCTCCATCCGCACCATCGGCACCCTCCTGGTGCTGCCGGTGACCGGCTACATCTCCGACCGCTGGGGGCGGCGCGTGGCGCTCACCATCAACGCCTTCAACACCGGCTGGATCGGGCTGGTGCGCTCCTTCGTCAACTCCTACGAGTGGTTCCTCACACTTGAGGTGCTGGAGTCCACCGTCGGCGCGGGAGCTTACTCCTCTTGCTATATTTTAGGTAACGATTTATTTGCTTTTAAATTGCTTTGAAATCGATTATGTTACTTATTCTGAACAAACTATATTCAGGTTTTGCGTGTAATGATCGCCACAAACATTGTTCATCTTACTACCACACTAATCCTAAGGTCGAGGGAACAAACCATCTACAACAAATATTCTAAGAGGAGAAATCGTTGAACATACTAAAACATACACCACATCATTCTTTTTAGGTACCTATAGGTACACATTGTACAGAAAACGCGAACCTATCACTAATCAATCATGTTTGCTTCCAGTAACGGAGCTGGTCGGTCCAAAGTACCGTGTGATAGCGGGAGCCACCATCTCCACCCTGTTCGCTCTGGGGCAGGTGATCCTCGGCTTCATCGCGTGGGGCGTGCCTGCCTGGCGCCCCCTCACGCAGGTCCTGTACGCGCCGCAGATCCTTGTCGTCAGCTACTTCTGGATTCTCTCGGAATCCGTTCGCTGGCTCATGAGTAAAGGGCGCTACGAAGAGTCAGAACAGATTCTAAAGAAAGTCGCAAAAGCTAACAAGACAGTGCTTTCGGACAAGAGTTTGGAAGCTTTACGTGCTACTGCTGAAGCAGAGAAGAACACTCCAAAGCCGAAAGAGCCATGGCTAGTGGTGCTAGTGTTAAGGTCTCGCGTGATCCTGTCTCGTTGCTTGGTGTCGCCGATATGGTGGATCACGAACACGCTGGTGTACTACGGCATGAACATCAACTCTGTGAACATGACCGGCAACCGGTACCTGAACTACGTAGCGGTGGCTGCCATCGAGATCCCGGGCTACTGGACCGCTATCTTACTGCTGGACCGTGTGGGTCGCAAGCCGGTGCTCATCTGCGCCTACTGGCTGTGCGCTGCCTGCCAGTTCGCGTTTGCTTTTATGCCCGACGGTAATTATTACAATTACTTTGAGATTCATCCCTGTAGCCTGAATTTGTGGCCGGTTGTCGGAAATACGTTTGTTGTTTCATATGTATAATTGAAATAAAGATGAGATCAGCAGTGGGATAGCACAGTATATTCATTCGTGGTTAATATTTTACAAGCAAGTTACAAAGTACAATAGAATATAAACAACACGTAACTAAGCTTATTTAAATCAATGACAGCAATGTGTTACATATGATTATTTCTCGCAGGCCAGTATATACATATAAATATACGACCTCCAATACGCCCCCTTAATCTATTACACATGCATATCACTTCTATACTCGGTACATAAAAAAAAATAAATCAAATACTAACACTTCTGTGTTTAACTGTACTAGCTGTATACAAAAGTATAGTACAAAAAACAGAAGAATAACAAAGAAAAGAATGCATAACGAAACTACATAGAAAATTATCTATTACCAAAACAACATAAAAATAAACATTTAACTACTCATCGCCCCCTTAATCGAATAATTTGATAGGGATAAATCCTTTAAAAATTCTCTTAACTTCGGGCTATGAACACTTTTAGTTAAAATGTCGGCTATCATATTATTAGTTGACATGTACTTTATCTCGATTTTGTTAGTAAGTACACACTCGCGAATAAAATGATATTTTATGTCTATATGTTTCGTCCGATTATGCATCATTTTGTTACCTGCAATTTTATGCGCCGACTGATTGTCATTGTATATTACTACCGCTCTACTATCCACAGCTGTTAAACTATTTAGTAAACTCCGTAAATAGAGAGCTTCCTTCGAAGCTTGACTTAATCCTACGTACTCTGCTTCTGTACTTGACAAGGATACTGTCGCTTGCTTCCTACTCTCCCATGACACTATATTTTTACCTATTTTGAAAATTAATCCTGTGAAAGACTTTCTATCAAGTGCCCCTCCCCAATCTGCATCTACGTAGCCTCGTAAGTCTAAATCTCCCGACTTCCTAAAAGTAAGACAAAGATTAGACGTACCTTTTAAATACCTTAAGACCCGTTTCGCACATTTAAAATGTATTTCATCATAGCATGAATTGAATTGTGAAAGTACACTTACCGCATGTGCTATGTCTGGTCGCGTATTACAGGCCAAATAGTTTAGACAGCCTATTAAGCTTTGATACGGCAGATCGCAATGAGAATTTGTCGATCTTTCTAATTTCATACCGACTTCCATTGGGGTTAAAACTGGCTTGGCGTCTGTCATGTTAAAGTCATTCAAAATATCCGAAATGAATTGTTGCTGATCTAGACAAATAACATCTTTGTCCCTCCTCAACCTCATGCCTAAAACATGCCTAGCCTGCCCTAAATCTTTCACTTTAAACTTGTCAAGCAAATTGTTTTTTAATTTCTGCTTTTCTTGTTCACAATTTCCAAAAATAAAAAGGTCATCTACGTAAATAACGACAATCAACTTCATGTTGTTTTTAAACTGCTTTTGATACAAACACGGTTCTATTTTTGATTGTACAAAGCCTAAATTCAACATTTCTTTATCCAATTCCTTGAACCAAGCATTTGAAGCTTGTTTCAATCCATAAAAAGAACGCTGCAATTTGCATACCTTGGTTTCTTGACCTTTGACTACTGCTCCTTTTGGTTGGAGCATGTAAATGTCCTCTTTAATTTTTCCGTATAAAAAGGCAGTCGTGACATCCCATTGGTCAATAAACCAACCGTATTCAACAGCTAGCGAGAACAACAATCTTAAAGTAGAGCTTCTTACTACAGGAGAATATGTCTCAGTATAATCTACACCACATACCTGTGTGAAGCCTTTTGCTACAAGTCTAGCCTTGTACTTTGTTACCTTGCCATCGCTATCTTTCTTGATTTTGAACACCCATTTGCATTGGATAGGCTTCTTATCAGCTGGAAGATCCACCAACGTCCAAGTCTGGTTCTCCTTCAGTGACATAAGTTCATTATCTATCGCCTTTTGCCATAAATCACCATCTGGTCTCGCCAACGCTTCATTAATAGTCAATGGATCACCATCAAGATTGCTCTCCTTGGCAAACATAACATTGCATCCGTACCGGTCGACTTGTCTGCGTTCTCTTAAAGGATACCTCCTTTCTGATTCAGGTATTCTGACTTCTTCTTCAGTCAATACGTCATCAGGTACTCGCTCTGGTACTATAGGTTCAGGTCCTATGTCCTCCGATACTTCTACGTTCTCGTCTTCAGTATCACGATACATATCGTTGTTCGCCTCTAAATGTTCAGATCTGCTTGTAGATACGTTCGGTAAACTGGAAGGAACAGAATCTTTATTTAGGTTTATGATTACTTCCGACTTTTCTACGTTTTCCTTTTGGAGAAAGACGTTTTCCAGAAATTTCACATCTCTCGCAGTCGTCACTTCACCTGTCTTAGGATTCATCAGACGATAACCCTTCTGATTATCAGGATATCCAATAAAAATCATCGGTTCCGTCTTCATGTCCAGTTTCCGTCTCTTTTGCTTTGGTATCAATCTATATGCCAAACAACCAAAGATTTTCAGATGACTAACATCCACATCTTTTCCATTCCAAAGCTTCTCTGGTACCGCATTATTCAATGCTTTCGTAGGGCTTCTGTTCTTTAAGTAAACAACAGTATTTACAGCCTCGGCCCAATACTTCTTGCTCAAGTTCGATTCTGACAGTAATGTTCTTGCCTTCTCTATTATAGTACGATTCGCTCTTTCTGCGACAGAATTATGTTCCGGCGTGTACGGTACAGTCGTCTGGTGTTTTATACCTGCAGACTTTAAAAATGATTTAAATTTACCATTACAATACTCCGCGCCGTTGTCAGATCTCAGACATTTAATCAATTTACTTGTCTCATTCTCAACTTCCGCCTTATATTCACGAAACTTATCGAATGTTTCGTTTTTGTTCCTCAAAAAATAAACATGAGTCTTTCTAGTATAATCGTCTATAAATAGAAGAATATACCTCGAACCACCGAACGATGGCTCCTCGATTGGTCCACAAACGTCGCTAAAAACCAATTGTAAGACCTCGTTCGCTCTCGTACCTTGCTTTTTAAAGGGACTTTTGCATGTCTTTCCTTCTATACATGGAATACACGGCTCGCATAAATCGGTACTCTTAAATTCCATACCACTTACTAAAACTTTCATTTTATTCATATAATTACGCGATAAATGAGCTAATCTTTTGTGCCAAACGTTCGAAATATTTTCATTTTGTTTTGACAATGTCACATTCACGACGTTATTTTGATTTTCTGTCAACTCATAAATTCCGCCGACCTCTTGACATCTTGCAATAATTTGTTTTTTACTTTGAATCATGCAACCTTCTTTGTCAAAATTCATGCAATAATTTTTCTTGGTCAAATCGCTCACCGAAATTAGGTTCATGGATAAATCAGGAACATGTAAAACGTTTTCTAAAATTAATTTTCCGTTTTCGCTGACTTGTGGCTCAGCATTTCCTCGTCCTTTCACCAATAACTTCTCTCCGTTTGCTACTGCGATCTTCATGTTGCCGTTTACTTGTGTGTAAGACAACAATTTGTTTTTATCATGGGTCATATGATTTGAGCACCCACTGTCTAAATACCATTTATCTTTATTTATCGCCCCCTTTGTATTCAGGCAGATATTCGCGGTTTTAATCCGCTCCTTGCATTCGGACGCCTTGTGTCCTTGCTTGTGGCACTTAAAACACTTGTAGACGAACTTCTGCTTACGATCATTAGTTTTAGTGTTAGATCTAGCATCGTTCTGTACTTTACGTGTTACTAAGGCTTTTTCGTACTCTGTGTTCAACTTACTCTGTCTACTTCCTTCTTGTAACAATTTCATTTTGATTTGCTCCAACGTGATTTCTTTTCCACTATTATCTACAGCCATAATGAGAGGGCTGTAATCAGCGGTCAATCCACCCAGCAAAATCGATATGATCCAATCATCAGGGATTGGAGCATCAATATCTGACAATTGTTGTGTCAGGAACGTAATTTTTGATATGTAGCTTTCCATAGAATCAAAATTCTCTAACTTACAGTTAAAAAGCTCTCGCTGAATATGTATACGTCTTCCCCAACCTTTGTCTTCATACGCTTTCCGTAAGCTATTCCAGGCTTCTTTCGCAGTCTTCGCATTGTAGACGTGGGTAAAGCACTCTGGTTCCAATAACAAGCATATTGTTGTTCGTGCCTGCCGGTCTACGTCAGCATTCACAACATCTGTAGAAATTACTTCCCACCAGTTTTTATTTTCCAAGTAATTTCGCACCAGGAATTTCCAATTTGGGTAGTCGGACGAATTTTTCAGCCTCTTAATACCACTTATGCCAACCTCAGCTGACATAATTGCGATTTCGTAAGTTTCACAAGCACACAAATAATATTTAAAAACAATATTTAAACCACTCAACTTATAAATGCTCTAGCATTTGTGCTTCTGGGATCTGGGCCCATAACCAATTGAAATAAAGATGAGATCAGCAGTGGGATAGCACAGTATATTCATTCGTGGTTAATATTTTACAAGCAAGTTACAAAGTACAATAGAATATAAACAACACGTAACTAAGCTTATTTAAATCAATGACAGCAATGTGTTACATATGATTATTTCTCGCAGGCCAGTATATACATATAAATATACGACCTCCAATATGTATGACGTGTATCTACGTTACGCAAGAACTTTTCCAAGTCAGACCAAAACATTGTGGTTTCAGGTAACGACGGCGTGCGGCTGGCTCTGTACCTGTTCGGCAAGTACTGCATCGCCATCGTGATGACGTCAGTGTATGTGTACACTGCTGAGCTGTACCCCACCAAGTACAGACACAATCTGTTCGCCTTCTCCTCAATGGTGGGCCGCCTTGGCTCCATCACGGCGCCGCTTACACCCGCCCTCGTAAGTACAGCATACAATATCAAACATTACTAGCTAGCTTAGTCAGAGTCGACACACTAGTGTGACAGAGTCGACACACTAGTGTGACAGAGTAGACACAATAGTGTAACAGAGAAAACACTATCACACTGTGTGACAGACTAGACACACCAGGATAGATGTCGCTAAACCTGTTCCATCCAACTTATCCAATTTATACATAACACATTTTTTTTTTAAAACGTTTCCCCACACTAGGAATTTTTCCTGTATCGTGAGTGCGTTCACAAACATTTAAACTCACATACACAAATACCCAGACCCGAAACAACTATTTGTAGGCCATACAAATATTTGTTCCGTGCGGGGATCGAACCCGCGACACGCAGCGCAACAGTCCAATCGCTTAGCCACTGCGCCAACCGTGTCGAACACATTATACACATTAACACCCCTTTAAATATATACAAATACAAAAATATTTATTTCTTCTCAAAAACATTGACAGACATAAACTGAGGCAGCCCCAGTAAGTTACAATAGTACTTGTGTCGGGGCTGTCTCTCTTCCCTTAAGTGGTATCTTAGCAATGATATTAAAATATGATGAAACGAGTTAAATGAACATGAAAAATAAAATAGTAAAAATACAATAAAATTTGAAAATAAAAATTAGTTAAATAAGCAGCTCTTGTTGTCGCGGGAGTGAGAATTTGTATGTGTAAATCTATGTAAATCGACTGTGTGTTTCCAGGCTCAGGAAGTATGGGAGCCGTTCCCATCGGTGCTGTTCGGCAGCTTCGCGTGTCTGTCAGGGTTCCTGATATTCACCACGCCGGAGACGCTGGGTACTACGCTACCCGACACCTTCGAGGATGCTGAGCAGCTCGGCAAGACCAAATCTAAATGATCTCGACAACTTGTACCTACCTACTTCAGTACTTACTCATTATAGTTTTTAAAGACTGGTGATAAAAAATAAATTATTTTTATGATATTTATTTTGTTTTTGTTTCTGATTTCTCAGTAGACTACAAATATCTTTTAGGCGATGCGAGTAGTGGACTATACAAAATATGAGAACGGACAGTTATCTCAGAGACAGACTAGGTAGGTACGTAAACTAAATGTTTTTTATGTTAGATTTTAGACTGATGAAATCGATCATTTTTGTTCGCTCCCAGTCTTTATAAACTTACTGTGGCGGTGCACTTAAATACACTATCTTGCAACTGCAAAGAGCTCAGAAAGCTATTTTGAAGAAAAACGCTGCTCTGGCGTTGTCAGTCCTAGGCCCGGTTTCCACCAAAGCGGAGACGAAAAGAGATGTGTGGAAATCGGCCAATCACATTAGATAAAAACATCTGGTCTTCGACTTTCCTGTTATTGGTCGAATTTAGCAAATCTCTCTGCTTTACTCGTCTCCGCTTAGGTGGAAACCGTGCCTTACAATAAAAGCGACTTTTCATCACTGAATCTTTTCTCCTGGGTTATTTTTTACATTAATTATATCAGAAGGCGCTACTTAGGATATAATTTATTGGGTGCTAATTAAACCGGCTTCTTTTTAATATTATTATTTGCATCTAAAAATCTAACTTGCCTTCTAAATTACTAAGTCAGCCACAATTAACGAGCATCTAAATAATACTATCTTAGCCACAAGTTATCTTTTTTAAAGCCACTCTAAATACAACTCAGCATCGTGATTATTTTTTAGCATTCAAATTTGTAACATGAATTCAAACAGTAAACTTCTAAAATATTATATGGCATCAAAAAAATATTCAATTAGCTTCTAATTTAATAACTCAGTACGTTTAAATTATAACTCATGCCACATTAACTGAGCATCAAAATTTAATTAAAATTGTCATCAAATATTATATTATAGCCACTAATATTATGTATAAACTCCTGTCGTGTCATCGAAAGGCTTAAATATAAAAGTTCAGAGTACTTATTGACCTAAATATTGAAGTTCAGAGTATCGAATGTCCTAAAGATCGATTTTATTTACATGTTGTGCTACAAAAGTTATCGACAGAATCGCTTCAGAACTTCATTTTTATCGGAAAACTAGACAATAAATTGTGAAAACATATCTGCAAGCAACTCGGAAGTAGCGCTCGCCGGCCGCTGCCGCGGCACCGCTCGCTTCGCTCGCTCGGCTCGCGCGCGTTTGGTCACAGTTTTAACCTAACCTAACCTATTTCCCTCAGTTTACAATAACGAATCATACAATCTGCCTGTGACTAGTCAATTAGACAATGGTAAAAACATTTCTGTAACTAATAGGTATTTTCAACGTAAATATAATAATCTAAAGTGTATCTAAAGTTGACATTTCATGGCGCTCTCTGATTGGTGCAAATGGCCGGTCGCTGTCGTCTCGCGCGCTCGCGCCAAATCTTTCTGTTGCTATTTTCACGATAAAAGAATGTGATGTATTATTTTACATGCGAAGTTATAATAAATGATGTTGCCTACGGTCGCTTCATTTATATTTTTTTGAGGGCCTTGTGTTGAAGCTGTAAAATGTAAAATGGTGGTGAGATATAAATTCCGTGGCTGAGTTAGTAAATTAGGTGCCTATGTATAAATAACAAGGACAAGTTAATAAAAATGTTGATCGTCACTTGATGCTTTCTATAGAATATTTAGTGGGCGTTGTAAAGAAGACGAATTAGTATATTAGAGGCTATATAATTTTCCCGTGGCTTAGTTATAAAATTAGAAGTTTGATCCTGTGGCCAAAAAAAAACTTTTTTTTTTTTTTTTATCTAATCTGCAACTTGGCAATCTGTCTAAGAGACAATAAGCCATACATCTGTCCGATTTCCATCTGATTTGTGATGTTTATGAAGTAAGCCTCTATGTGATGAAGTATTCCATCAGAGGTTACTCTTCAATGTGAGGAAAATCTGGTATTCAGTGTCGTTATGTCGTTTCTTTTAAGTCTCACATGGCGAAGGCTACCCTCCTTGTTTAAGACACGAGCAAGCTCGTTAGTATGGTGTGTAAGCTTGCTTTGGTATTTCACGCTGTGATGGATTATCTCTTGTTTGATGGTATTTATGTTAATATCCAGGTAAATATATTTGTTGCTGATACACCGTGGTATGCCAAACATTGTTCTTAGTGCCTTGGTCTGAAATCTTTCGAGTATTTCGATGTTGCTTACACTGGCTGTACCCCATAGTTGGATTCCGTATGACCAGATTGGCTTTAGGATGGCTTTGTAAATGGTCATTTTACTTTTGTTGTTTAGCTGTGAGTGTCGTCCTATTAGCCAGTGCATTCCTCGCAGTTTCGCATCGAGTTGCTTTCGCTTTGTCCAGATGTGCTTCTGCCAATTAAGTCGTCTATCGAGATGCATGCCAAGGTACTTAACATGTTCTTCTTGAGGTATTTCTTCGCCATTAAGCTTGACAGGAGGGCAAGTCTTTTTCCTAAGGGTGAAAGTGACATGTGTAGACTTAGTCTGATTGGCACGAATTCTCCACTGTTTAAGCCACTTCTCCACCTTATCCAAATGTCTTTGCAAATTGAATGACGCAGTTTCCGGACTAATATGAGAAGACAATAATGCCGTATCATCTGCAAAGGTCGCAGTCATTGTGTCATCTGTTGTTGGAAGGTCGTAGGTGTACAGAAGGTACAATATTGGACCCAATATGCTACCCTGTGGGACACCTGATTGAATCTCATACAGAGCAGAGAAGTCGTTGTTCTGTTTGACTTGGAAACTTCTTTGGTCAAGGTAGGACTTGAGTATGTTTATAAACGAGTGTGGGAGCCGCTTTTTTAGTTTGTAGATGAGGCCCTCGTGCCAAACTTTATCAAATGCCTGGCTAATGTCTAAGAATGCCGCTGAGCAGTACATACGTTCTTCAAAGCATCTGCCTATGATGTCGACAATGCGGTGAACCTGTTCAATAGTCCCATGTCTTTCTCTGAACCCAAATTGGTGATTTGGCAGTATGTCTTCTAGGTGCTGTTTCATTCGGTTGAGCAGAATTTTTTCGAAAATCTTTCCTATGACGGGGAGCAAGCTTATGGGTCGGTATGATGTCGTTTCCTGGGGTGGCTTGCCAGGTTTGGAGATCATCACTACTTGTGCTATTTTCCATTGACTAGGAAAGTGTTCTAATTTTAAGCAAGCATTAAAAATTTTGACCAGACTCATTATTCCTTTATGCGGTAGTTGCTTCAAAAGAGTTGCATCTATGATAATGATTGTTCTGACCTCATTTGGGCCTGTACTTTTAAGAGGTGGACACATTTGTAATGCAGTGTCTAGGTAGCTCCTTATTTCAGCTGTAAGCTCACTACTATATTCGGGGAATGGTTGGAAAACGACACTCAGATGTTTTGCGAAAGTTTCCGCTTTTTCCGGATCTGATCTAGTCCAGCCTCCAGAGCAATTTTTAATAGGCGGGATGTGAGTTTTGGGGCGTTTCAGGTTTTTAGTTGCTTTCCATAACGAGAAGTTGGTATCCACTGTGGGACTCAGACTGGAGAGGTAGGATTGGAGATTGCTATTAACCATTGTTTTTATGAGCGTTGATAGTTCAGCAGAGCATTTGTTAAAAAGTTTTTTATCGATCGGGTATCCTCTTGTGTGCCATTTTTTTTTTTTTTTTTTTTTTTTTTTTATAAACTGAGGCTCGTTTAATTATTTCTCTAATTTATTTACCTATTTGAATTAAGTTCACCAACAGTACCTACATACATCTTACAATAAAAAATAAATCTATATTACAGGTAAGACTTCCTATGTAGGTACCTATTACAGGTGTACACAATATTATTAAAATCGTAAAGTTATAGGAATAAAGTGAAAACAAGAGATCAAATAACTGAGTACCTAATAAAAAAATATAAATAGATTTAAAAAAAAAAAATTATTCAGGTGTCAAAAGTGGCTAAAATTGGTTCGCCTAAAACCCACAGAAAAAGATGATTTGACTCAATCTCCCTAAGTTTTATGAGTAGAGGAAAACTGACTGATTTTGCATGAAACACGTGTCATATAGAGAAGTTTGGAAGACGAAAACATGCTGTGCCGACCCCAAATGAATTGAGATACGGACATGGGACGGGAGATTGATGATGACTTTTGATTTCCCTAGGAAGTTTATTTGTGGTATCATCTCCAGTCCATAATAATGATGAGCTATAGGTATACACACACTACGGATACACTATCAATCACAATGTTGGGGTCATACGATAACATTAATATAATAACATTTAGCCCAAAAAAAAACGACCCATATTGAAATTCTTTCCATATGTCTAGTTATTATACATGTGCATTAGAGTATGATACATACTTCAATACAGATATCAGTTGTAAGTCAAACACCTTGATAAACTTGTTTAAGAGATAGTAAACAAATACTTTTGAATAAAATATGGGAAGAGTTTAAAGAGATGTAGTAGACGCGACGTGCCGCTGTCTGTTAGACGGTATGGCAGGGTCGGACGTGGCCAGTGCAGCGAGTGGTGGGAGGCAAGTGGAACTGGACACACTCCTCGTGGAGGAGATCGGGCAGTTCGGCAGATATCAGCTGCGGACCTTCCTGCTCGCCGCGGTTCTGGTCGTGACTATCGGATGGAGCAACTTGGAGTACGTGTTCAGCACAGCAAGGATTAGCAGCAGGTAAACAAACCAACACTTATATACAACAAAAGTTATATTTCTTGTATCATAGTACAATTATATGGACGCGATGTAGGCATTGTGTTAGTTCGGGTTAACACGCACAGCGTTTCTCCATGTGATATTATGTTCGATGTTCTCGCTTACCGTCGCTGTGCCGTCGCGTACCAAAGTGTTTCATCATCATCGTCATCATTCTCTCTCTTGCCTTTATCCCAATTGATTTGGCGTCGGCGCAGCACGGCTTTAAAGACTCGTGATAATTTTATTTGAATAATAATCTTTATAAATAAATCCCTATATTAGTTATCTTGAGTAAAGAGAGATGGAGCAAGGGTATGACCGAGTGATGGCCAGGGTTAGGCCAAAGAAACCAGGGCCTAAAGATCATTGGGTTGACGATATTGTCGAAGTGAAAGTAAAGCAAAACACCTGAATATGGACAGCAGACACAGGACCGGGAAATATAACGAAAAAAAAGGGCAGACTGTAGGCACTCATCATCATCATCATCATCATCAGCTTATTGCAATCCACTGCTGGATATAGGCCTCTTTAATCCACTCAACTCGATTTTCGGCAACTCTCATCCAGTTGTTACCAGCCACTCTGCTAAGATCAGCGCTCCACCGAGCCTGCGGGCGTCCCACCTTACGCTTGCCGATTCGCGGTCTCCACTCAAAAATACGTCTACTCCAACGGTCATCGGTTCTGCGACTAATATGGCCGGCCCACTGCCACTTCAGATTACTTATTCTGTGAGCTATGTCGACAACTCTGGTCCTCTGTCGGATCACCTCATTCCGGATGCGATCCCTGAGAGAGACCCCTAGCATAGCTCGCTGAGCCACTTTAAATTTATGGACCAACCGTATCGTCAGTGTCCACGTTTCAGCTCCGTATGTCATAACAGGCAGGACGCACTGGTTGAAGACCTTAGTCTTTAGGCTCTGTGGAATGCGTGACGAGAAGTCCCGACGAAGCTTCCCAAAAGCTGCCCAGCCCAGCTGGATTCTTCTATTAGCCTCTCTCTCAAAGTTGTTTTTACCAAACTGCAGAGTTTGTCCTAGGTAAATATATTCTCGAACAACCTCGAGAGGATCGCCATTGACAACAATAGGTCCTGGGGTGACGTGTTCGTTGAACATAACCTGGGTTTTGTCCAAATTCACCCTGAGACCAATGCGCACTGAAGAATCCACTAGGCCATCCAGCATGTGTTGCAAGTTCGTCTTGCACGTTCGTCTTGTAGGCTAAATTCGCCTCCACCACAGCACAGTATAAATATGGCCACAGCTTGTCCCAATCGACTCCTTCCGCCTCCCGACATTGCATCGTAAACATAACTCATTTCATTTCAGATGTTCAATCCCAGAGTGTGAGAGTGAGCCGGCTGAATTCTCTCCTAACTGGCTGGAGAATGCCGTACCGGGTAGCAGTGGCTCGTTTGAGCAATGTGAGCGTTTTGCTAACGCAAACGCGACCGTTCGCGTGGTCTACAGCGACACCTGCCCCGCCACACTCTTCGACAGAGACACGCGCCTGCCCTGCAGCTCATATGTGTATGAGAACACAAATACCGTAGTCTATGATGTAAGTTTTTCCTGCAAGTCATTTTCTGTCATACTTCTTTATTGCAGTATTGATAAATTAACAGACAAATGCATAATTATTATCAAGTTAAGCGGTGAAAACTATTGAAGTGATAACTATTATCTAAGCAGTCAAATGGCTTAACGGGTCAGTTTAGGAATAAGTTGGCAAGAAACAAAAAACAAGCCGTAGTAGACCATACCATGCATGACCGTCCTATGAAAGTATTATAAGGCACGGAGATAATATAATATGACATATATCATGACCATCCGTGAATAGACTTTGTATTGAAGAGTATTAGACTCAGACCGCCCCTTCACCGAACAACATGATCGCGTGGCATGCACGCACATTGCACAGTACGTAAACAATAATATCTCTACATACATACATATCCACGGGCACAATGTGGCTGTACTATCGTACACCGCTGCCCACCCTATCGGGTATTACAGGTGTAATGTTATGTACTGAAATAAGATAAACTTTTTCAAACGTAAATAATCTGCAATATCGCGACATCAAGAAATGCGTTCTTATCGATCCTTACACTCAAAGATAGGAAATTTAAGAATAAGAGTATGTCTCTGGTAAGTCTTACTAATGTTTGTATTATTTGAACACAAGCTCATGATGCTCAAGCAAACACCGGTGACGAGAACTCTTCTTTTCACATAGGCCTTTCTAAGCACTTCTAATATGTCGATGTCATAGAGTTTACTGGATATTTAAGAGATATTAAAGAGAGAGCGTAAAAATGTTAATTTGTTGAACGGTAAATAGCACGGCAAAGAAAATCTCTTCTTAGGAAGATTTTTGATGGATGGTGTTATTGTCAACAGTATGGGCTGGCGTGCGACGAGTGGCGGCGGTCGCTCATCGGCACAGTGACCACGTTCGGTACGCTGACCGCACTGCCCATCACCGGCTTCGTGTCTGACCGCTGGGGCCGGCGCGTCGCGCTCGTGCTCAACGCCTTCAACACGGCCTGGATCGGCCTCACGCGCTACTGGGCTGACACCTACCTCGGATTCATACTGTCCCAGTTTGCCGAGGCTACGTTTGGATGTGGCGCGTATTCTAGTGTCTATATTTTAAGTAAGTTTTTCGGCCAGCTGCTTACAGTTGAAGTACAGTGAAGTTAATTCGGTTATAATACACATTATGAATGATTTCAACAGTGACGGAGCTGGTAGGTCCGGAGTATCGAGTCGCAGTCGGTGCCGCTCTTAAGACTTGCTTTGCTGTGGGGCAGATGACGCTGGGGCTGATCGCGTGGTGCGTGCCAAACTGGAGAACCCTGACGCTCACGCTCTACATCCCACAGTTCTTTACCATTTTCTACTTCTGGATCATTAGCGAGTCTGTGCGGTGGTACATGAGCAAGGGCCGCTTCGAGGAGTCAGAAGCTCTGTTAAAAAAGGTGGCAAAAGTTAACGGAAGACAATTGTCTGACAAATCACTGGAAGCATTGCATCAAACAGCGCGAGAGAAGATACGGGCCACGGAGTTGGACAGTGCAGGGCAGCCGGGTGGGTTGTGGCTGGTGGCGCAGGTGTGGCGGCACAAGCGCATCCTGGTGCGTTGCATCGTCTCCCCGGTGTGGTGGATCACGACCACGTTCATCTACTACGGGCTGTCGCTGAACGCCGTCAACATGTCCGGCAACAAGTACTTAAACTTTGTGGCCGTGGCTGCAGTCGAGATCCCCGGCTTCTGGACCGCATACTACCTCTCCGACAAGATTGGAAGAAAGCCGGTATTGACGGGAGCTTTTTGGTTGTGCGCTGCATGCCAAGTTGCTTATATTTTCATGCCTCAAGGTATGTTTCTGTATTTTCATTGCTGATTCGCATGTAGAACAGAATTTTCTTAGAACAGTAATGTCGCCAAAAACTAGCCGTAAAGCAGCAGATATAAAATTAAACCGTTCAGCACTGCTAAGACAGTAGCCATATGGTGTGCGGTGACGAGATTCTAAGTTCTAATGGCTCTATGGCTGCTATATGTCGGCACCGTTTTTCTTAGAAATCATAACTTAAAGAATTGATTCTTACTTGTGACTTCATCTTCCAGATCAGTTCCTGGCGTCGCTGGTGGTGTACTTGATCGCCAAGTTCTGCATCGCGATGGTGGCGACCTCTGTGTACGTGTACACGGCCGAGTTGTACCCGACCCGGCATCGCCACAGTCTGTTCGCCTTCTCCTCCATGATCGGACGCATCGGATCCATGATGGCGCCACTCACTCCGGCTTTTGTAAGATTTACTATTTTACTTGTAAAGAGAGCGTAGAACGAAAAGCGAAATTACTTTAAAAGCATAATTTTTTTCTTAAGTAATACTTAATGCGATTAAATATAGGCCTGGTTCCTGGTCATGTGACTCCTGGCTCTTGGTCACTTGCAGCTGTCTGCTGTTCACGACCTAGCCACTGACGCTTTGGTGTTTAGATTGTTTTTTGGCACTCACTTTCAAACTTCTCTAATATTATTCCTTTCTACTTCTTTTCAAAATTGTGTTTCATTTACTATTTTTAGCTGTGACATGCAAGAAACAGAAGCTAACTCAAACTTATAAACTACAAATACGTCATTGTTTTGTTTCCAGGGCGCGCAATTCTTCCCCGAGTTGCCGTTCGTGTTGTTTGGCTCGATGGCGTTCCTGTCAGGCGGACTGATCTTCCTCACGCCGGAGACCCTCGGCACCACTCTACCAGACACCTTGGAACAAGCAGAGCATATTGGCGACAAACGATATAACACTAAGAAATAATCACACTGTACCTCCGTTACCCATATTTATTAAGATTAAACTGTTTACACATTCTCTGACCAATTTTATTTATTAAACGTTTTAGTAGTATTTTGTAGAGATTCTACACAGATATCTTAAGTGGCAATTATTTTTTTATTATTTATTATTATTATAATTTTTATTTCGAACAACCAGGTCTCGGCAGGCAATGGGCAGGGCACATTGCTCGCAGAACGGATGGCCGATGGGGCCGAAAAGTTCTGGAATGGCGACCGCGAACCGGAAGACGTTGCGTTGGAAGGCCTCCCACTAGGTGGACCGATGACCTGGTCAAGGTTGCAGGAACCCGCTGGATGAGAGACGCACGGGACCGGTCAATGTGGCGACACCTGGGGGAGGCCTATGTCCAGCAGTGGACGTCTTTTGGCTGAAATGATGATGAATGATGACACAGATATCCCTCTGTCAGTAAGTATCAGGCATTATGGAACAAGGGAAAACATTTTCAAAATGTCATTCATAGATCATCATCATCATCGGCTCGGCTTTCAGTCATTAATTGATCTATTTAGTAATAATTGTAATGTTGTGTGATGATTATGCCTAAGTGCTAATGATAACATCCACTGAAAAGCCTACCTTACCTAGTCTCGCCTTAAGTGAATGATCTTGTTTACACCTGCGTCCAGATACGACAACATATAGGTTCATATTTAAATACTTTTGCTTGCTTAGGTTAGAAATCTGACATTCCCTACCGCTCTGCCCAGAGCGGGAGGAGTCATTTGATGATTTCCCAAAAACCAAATAAAAAAAAAGACGGGTTGCACTCCGGGAGTGCCGGCAGAAGTGAAAACTTGATTATTAACGTTGAGCATGTTTGATATTTTGGAATGGTTAGGGAATAATTTTGCACCAATTGCTTTAACAGTATAAAAGTACTATCATTTATGTGGTAGAATACAATATTGATTTATTGCGCTATCGTACACAAACATGACAATTTATATTACATTAAAAATTTAACACTTTAAAACTATTACAATTATTTTACATTAAAAAGTTTATCTCTCCGAAAAATCAACTTTCATCCATAATTTCAACGACTTTTTCACCATCATCATTACCAGAACTATCATCGCCAATCTCTAAAACTGATACGATAGGTTTATGGTAGCTGAAGTAAGAAACGAACAGTTTTGATTCGAACCTATTTAAATGTCTAATAAAGACCGCATCAATAGTAGTTTTGTATTTCGTTGTGCTAAGATTGCGATCATTCGACATAGTTAAACCAAATTCATTATTTAAAAATTCAATTATTCCGCCATAACTATGCTAACCCATTTATTTTGTCTTTCCCTGTCCTCCGATCGGAACTCCGATTGGTAGGAGGAGCGGGAATATTTTTTCCCATGCCTCCGATTAAGCATCATAAAAACATTGTACAGTCTAGTTCAAAATAAATTATTTTTGTATTTTATTGACTGTACAGTCGACATCGTTAACGTTCAGGGTCAAAATGTCCAACTCCCACACGACTAGTCTAAGATCGATAGTTTCCGAGATATAGCCGTTTCAATTTTGACAGCTGTCATCCGAAATGTAGATCTCATTGAGATCTATCACTTGTCCCTACACACAACTAGTCTAAGGTCGATAGTTTCCGAGATATAGCTGTTTCAATTTTGACAGCTGTCATCCGAAATGTAGATCTCATTGAGACCTATCACTTGTCCCTACACACAACTAGTCTAAGGTCGATAGTTTCCGAGATATAGCCGTTTCAATTTTGACAGCTGTCATCTGAAATGTAGATCTCATTGAGACCTATCACTTGTCCCTACACACAACTAGTCTAAGGTCGATAGTTTCCGAGATATAGCCGTTTCAATTTTGACAGCTGTCATCCGAAATGTAGATCTCATTGAGACCTATCACTTGTCCCTACACACAACTAGTCTAAGGTCGATAGTTTCCGAGATATAGCCGTTTCAATTTTGACAGCTGTCATCCGAAATGTAGATCTCATTGAGACCTATCACTTGTCCCTACACACAACTAGTCTAAGGTCGATAGTTTCCGAGATATAGCTGTTTCAATTTTGACAGCTGTCATCCGAAATGTAGATCTCATTGAGACCTATCACTTGTCCCTACACACAACTAGTCTAAGGTCGATAGTTTCCGAGATATAGCCGTTTCAATTTTGACAGCTGTCATCTGAAATGTAGATCTCATTGAGACCTATCACTTGTCCCTACACACAACTAGTCTAAGGTCGATAGTTTCCGAGATATAGCCGTTTCAATTTTGACAGCTGTCATCCGAAATGTAGATCTCATTGAGACCTATCAATAGGGTAGTCGACAAAAAAAAACTAATTAGTCCGTCAGATAGATTTCCAAAAAATATTAAACACGTATTTTTTCTTTTTTCACGTAAACAAAAAATGAAGACGATACAGTGCTTCGAAAAGTCGTGAAACGTCACAGCTTGGTCCAATTTTACCTAACTATGACGTCAAACGCCCCCTCTCCATGGTCTTTGACAAGCTTTATTTTCGTCAATTTTTATTAATTTGATAAAACAAAAAACACGTATCCAATATTTTTCAATAATCTGACTGACGGACTAAACAGAATCATATTTTTTTTAGTCGGTCGACTACCCTATTGTCCCTACACACAACTAGTCTAAGGTCGATAGTTTCCGAGATATAGCTGTTTCAATTTTGACAGCTGTCATCCGAAATGTAGATCTCATTGAGACCTATCAATTGTCCCTACACACAACTAGTCTAAGGTCGATAGTTTCCGAGATATAGCTGTTTCAATTTTGACAGCTGTCATCCGAAATGTAGATCTCATTGAGACCTATCACTTGTCCCTACACACAACTAGTCTAAGGTCGATAGTTTCCGAGATATAGCCGTTTCAATTTTGACAGCTGTCATCTGAAATGTAGATCTCATTGAGACCTATCACTTGTCCCTACACACAACTAGTCTAAGGTCGATAGTTTCCGAGATATAGCCGTTTCAATTTTGACAGCTGTCATCCGAAATGTAGATCTCATTGAGACCTATCACTTGTCCCTACACACAACTAGTCTTAGGTCGATAGTTTCCGAGATATAGCCGTTTCAATTTTGACAGCTGTCATCCGAAATGTAGATCTCATTGAGACCTATCACTTGTCCCTACACACAACTAGTCTAAGGTCGATAGTTTCCGAGATATAGCTGTTTCAATTTTGACAGCTGTCATCCGAAATGTAGATCTCATTGAGACCTATCACTTGTCCCTACACACAACTAGTCTAAGGTCGATAGTTTCCGAGATATAGCCGTTTCAATTTTGACAGCTGTCATCTGAAATGTAGATCTCATTGAGACCTATCACTTGTCCCTACACACAACTAGTCTAAGGTCGATAGTTTCCGAGATATAGCCGTTTCAATTTTGACAGCTGTCATCCGAAATGTAGATCTCATTGAGACCTATCACTTGTCCCTACACACAACTAGTCTAAGGTCGATAGTTTCCGAGATATAGCTGTTTCAATTTTGACAGCTGTCATCCGAAATGTAGATCTCATTGAGACCTATCACTTGTCCCTACACACAACTAGTCTAAGGTCGATAGTTTCCGAGATATAGCTGTTTCAATTTTGACAGCTGTCATCCGAAATGTAGATCTCATTGAGACCTATCAATTGTCCCTACACACAACTAGTCTAAGGTCGATAGTTTCCGAGATATAGCTGTTTCAATTTTGACAGCTGTCATCCGAAATGTAGATCTCATTGAGACCTATCACTTGTCCCTACACACAACTAGTCTAAGGTCGATAGTTTCCGAGATATAGCCGTTTCAATTTTGACAGCTGTCATCTGAAATGTAGATCTCATTGAGACCTATCACTTGTCCCTACACACAACTAGTCTAAGGTCGATAGTTTCCGAGATATAGCCGTTTCAATTTTGACAGCTGTCATCCGAAATGTAGATCTCATTGAGACCTATCACTTGTCCCTACACACAACTAGTCTTAGGTCGATAGTTTCCGAGATATAGCCGTTTCAATTTTGACAGCTGTCATCCGAAATGTAGATCTCATTGAGACCTATCACTTGTCCCTACACACAACTAGTCTAAGGTCGATAGTTTCCGAGATATAGCTGTTTCAATTTTGACAGCTGTCATCCGAAATGTAGATCTCATTGAGACCTATCACTTGTCCCTACACACAACTAGTCTAAGGTCGATAGTTTCCGAGATATAGCCGTTTCAATTTTGACAGCTGTCATCTGAAATGTAGATCTCATTGAGACCTATCACTTGTCCCTACACACAACTAGTCTAAGGTCGATAGTTTCCGAGATATAGCCGTTTCAATTTTGACAGCTGTCATCCGAAATGTAGATCTCATTGAGACCTATCAATTGTCCCTACACACAACTAGTCTAAGGTCGATAGTTTCCGAGATATAGCTGTTTCAATTTTGACAGCTGTCATCATTATTATTATTATTAATTATTATTATTATTAATTATTATTAATTATTATTATTATTATTAATTATATTATTATTATTAATAATTTTATTATTATTATTATTAATTATATTATTATTAATAATTAATATTATTATTATTAAGCGCCCTGCGCTGCCTAAACGAAACAGTAGGCCCAGGCATACATTTTCGCCGCGCCGTAGAGAGGGGATAGCTGTCTACTCTCCATCCGTCTTACGCTTTTTCGATCAGGGTCACGTGGTCACGTGTCCTGACGAATTTTCGATCAGGGTCACGTGGTCACGTATCCTGACGCGAGTTTAAGATTTTATACCCATCACAGAACAATTTCCCAAAGTGCTCAACGCCGCTAAAGAAGTTTTCACTTCAAAAAGTGTTGTGGAAGTTAGGTTAGATAAGTAACCGCTCTTCGTAAAACACTATTTAGCTGGCTGTGGTTTTACTGGAAGAACACAGTGGTAGCTACTTGGTGGCAAAGGTTCATGATGTGAATAAATAAAAAGAGAAGTCCTGACAGACTGACTGACTGACTCATCAACGCCCAGTCCAAACCCATGGACCAAGAAAGCTGAAATTTTGCACAGAGGTTCCCTTTATAACGTAAACAATGAAAAGAAAGGATTTTTCGAAATTCAACCCCTAAGGGATTTAAATAGGGGATGAAAGTGTGTTTGGAAAATCGACATTTTCATGCGAGCGAAGCCGCTGGCAAAAGCTAGTGATGAATAAACATAACATCACGCCTGTAATCTCCGAAGGGTTAGCCAGAGGTGTAAGTAGGTAACCATTAGTACAGTCACCTGCAAAAATACATGGACAATTCAGAAATAAAATCCTGTGTAGCGAGAAATGACGCCGCCTAACGTAAACTCGTTATCGACTATAAACGCTCACAGGAAAATACACACTAAATTATCCATGCAATTTTGCAGGTGACTGTACACTCACATTTTGCCAGTGACGTTTAATTTTAGTTCCATGTAATGGAAGCAAGCCTTTTGTCAAGAACCGCGTTCACAAATCTAGACTCCGTGGCTGCTACTGAGGTTTTTTTTTCATCAAACCAAAGTTTTTGGAGAAATATAAATGTACCAATGTATTTTTCTCTTCTTTTTTACTATCGGCCGCGTGCGCTGTACCTACGTGCTTGTGATAAGAATTGTTACATTTGGAGAAAACGTTAGATAATTTGCATCAAGGACACTTCTGTACCGAACATGTGCAGAAAAACTTGGAAACGATAAGATTACAAAGTTATCTGACGGAATTACAGATTAAGATGATTTTCTCAAGACGTGTTCAGTTGTGGTCAAAGATTAGTGTGAAGTAGTCAGTACGATTCAGGACTACTTAACTGACCTTAACAACAACAAAAAAAGAATATTTTCTTGTTTCATACTTTTTTGAGTGTGATTTATCAGTCGTCAGGGTTTTTTTTAAAACTTATTTTAAAATATACAAATACAAATACAAATAATTTATTTTCATTCACAAGTTATGTACTACATCTAGTGTTAGAAGTGACCTTTTAGACAAAAAAATGTCTGTGTTAGGTCACTTCGCTCTTCCAAATCTATAAGTTACTTGGTGTACCAACAATTTTGGACCTTATTATCTAATGAAAACATTTCAAAGTAAAAATTATAAAAAAAATAAAAGAGTTTAACAATATGCTAATTATGAAACAACATACATAATTAAAAACAATTTACAACAAAACTATTTAATTTAGCAGCTAATAGTAATAATATATTGTACATGTATATAGAAAGCAAGTACCGTAGTGGTGTGCATGTATAATTATTGTGGTAGATGAGATAATTGAGTGGGGTGTGTTGTGTGATGTATGTGTGTGTGTGAGTGAGGTGTGTGTTTGTGTGAGTGACTGGTTGGTGTATGACAGAGTTACGATGCATGTTGCAAGAGGGCTTCGGTTTCCTCATAGGTAAGTAGTTTAATCCAGTCAGTTATAATCTTTTTGCATTCATACATTTTTTTGGTGTGTAAATGTAGTTCCTTATTCAATTTGTTGTACAGGTGAGATGCACGTCTGTCATATTGCATACTACAGAAATTAGTTTTAGTTTGTGGAATAATCGCCACAAGGTCTTTCCTCCTCCTTGTTAGATTGCTAGCATCATACGGCAGTGTCTTGTGTTTTTTCAAAACAATTTGAGCAATATAAAGTTTTCTCACTGAAAGCAGATCACTTATCTGATAAAGCCTATAAGTGGGGTATCTTGTTTTCTTAAAGTGCATAATTTTGATCAGAGCTCTTTGAGCTCGTTCTACTTGTATTAATTTGGTCTTAGCTGCACCTCCCCAGACAGGAATACAATACACCAATACAGATTGCACCAAGGCGACATAAATTTCCTTTAAAATGTTTCTAGAGGAGTCATTGCTGTTAGTAGCCCTAGATGGAACAATGTGTCTTAGTGTCTTGAATATCCAACTCAAATTTCTAACCCTTTTTACGACTTGTTCGAGATGGGGGTACCAGGATAAATTCTGGTCAAGAATAACACCTAAGTATTTGGTATGTGAGATCTTGGCTATACTGGGACACGAACAGTTTTGGTTTTGAGGGTCGCCACATACATGAACTTTGACAGTAAAGTCATTTTCAGGTTGTGTACGATTGCTGATGGTAAAACATATATAATTTGTTTTTGAGGTGTTCAGAGTGAGTAAGTTGTTATTTAACCATTTACTAATTTGAGCCATACCTGTTGAGGCACTTCTCTTAACGTCATCCCAGGATTTTCCATGAAATACAATAGCTGTGTCATCAGCATATGAGAAGACTCTAGCATTACATAAATTCATGTTACATAAGTCATTTATGTATACTAAGAATAAGCTGGGACCCAAAACGCTACCCTGAGGCACGCCATACGACACCATTGCATCATCACTACTGTATTGTCCCAGTCTTACCCTCTGCTTCCTATTTGAAAGATAGTCTTTCAGAAGATCGAGTGGAGTTCCTCTTATTCCCATCCTTTCAAGCTTGCTCACCAAGAGTGGGATAGAGACGGTGTCAAATGCCTTTTTAAGGTCAGGTAAGGTAAGGTTATATAAGGTTGTCCAAGTAATTGTCTTCTTGAGACTTTAATTTAGTGGGGCCGCAACTTTCTACAACCAGGCGGGGCAGTGCGCACTTAGGGATTTAGTCCTTACATCATACGAGACCTCTTTTTTTGGGCGATGGGTAATCTCAATTAATGACTCGGATCCTGCCGCTCTGGACAGAGCGGTAGGGAGTGTTAGACTTCTACTGACTAAAAACCACCCATGTTCCTTCTTAGCCCTTGTGCCGAGGCCGCGGTATCTCTTTCGAACAACCCGCAGCCCATCATACGACCCCTAAATATTATTTCCTAACAAATACCTATGAATTAGTATGGACACCTCGGCCACAGAAACCGCCCAAGTCGTAACGTTGCTTGATTCAGAGCATCGTCAGCATGTTATGGCTGCATCTTAGCTTATCTGCTGACAATTGACTGGTATGTTTACTCGCCGTTCAGGATCTGATAGATATCGAGTCAAGTCTGAGCTGGAGGGAACCGTCAAGAAGCGGAAGGTACCTGCACCGAATCAGGCGGGAGGAAACGTCCGGATGCTAGCATTGCGAGGATCGGCGGGCAGACACCGCCGTGGAGGTCTGTCCCGCTAGGGTGGAGCCCCGACGCCGACGTGTTCTCGTAGCGGCGCGCGGCGATCGGCAGCGACTGATGATCAACGCACAAGCCCAAACCCTTAGGGGCTAGAAACTTAACATTTTACACACGTATTTCTGTAATGACGGAAACATCCACAAAGGAAGCATGGAGGATGAATGATCTTTCAAAATTTAACCCCCAAGGGGGTGAAATAAGGGATCGAAAGAAAGTATCAGTAGTAAGTATAGTAGGTAGTCGATATGAAAGTTTGTATGGAAAATCGAAATTCTTGATATTTCCGTCCACGCGAGCGAAACCGCGAGCAAAAGCTAGTTTTTTATTATAAGTGTAAGTATTTTTAATGTAATGTTATCGCAACTAACCTAAGGTCGGTGGAATTGGTAACTAGTTTAATTTTGACATTAGTCGACAAAAAACTAGTTACCGATAATCCAAAATGGTTAGTTACTTTAACAAAATGTCTTTAAAATAGTTTAAATTAATTTATTCCCATTCTTATCACTTTAAAAAATAAGTACTTAATACTATTACTATGACAAGTAAAACATTTTAAACCTTGCAAAATAAAATTGATAATATAAGCAATAAACATTATCAACAGTAGGTAGTAGCAACATGATTTTTGTAAGATAATTCTTTCCGCGGTTTGCTACGATATGGCGACGTCGACGCGTGGAGAGAGAGGTCCCGTCGACTTGGACACTATCCTGGTGGAGGAGATCGGTCAGTTCGGCAGGTTTCAACTGAGGACGCTGCTGCTGACTCTCATCGTTGTCATTTTTGCTGCCTTCCATGCTGAATATGTGTTCACTACGGCCAGGATCGAGTCCAGGTAATCTGTTCTATTATAATAATATAGTTTTTAGTTAGCGTGTTTCAATGAGAGTATTTTGGAGTGTTACATTCTCAATTGATTAGAGCGTCCCAACGAAGTATATAGATATCTCGTCGTCTTTTTAGCGCGGGGACGCAATATATATTTTTGATTGAATACTGTGCGACACGATTCAAACAACGATAGCACTATCAGTCAATCGCTTTCTTACAAAATCTTGAAATCACTTTCTTCTTCTCTTAGCGTGTCGATGACAATGTAAATTGTGTCAGCCCAGAACTGAACAACTAGTTTGGCGCTTTCGGTAGCGTCCATCAGTTCCTGTAGTGAACAAACAACAGGGCACGATATTAAGTGTCCCATTGTTTGTGGAACAGCAGGGCAGACATCATTTTTACACTGTACAATAAACGCGAAACTTGTCAATTGATGTAGTGATCTGTCTGTCTGTCATTGATAATATTTTACGTCAACTTCACAGCCTATCGTATCTAAATATTGTTATCTTTTGAATAATAAAACAATATGGAAAATTTACTTTTTGGATATTTTGATAATATGGGTCTAATACCCATATTATCAAAATATCCAAAAAGTAAATTTCTACATTTTCTACCTACATCATCATTCCCCTGCCCTTATCCCATTTTATTTGGGGTCAGCGCAATGTGTCTTCTACTTTCATACTTTTCTATTATTCGTCATCTCAGCAGTGACCTCCTTTCTATGTCTATAATCCTTCACACAGTCCATCCATCAATTCTTAGGTCTTGCTCTACTCATAGAGCCATCTACACTCATACTCAACATTTCAGCACTACACTTTCCTACACCATGAGAAAAGCTCTGAACTTAATGTGGTTACACTTGGTCACGTCATTATGTGTCATGTTTTAGATGTCTGATCCCCGAATGCGATGGCGAAGAGCCGGCGTTCTCTCCAGCCTGGCTCGGCAACGCCGTGCCCACCTCGGGAGACTCGTTCGACAACTGCCAGCGGTTCGGCAACGTGACCGCGCTCCAGCGACCTAACACCTGCCCAGCTGAACTGTTCGACAAGAACACTCTCCTACCCTGCGACCAGTATGTGTATGAGAATCAGCTCACTGTCGTTTATGACGCAAGTAACATTTTTTATCATTTTGCATCGCATATCTCTTTCATGTCCCTTATCAGCTGACTATCTTGGGATATTAAAATATACAGCGTTAGTTTTCAATGACCAGCCAAATTAAGATTAAGATAATTATCGAACTGAAGGTGCTTTTTTATTGTCAAAAATAAAATAAATGGCATTCATATAAAAATGTCTTGAGGGGATGCGCAGGCGACCACCTAGTAGGAATCAATGCACTTGTGTGTGTGCGTTGCTGCTTCCTATCTAGGTTGTAGACTACAATTTCATGATTTGCCGTGCTCAGGTAGTTGTTATTGGAGCAGAAGAATCAAGAGACTAGAAAAAGAGTTAAGAACTGTGATAAGCCTTAGACCGACAACATCATTAGGGTCGCTGGCAACCCGTTCTTGGGAGGCCTTTGTCCCGGGGCTGCGGGTTGTTCGAAAGGGATACCGCGGCCCTGGAACTCAAAGGGCTAAGAACGAACATGGGTGGTTTTTTTGTCAATAGTAGTCTGATTGGGTCGTTCGTCGTTTCGCACCACGAGCGGTTCGGACCGCGGTGTGAAACGCAGAAGAGCTCTGAAGAATGGGCTGTTTCGAACCGCGGTGTGAATCGACCATAGGAGAATTTGTATGGGTTGATACCCATGGGTACCTATGGGTTGGGTTCCCTAACGCTCCGCCCAGACTGGGAACAGTAATTTTATTTGTTTATAAATGCATTTGCAGTACGACTTAGCATGCGACGAATGGCGGCGCACGCTGATCGGCTTCGTCCGGACATTCGGCACCCTGACAGCGCTGCCCATCACCGGCTACGTGTCCGACCGCTGGGGGCGACGCGTGGCACTCACCATCAACGCCTTCAACACCGGCTGGATCGGCCTCACGCGCTACTTCGCCAGGACTTACATCGGCTTCATGGTGTCACAGTTCGTCGAAGCCACCTTCGGCGCTGGAGTCTTTTCTTGTATTTATATTTTAGGTGAGTTTTACGCAATGTATGTAATACGTTTTAAAAAAAACCGGAAGAGTTGGAAAGGAATGAGGAGGGCCTATGTACAGGATGCAGCACATAATAGCAATATTTAAAAAAAAATGATGAAATAACTATCTTGCTTGAACTTGCACATAGTGTTCATTGATCTGGAGAAAGCGTATGACAGGGTTCCCGGGCCACGGGTTGTTCGAAAGAGATACCGCGGCCCCGGACACAATGGACTAAGGAGGAACATGGGTAGATTTTAGAGAGCAGAAGTCTGACAGTCCCACAGTCCCACTCCGCCCAGAGCGGGAGGAGTCATTTGATTTGTTTAAAAGTTTTTTTTTGGTTTGAATATTGAATTTATATTTTTAACTTACAGTTCTGGAGCTGGTAGGTCCCAAGTACCGTGTCATCGCAGGAGCCACGCTGAACACATTCTTCGCAGTGGGCCAAGTGATTATGGGGCTCATAGCGTGGGGAGTGCCAGCATGGAGGCCCCTCACTCTGGCTCTCTACATCCCGCAACTCTTCACTATAGCCTACTTCTGGATCGTGCCGGAGTCTGTGCGATGGCTCATGAGTAAAGGAAGATACGAAGAGTCAGAGGCTCTGCTCAAAGAAGCCGCCAGGATGAATAGAAAGCAGTTGTCAGAGAAGTCATTAGACGCCTTGAGATGGACTGCAGAGGCGGATAAAGAGCGTAAAGTATTGGAGAAAGGGCAGAATATTAACGAGCCCTGGTTGATTGTCAAAGTGTTCCAACACAAGCGGGTGTTGCTCCGCTGCCTGGTGTCTCCTCTGTGGTGGATCAGCATGACTCTCATCTACTACGGGCTGTCCATCAACGCGGTGAACATGTCCGGCAATGCCTACGTCAACTACATGGCTGTGTCAGCCGCAGAGATCCCAGGGTTCTGGATAGCAGTGCTGTTCCTGCCCATCGTTGGGAGAAAGCCGGTGCTCATCACGGGGTTCTGGCTTTGCGCTGCGTGCCAGGTCGCTTATATTCTCATGCCTAGCGGTGAGTACAAGCCAAAGATGTTTTGTTTCTAAACAACCATTAAAATTTGGTTTTGTTGCGTATACTCGTAAATTCATAAATCAATATTTAAAAAAGAAATTGGCGTAGAACTCATTTGGGATAGATAATTATATGTATGACTAGCTTTTGCCAGCAGCTTCGCCCGCGTGAAAATGACGATTTTCCGTACAAACTTTCATCCCCTTTTTAACTCCCTTAGGGGTTGAATTTCGAAAAATCCTTCCTTATTCCTTGTCTACATTAAAAAGGGAACCCCTGTGCAAAATTTCAGCTTTCTAGGTCCAAGGGTTAGGGCTGGGCGTTGATGAGTCAGTCAGTCAATCAGTCAGGATTTTTCTTTTTATTTATATATATAGACTATTGTATGACTAGATGTGCCCGGGCCCGGATGCATTGCATTGCACCATTTTCTACCTTCCCTACCTACCCAGGGTGAAGAATACTCTACCACCTATTCTCAGACCTACACAATATACAAAAAAAAAAAACAAAATTGGCCAAGCCGTTTCGGAGTAGTTCGATAACAAACACTGTGACACGAGATTTTTATATATTAAACTTTGATCACATAATTTAGCTCATTAATTATTTCCAGACATGTTCGGGCTATCGCTGACGGTATACCTGATAGGCAAGAGCAGCATCTCAGCAGTCGTGACGTCACTGTACATGTACACGGCCGAGCTGTACCCCACGCAGTGCCGCCACAACCTGTTCGCCTACTCCTCCATGGTGGGCAGGATCGGCTCCATCACCGCCCCCCTAACACCTGCCATTGTAAGTATTAGCCTTTTTTTGTTTTGGAGGGTGGAAAACATCAAATGACTCCTCCCGCTCTAGGAAAAGCGGAAGGGAGTGCCAGACTTCTACTGACTAAAAACCATCCGTGTTCATTGTGTCCGGGCCGCGGTATCTCTTTCGAACAACCCGCAACACGGCATGGTGAGTCGCACGCAATGCCTCAGATAAAAAAATAAGCTGTAAATGTAAAAAAACTGTGTTGTAGGTAGATTCTCAAATTAGACACCAAAACAAGGGTTGGGTTAAGAAATCACTTACGTGAATTTGAGGATTCTGTCATTGGGGGAGAGGCGGGGTCAAGGGGCTTTGTTTGGGGCCGCGGTATATCTATCGAAAAACCCGCAGCCCTGGGTAAGTACTATCCCTATCTTCCGTTTAGTCGTTCCCTCAATGCTGAGGATTGTGATCACAAACGATGCCTCTCCAAGTAATGCGGTTGTCGGTAGAAAAACGATGATGCTGATTTAATGTAAATGCATATTTGTGAGATTCCATTACTGAAAATGGTGCTTCTCATTGATTTGATGTGATGAGGTCCTGTCACCTTGGTATTATTAAATTTCGCAGTTACTTTGTCTGTCCTATAATATCGTCATGTGAATATTTGGAGCCACTTATTCCTGACTGCATCATGAAGGAAACATGTTTACAAAATGTCAGCTTTAGGCGAAAGTTTAAGCTGGGTGTATATATATGGAAGCTAAGCAGTAGACCGTAACAAACGACAACTGATTCCAAAATGACGTCTGGGCCCCGAGTCTGCTATTCAATAGTGTCAGAATGGTCGATCAGTGATCTCATAATGGTTGATTTACGACAAGCCAAAAAGTACCTTAAGTCGACTTAAGGTACTTTTTGGCTTGTCGTAAATCAACCATTATGAGATCACTGATCGACCATTCTGACACTATTGAATAGCAGACTCGGGGCCCTGGTTGCCTGTCGGTTTCCACTAGCAAAACATTCACATGAAACATGTTGCCATCTCTAATTTTACTCTCTTATATTACTTGAAATCTTTTGGCTTATCAGACAACGTGTTTTATGTGAACGTTTCGCCAGTGAGAACAAAAATTAACTCAGCATGGCTCCTACAGGGTGCAGCGACGTTTGATGACCTGCCATTCATCATGTTCGCTGTGCTGGCCTTCACGTCAGGGTTCCTGGTGCTGCTCACTCCGGAGACGCTGGGCACCAAGCTACCTGACACACTAGAGCAAGCTAATAACCTCGGTACATCCAAACAGGAGAATTACGCAACATAAAGTCATACTGCCGCACTCAGAGTTGTTTAATGATTACTTAGTAAAGATTTTGACACTATAGTGAAGGTTTTGTATGTCAAATCGTTACTAAGTAACGGCTTAAGGAATCTTTAAATATTTCTGAGTACGGCAGTTAGTTTTTATAATTTATTTATTCATAATCAACTTATATTTATTTACCAACAGTTAAACATATAAGTTATTACAAATTATAAAAGTAATATGTGCCAGTTCTTCCAGCAATTGAAGTGACACTGGTAAAATGATACCAAAGCTGGAGACTTGAGTAAACATAATAATTTAAGATTATATTTTTTAACCATAAAAGGGATTGTTAAGAAGCACAGCGTCCTAGAATGTGTAAATAAAGAAAATCATGTTTTTTACCCTAGTACATAAGAAAATATAGGTAGTTTTGTTGACCGGTCGTCTTGATAAGACCATATCTGAGTACAGGTAACATTGTCATTATATAAAATCATCTCTATGTAGGAAATATATAAGGAGATAAACCTAAAAAGTGCCATATCTCAATAGAATAGGAAGATATGTAGCTAAAACCAGTATAAATAGGTACATTGTGACTTAAAGTATCATATTTCACAATAATAAGTATTTTATATAATGTAAACAAAGGAAATAACAGCTATTTACTTTAGAAACCCGTTAAATAAGCTGTCTGAGGTGGCATGACAAGGTTCCAACTCTTAACCACAACAAACCCTGTGATTGGTCGAGAGCCGCCATTGTTCGCTAGATCCGGGTTCGTTGGGCGAGTCCAACTGGAATTAGGTCACAGGGGTGAGGAACGGGGGGTTGGGAGGCGAGGAAATGCCCGCTTTCACTCCTCACATAGGAGAATTCAATTATAGTGAGTCTTAGGAGGGCCACTAATTGTACTAAGATGTAAAAGGATATAAGAGGCTCTTTTTGGCATTTTTGGACACAGTCTCATCACAGTCTTCATACAAAGTTCTCAGCAAGAAGTCCTCAAGCCTACTTATATCCTTGTTCTGTTCAGTAGTAAATTCAGTGTTTTTAATCAGTATAATTGTTGTCTAGAAATCAAAAGTCAAGTTGGTGTTTCTCATATAATTTAAAAGCTATTTGTTTGTGCGTGTAAAAGTGTAATCAGTGTACAAAAGTAAATATAGTTCTTTTTATTATTCACTCATCGATTGTTCTTTTATTCAACCCTCGCGCCTCAGTGGATCCAAGTAACAATTTGGTCCTGTCGAGCCGGATCTGTTGAGCACGCAATGAGTGAAAGAAGCACTATTACTACAAGGAATAGGTTGCGTAAATTAGAGGCAGAGATGAACAAGCGGCGTGAGATGGAAGCTGACTCTGGGGTGCCGTCTGAAAAGGCACCAGGTTCATCTTCAGTTGCACCAACAACGACGACGGTTCAAGTCCCTGTGATCCCACTGGCGGGAGGTCGTGTTATCGACCACAGAGATATGGTCACGCCGGTGAGGTCGGATATATTACGGAGGGCAAGTTCCGTGACAAGTCACGTTTCCTCGAAGAGCGGTCAACGAAGTGCCGACTTCCTTCGGAGGAGGGTTGAGTACGAGGCAGAACGTGAGTTAGTGCGCATGAAGGAGAAGTTAGTGAAGAAGAAGCTTCAAGTCGATCTCGCTGAGATAGACGCCGCTGCTGAAGAAGACTCAGGCTCGGAGGAGGAAGGGACAACGCGTCGTGTAGAGGAATGGGTTACAGAAACGGCTCCCGTCGTGCCTGCAGTGTGTCGTGACCCGTCGCCGCCGCGTAAAGTGTCCGCGCCCTCCCGCGAGGTGGCAGCACCAGTGCCGCCGCCCGAGTTTATACCTGCGCTCCCTCAGTGTGCGCCCGCGTCGGTACAGTTTCGCGAACCTCCGTACCTAGGGAACGTTACGCCCTTAGCTACGGCTAGTGCCCCGCGAGTGAGAGAGCAGGCTAGAGATTTGCCTGAGTGGGGAAATACGTTCGTCGATGACGCGGACAGAAGCAGGTCTCGGGATAAGAAGATAGACCAGTTGGCGGACGCTATAACTAACTTAGCACGTCCGCGACCGGTACCTAGACAAGCCTACGAGTTGCCGTTTTTCAAAGGTGACCCGGCAGAGTGGCTGTCTTATAAAAATATGTACCACGACACTACAGTTATGTACGAGTTCAAGCCGCATGAGAATCTAGCGAGACTGAAAACATCGTTACAAGGTGACGCCAAGCTAGCTGTGGAGGATTTGTTACGTACCTCTACGAACCCAGCTGAAATAATGAAGACGCTCGATGAAGAGTTCGGACATCCTAATCTAGTGCTTGAGTGTGCCCTAAGGAAAGTGCGTGCGTTACCTAAAGTGACTGAGAGTGGTCGTGAACTCAGAAAGTTCTCAACAACTGTGAGAAATTGTGTGTCGCTTCTGAAAAGTGTGAGAGCTATTGGATATTTAAATAACCCACAACTGGTAAGTGAACTTTTGAATAAGCTTACACCTGTACAGCGGGCTCAATACGGTGATTTTGCAATGGGCATGGCTGCGAACCAGGGCATAGATGTGCGAGTGTCACCCAGTCTAGAAATACTTGCAGAGTTTCTTAGTCATCTAGCCCGAGCCACGTCCTATTATGTACAGATGGAAATTAACACGCCCACACCGCCGTCTAGTGCCCCTAAGTCCCGAGCTAATGTACAGTTTGTAAAGCAAAGTAGAAATATTCAACGTTTACATGTTCACTCTGACAATGACCAACCAGCTAAGGAAACAGAAGAGGAGCTATGCACGTTATGTGAAGAGAAACATAAATTACCCAAGTGTGAGAAGTTCACTAGGTTAAGTGTTAATGACAGATGGCAACACGTTAAGAAAAATAAATTGTGTTTTAAGTGCATTGTGAAGAAACATGGAAAGAATTTCTGTCGTGCAAACAAGTGCGCGTCATGTAATTATGCTCATCACACATTGTTGCATGCTGATAGGAAAAATGAGAGCGAGAGCGTCACGAATGTTAGTGACTACACTGGGAAGGCGTTACTGAAGATAATGCCTGTGTGTGTAACAGTGAACGGTGTAGAAAATCATTGTTATGCCCTACTGGATGACGGGGCGACCGTCTCACTGATAGACGACTCGTTAGCTAAAAATATTAGTGGTAAACAAGTGCCGCTAACTTTACACAGTGCGCGCGGCCAAGAAATAGTGGACAATTCGTCAAAAATAATTAATGTGTCAGTGCGTGGACCAAACGGGCAAACACATAAAGTGAAGTGTCGTACTTTAAAAAGTCTAGACTTACCCGCGCAAACAGTGCCCGCCGCAGTGATTCAAGAACATGCCCACATTCGAGACCTGGGCTGTGAGGAAATGAGAGGAGCCAGACCACTGCTATTGCTGGGTCAGGACAACTGGGAGCTGCTGACCAGCCAGGAGACTCGCCGAGGGAAATCCGGTAAGCCAGTTGCCTCTTTGACCAGTCTAGGGTGGGTTGTGCACGGACCTGTAGGTAACTACTCAGATAACAATGAGCATTCTTTGAATTGTGTAGTGGAATCAACAATAGACTTACATGAGTTAGTTAAAAAACAGTTTGAGCTAGAAGCTATAGGAATTTCGGAAGTGCCTAGAAAGCACAAAGACGTAGAAAGAGCTAAGGCTATTCTAGATTCTACTAGCCGTCAAACAGAGAGCGGCGCATGGGAAATAGGTTTGTTGTGGCGTCGGGACGACTTTCAGTTGCCTGACAACTATAATTACGCACGTCAACGATTAGCGGGAATAGAGCGTCGTTTACGTAAAGACGCTGTATACGCATCAGCTTATACAGCTCAAATAGATAGATTGATAGCAGAAGGGTACGCAAGTAAAGTAGAAGGCGACGTCAAGTCCGATTCGGTATGGTATTTACCCCACTTCGGGGTAACGAATCCAAACAAGCCGGGAAAGTTGAGATTGGTCTTCGACGCCGCAGCTAGCTACAATGGGACGTCTTTGAATGACAATTTGTTGTCTGGGCCCGACTTGCTCAACTCTCTGTTAGGCGTGCTGTTTAAATTCAGGTTAGGGCCTGTTGCCTTCACTGGTGACATAGCTGACATGTTCCTACGTGTTTTTATTAGAAAACAAGATAGAGGGGCACAGCTGTTTCTTTGGTCAGCTGATGATAAAAAGGAACCTGATGTGTATGTCATGAATTCAATGATATTCGGGGCAGTGTCGTCACCTACGTCTGCAATTTATATTTTAAATAAAAATGCTAGTAAATATAAAGAATTGTACCCCGAAGCGGTAGCCGCCATACATGAAAAACATTATATGGACGATTACCTAGATAGTACTTGGTCTGCTGCGCAGGCGAACGAGTTAATTGAGAGTGTCACTCACATTCACGCCAAAGGCGGGTTTAATATACGGGGGTGGGTGACTAACTCTCCTGAGCTGCGCGACAGACTGAGTACAGAAATACCTGATAGAGTCTCTTTGGATAAGGGCGAAGGTGCTACAGAACGCACATTAGGTATGATTTGGTCACCGAACACAGACGAGTTAGCTTTCGATTTGAGTTTTAAACGATTGCCTAAAACCATAGTAGAGGGACACGTGGTTCCAACAAAACGGGAATTTCTCAGATTTATAATGTCGATCTTTGACCCTTTAGGTTTCTTATATCCGTGTGTTATACAGTCACGCATCCTCATGAAAAGAATATGGCACACGGGTATTCAATGGGATGAGAAATTAAAAGACACAGAAGCCAAAATATGGTTTGAATGGTTACATAATCTGAAATATCTTAAAGATGTAACTATTCCTAGGTGGTATGGGTTACAGTTAGGTTACCTAGAATTACATGTGTTCGGCGACGCTAGTGAGTCCGCTTATGCGGCAGTAGCCTATATAGTAGGGACTAACTCAGAAGGAAATAGGGATGTCGCTATAGTAATGGGAAAGGCTAGAGTAGCGCCACAGAAGGTAACATCCATTCCAAGGCTAGAGTTACAAGCAGCTGTGTTAGCCTGTAGACTAGCTGACACAGTTATAAAAGAGTTAGGTACAACAGTTAATAGTGTGCATCTATGGACAGACAGTAAAACTGTTCTAAAATGGATAAATTCAGATGCACTAGAATTTCAAAGGTACGTGTCACATCGTCTAGCTGAGATAGATAGGAGGTCAGAGAGGGCCAACTGGCGCTGGGTTCCGTCGTCGATGAACCCAGCTGACAAGGCTACCCGGATGGAATGGCCTAACAATAGTAATGAGTGGTTGTCGGGTCCCTCTTTTCTTCGCTGTCCCCAGGAGCAGTGGCCAGCTGACACCGACCTAGACATGGTGGCAGAACAGGACCTGGAGAGAGTGCAGCGCGTGCACACTGTTGCAGCTCAAGCTGAGCCGCTGCTGCAGTACGAGAGGCTGCCCACCTGGACGCGCGCCTTAAACGTCATGGCGCGTGTACACATATTTACAGAACGATGTCGCAAGCGGCGTCAGACATCCACAATGTCAATAGATGACCAGCACGAGGCCGAGCTGCGCCTCCTGCGCCTGGCGCAGGCAGAGAGCTACGCAGCTGACATCACGGCGTTGCGAGAGGCACGCCCGCTACCTAACAACAGCAAGCTACGAGCACTGGACCCGATGTTATATGAAGATGGTCTGGTGAGAGTGCGCGGCAGGCTGGGCGCCTGTAGCGAGCTCAACTTCGGGGAGCGTCATCCCATCATCTTAGATGGAAAGCATGCGCTCACGCGGCGTCTCTTACTCAAGTACCACGTAGAGGCGCTGCACGCAAATCAAGAAACAGTAGTGAACAGAGTTCGAGAGAGGTACTGGGTGACTAACCTACGGTCGACAGTCAAGACCGTCACCGCGGCCTGTCAACGGTGCCGTCTAGAGAGGGCCAAGCCGGTGACACCCAAGATGGGTGACCTTCCAGCAGCCAGGCTGGAAGTCACAAGAAGAGCATTCGTCCACTGTGGGGTCGACTACTTTGGCCCTATGGAGGTCGCCATAGGTCGGCGCAGGGAGAAGAGGTGGGGCGTGTTGTTCACTTGCCTCACCACCCGCGCCGTCCACCTGGAGCTGGCGGCATCACTGAGTGCCGACTCAGCCATCCTTGCCTTGCGGCGCTTGATTGCGCGCCGCGGGCGTCCTTCAGACATGTACTCTGACCGCGGCACAAATTTTGTCGGAGCACACGCTGAGCTGCGCGCTGCCTTGCGCGACATGGACCACGACAAGCTAAGAAGTGAAGTTGTCGGGCGTGGAATTGCCTGGCACTTCAACCCCCCGGCCTCCCCACACATGGGAGGGTGCTGGGAGCGACTGGTGCGCTCCATCAAGAACGCACTAAAGGCGACGCTACGAGAGCGTGCCCCTCGCGAGGAGGTCCTTTACACCCTCCTTGCGGAGGCTGAGCTGATCGTCAACAGCCGGCCTCTCACCTACGTGAGCAGCGACATCGAGCACCCTGTGGTGCTGACACCGAACCATCTCCTGCTGGGCACTGCCGCGGGAGATGCACCGTGCACACGTCGGCATGAAGCCGACCTGGATTCCCGCCGCCTATGGCGCCGGGTGAACGCGCTGGCCGACCTCTTTTGGAGGCGCTGGCTGCGCGAGTACCTGCCGACACTTCAACGAAGAAACAAGTGGACAAGTGACGTTCCAAATGTGAAAGTGGGTGACGTGGTAGTGATTACGGACGGTAGTAAACCACGAAATCAGTGGACCAAAGGGGTCATTAAAAGTGTCTATCCTGGTGCGGACTCTATAATAAGAGTGGTAGATATAAGAACCAATCATGGGGTCCTGCGTCGACCTGTTGTAAAGGTAGTTGTGCTTCCTACAGACGGAAATGTAGTCGGATGAACCCTTCTACAGGGGGTGGAAATGTTAAGAAGCACAGCGTCCTAGAATGTGTAAATAAAGAAAATCATGTTTTTTACCCTAGTACATAAGAAAATATAGGTAGTTTTGTTGACCGGTCGTCTTGATAAGACCATATCTGAGTACAGGTAACATTGTCATTATATAAAATCATCTCTATGTAGGAAATATATAAGGAGATAAACCTAAAAAGTGCCATATCTCAATAGAATAGGAAGATATGTAGCTAAAACCAGTATAAATAGGTACATTGTGACTTAAAGTATCATATTTCACAATAATAAGTATTTTATATAATGTAAACAAAGGAAATAACAGCTATTTACTTTAGAAACCCGTTAAATAAGCTGTCTGAGGTGGCATGACAAGGTTCCAACTCTTAACCACAACAAACCCTGTGATTGGTCGAGAGCCGCCATTGTTCGCTAGATCCGGGTTCGTTGGGCGAGTCCAACTGGAATTAGGTCACAGGGGTGAGGAACGGGGGGTTGGGAGGCGAGGAAATGCCCGCTTTCACTCCTCACATAGGAGAATTCAATTATAGTGAGTCTTAGGAGGGCCACTAATTGTACTAAGATGTAAAAGGATATAAGAGGCTCTTTTTGGCATTTTTGGACACAGTCTCATCACAGTCTTCATACAAAGTTCTCAGCAAGAAGTCCTCAAGCCTACTTATATCCTTGTTCTGTTCAGTAGTAAATTCAGTGTTTTTAATCAGTATAATTGTTGTCTAGAAATCAAAAGTCAAGTTGGTGTTTCTCATATAATTTAAAAGCTATTTGTTTGTGCGTGTAAAAGTGTAATCAGTGTACAAAAGTAAATATAGTTCTTTTTATTATTCACTCATCGATTGTTCTTTTATTCAACCCTCGCGCCTCAGTGGATCCAAGTAACAGGGATATTTTAGTTTTATTTGATACCATAGCCACCCCTGTATAGGAATTTAAAGGGATGTATAAACAGGTAGTGTTACGTTTGTAATTAATTAAGGCAGGTACGAGTATATGGTGGAATGTATTTTTTTCACACTAGGAATTACTCCTGTATCGTGGATGCGTTACACACTAGACCCGAAACAAATAGGTATCTGTACCCAAGCAACATGCTCACGTGAATAATGACGTGAATTTTAAGGCATCGAAAGACGTCGCATCACGTCATTATAGACGTAAATTTTGACGTGAGGATGTCACAAATTAGTGCGTCATTAATGACGTGATCAACTTACGTGATATCGACGTCAATTATAACGTCTACCATGTCGTCGCATTCGTCGTGATAATCACGTCATAAATGGCTAAATTAGAGTAGTACCGAGGCCGGGCCGACCCCCGACGGGAGTGGAGCGAGCCCCGAACATCCCGTCAGCTTACAAAAATCAGATTAATATACTGGTCCCTAGAAAGGAGGTGACTGATGAGATGACGAGAAATAGGGAAGTATGGAAGAAGAAGACATATTGCGCCGACCCCAAATAAATTGGGATAAGGGCAAGAGAATGATGATGATGATGATGATACTGGTCCCTCAGTGAGGGAACTTTCAGATATTAAGCTGAAAAGAACAGATACTACACTTTAATCTTAGCCAAAAGGCCGTGAAGTGAAGCGATAACACATCTAAGTAAAGCAGGGGTAGTCATTCGCTCGTGGAGAATCTTAACACCGCGATTCAGAAACGTGACGTCAGCGTACAGCGCCATCTATCGAGCAGTGGCGCTACTAGATATCAAGTGGGTGGGCTCAGAATCACGTTACTTGATGACGTCTTAAAAAGCAAACGACGACATATAGCTCCGAATCACGTTACTTGATGACGTCTTAAAAAGCAAACGACGACATAAAGCTCCGAATCACGTCATTTAATTACGTCATATATGACGAAGGACGTCATTGTTTGAAAGATGACGTCAGTTTATCGTCATTTATCACGTGAGCATGTTGCTTGGGTAGGCCATACAAATATTTTTTCCGTGCGGGGATCGAACCCGCGACACGCAACGTAGCAGTCCAATCGCTGAGCCACCGCCATCCGTGCGCCAACCGTGTCATCTACTTACATCGGGCTCCTGCTTTAAATGTAAAACTATTATAAGGCAAGCAACATATTGCTATATGTTTATTTCACAGATATTGTAGAACGGCTAAACATATCTGGATGAAATTCGACACAGAAATATCTATTTCTGTTCCGAATTTCAGTCTGGCTAATATGGGATTGGGCGGGTCGCATCAGATGTTTGCACGAGAGCGCTGGGCCAAAGTCTCCACACGATGCAAATGGTTTGTATTATAGCGCGCCGTCCGTCTTCCGGCGAAAGAGGTGGCTTATAAAATATAATAGATCCATAGAAGAACAAAGAGAGATTTCAGCAAGCGGTAACACTTTTTTTAGGTTCATGAAATAAACAAGTAGGTACTTACTATGCTTGGTTATGTTTTAATAGTTGTTTTTTATTGATTTGCGAATCTACCAATTATTGTGAGTTTGTTTGTATAGCTGTAAGTGCAGCTATTAATACCCAGAAAAGAAATTGCAACAAATTCTGATTAATTCTTGGTAAACCCTTCAATAATTTACTGCTAGCTATGATGAACACAGCTGGTACCTTATTTTTGTGGAACTGAATTGTGCCTTACTTTTGTGGAACAAAAACGAATCTTTAACTGCTTAGCTACACAAAATAACACGATATTTCGATAGATCATTCTTTTAACCGCCCGCTTGCCGTGTCTGTTAAGTTAAAACAACTTGCTTTTTTTTTGTTTTTTTTGTTTTTTTTTTTTTTTTTTTTTTTTTTTTTTTTTTTTTTTTTTTTTTTTTTTATAAAACGTTGCCCCACACTAGGAATTTCTCCTGTATCGTGGGTGCGTTCACAAACATAGAAAGTCACATACACAAATACCCAGACCCGAAACAACTATCTGCAGGCCATACAAATACTTGTTCCGTGCGGGGATCGAACCCGCGACACGCAGCGCAGCAGTCCAATCGCTTAGCCACTGCGCCAACCGTGCCGTCAACCCGCCGTGTCCGTGTGACCGTGTCGTCGTTTGATACAATAGGAATATTACTTCTAATACCTACATATATATAAAGAAAGCATAATATCACATACGATACGAGAATAAACATGCGAAAATCATAATGAGGTGCGTTCGTATAGCAGCTGGCGCGAGGCGTAGCGGCGCGCGCTGGCAGTCGGTACGCGTCGATCAGCGAGCGTGGCGCGCGCGCCGCCCGCACACGTCACATTCACACACACGCTGGGTGCGAGTTTCGGACGTAAGGAGACACAGTTTCGTACCAATACTGTCGTGAAATTCAGTTGTAATGTTTTTGGTAAGTAATGATTGTGTAAAGTTTAAGTATGATATCTGGAGTAGGTATACTTAGGTCATGTTATACTAAGTTGTAACTGACAAGGTTCATTATTTAGATAATTTCTAAACTTAGCACAAGAAAACTCTCTCGATTTAATTTGAAAATGTCCAGTACTTCAATGTTTTTGCAATACAGTGCTTTTATATCCACTTCCGCGTGCGATAAACAATGGTTTAATGCTAAATGCTTGACCTATTCACTGATTAGTATTTAAAAAGAAAAGTTTATATTTTTAAGTACGTAATACGTGGTTGTTGAAGAATTCATCATTTCCCTGCCGTTACCCCAATTCGGTCAGTGTGTCATCTTTGGGGCGGTTCATTTGGGGTTAGCCATGCAGGGTTAGCGCTGCATGTCTACTTCTAAATATATTGATAAAGTTAACTAGACAGAGATTAAAGGGACAAAACATGGCGGTATGCAGCATCATCACTACACAAAAACATTTAAATTCACTGTGTTGATATTACTTTAACACAGTCATACATACATAAACTCACGTCCTTTTCCCATGGTGGTAAGCAGAAACCACAGAGCGCTACTTGCTACGATCCTTACATACTCCTTTTGCCTCATGTAGACTAACTCAAACTAACGTGAATACTCGAAACATTGTAGGCCCTATAATATTCCCACTGCTGGGACTCAGGCTTCCTCTCTATGAGAGTGAATGGGAAAAGGGAAGAGATGGGATGGGAGGGAAGGGATGGGATGGGATGGGATGGGAGGGTGAATGGGTGTGTGGTGAATCCATTACGCGGACCCAGTGCTCGCTGGCGGATGTCACATGTCTTCGAATTTTTGGATCTAGGATATGCCGGCCGGTTCCTTACGATGCCGCGATGTTTTCCTTTACCGTTTTTGAGAGCAGTGGTGGGTGGTGGTGGTAGTGGTGGTGGTGGTGGTGGTGTTGGAATAAAATATTACACAAAGTAACGCATTTTTCCCATTTCCTTTATTATCATGATCCTTCTACAGTTATAATAAAATTGGTACTTAATAAACATAACATAACATGTGATAAAGCCTGTAATGATGCCAACAGCTGTGGAGACTTGCAAATGGCTTGTCGTTAATCAGTTCACTATTTAATTGAGTTATTCATGTTTGTATTGTTAGCTGTAAGCCACACAAAAACAATAAAATTAAAACATAGCACTCTTTTTTGGGCAGTCGTGTTATAAAAGTAATCCCGGAGAAGTTAGGCAAAGGTGTACCTAACAATACACTCACATTTCATAAGTTATGTAGGTATGTAAGAGGGGTCGAGCCTATTGTCATCAACCTGGCACAAAACCAGACTCCGTAGCGGTTCCTCAGAAACCGGGGATCGACCCAAAGACCTCATGCAAATACTGCACACGATTACCATTTGACAAAACGCCCTGAATGAAACCGAAATGCAATGTGTGTGTGCAGCTTTAGGCCGGTTACCAACCTTGAACCTAATTGAGTTCAAGGTTGGTTGGCGTCTGGACTCTGGACCTAAGTTTTCTGGAGAACCTCATCAATAAGGTCGGTGTACTTACGTACTTCTAGGGTTCTATCTCCATCACTCTTGTACTTACCTCAGCACAAAACCGTGATTTTTTACACAAAAAAAAAGTCGTTACAAGCAACAATCTTTGCGCAATGTAACTTAGTTAGATATATTATTGTTTGGCAGCTTCGTGAAGGGTCTGTTTATACCCTGTACCTTGTACCTATATTTGTAATTTGTATGTCACTGGCTCGCGTAAACGCGAAAGTACATGGTAGTTACTTACTATTGGTCACACTCACACATAGCATTCCTTATCCGCAGTCATTCACTGAAAATACGAGAAAACTTTACGCAGGAATTTTTAGGCCTTTAGTTAGCGTCGCCTTATTCTACATGAGGAATATGTTACCTACCATATTTTTTTCTTCTGATGGCTGGGTCCAGCACATGAATCACACAAGTCTTTGGCCAACTCGCTATTGCCATACAACAAAATGTTGTACCATACTTTTCGCTAAATTATCGTGGTAGGAAATAGCTCGTTTTTTTCTGCTATCTACGTAGTTCATGTAAGTTTCACTAAGCTATCGCATATTCATAGTCAGTAATCCACTAGTAATGCATTAGCATATGACACTGCACTACTATCTACGCATAAAGAGTGGCTAATGCCTTCACAATCATGTTTGCATATAAGTATTTATTTATTTATTTAATATGGGCTTACTCTTGACCTCAATCTTGCCCTAAGCGCAGAGATGAGGTCGACGATGGAACGAGCTTACCCAGAAGAAGCCTATTTACTCGCGACTTAAATAGATTGGGGTTATATGAACTCGGGAAAACCGACGCAGGCAGGGTGTTCCACTCTTTGGCTGTACGAATAATGAAAGACTTAGCAAAACGCTTCGTACGAATGTGTGGAACATCGACAAGGTATGGGTGATAACCTGCAGTACGCCTAGTCTCTCGATGGAAGAAGGGAGATGGTGGAATAAGCTCGTGGAGCAGCTCTTGGCACACTCTCCGAAGTACAGTCTGTAGAAGACCGACAGACATGCAACTTTGCGGCGGTGGGCCAGGCATAAGTGATGCCAACTTGCACTTATTGGACACTAGTATTAGGTATATTAAATTTTCTTTGAATAATTTACAGTAAATTTCTATTCTTAACTTCCGTTCATGAATTACAAAAATTGAAAGCCAAGTAGTTTATTCATTTATGTTACTGAGTTTTTCTGGTAAATAAAAATGTGGACTGGTCTGTCTTAATCTAACCTTACCCTGCAGGGTTAGTTTTGAAAATACAGGTCACGTAATTATGAGCTCCCAATATTTGGGCGCTGTTGCAAGCGCAATGATTGTGGGATGATCGGACATAACACTCGTCTGGTTGCAGAATCTTCCCTTTTCTATGAGGGATGAAGATCCTTACACACTTTTCTTCAAACCATTGTACATAGGTACCCGTAATGGTGTTAATAATTGTCCGAACAATTTGACTAATAGTGTATGCTTTTCTTCTGGTCGCCACTGTTGATTCTGGCTAACAGGAGTTACAGTGGTTTGGAAATAGTGTGGTGTGTGTGGGTCCCATTAAAAGAATGACTACTAATTCACCCCTGTCTATTAAATGTACTTTTATTTGCCGAAACGACACTAGCCATAATTAACGTACCTTATGATTTTATTGCCGTTCTCAATTTGTATTATATTTCACAAAAAAAATATTGAACATTCATAGGAAAACTATTTACTAATCAAGATCAAGCTTGTAACACATGTGTCTACTAGTACTGGGGTCATTCATAACAAATATGAACCGAATCGTAAGATAGTACGCAACTATAACCTAACCAATACAATAATATCACCCAAGATAAGATAAATAATTAGCTCATCGACCGTGTACACTAGTACACTGGAAATGTCAGTTTTCTCCAACACTTTGAGTAGCAAACATCCATTCATACATTCACTTACATTACCCGTGTGTTTTTAAAACGATTCAACTGATGGTGTTGCTGAAAGTGCGTCGGGCGCATTATTTCTGTCATGCTTGCTCACAGCCTCAAATTATTTTATATCAATTATTTGTGTTTTGGGTAAATGAAGAAGTTTGAAGTTTAGAAGTTTTGCCAATGCGCTCTACCTCTAGCAGCGGTTGCCGATGCGTGTGGAGCCTTTAAACTTGCGTCATATTCTACGTAGCTCTTATTACGAATTTTTATGAGATTTGTCGACACGTGTATGTTCAAGGTTCTGCGATAAATCTGAAGGGATCTGAAATTGCAGCCGCTGTAGGTACTTAAGAACAGTTACGACACCATAACATCTGGATAATTTCATTACCAATTACGTACCTACACATATTACCTATAATTATTATGATTAAAATATTTTTATGTGAGACGTGTGGATTATCCGCTAGCTTAAGAAAATTTCGATAGTTTTTTTTAAAAAAAAAAAACGTTAATTATGAACCCTCAAATATTCCAAAGTAATTGGTAGACCTATTACTTGAATACCCTAAAAATATTTTGTAAAAATAATCTTACTAATATTATAAAGGGTCCCCTACATTTCTTCGAAACACTATTTTTCGAAAATTGATTCACCTAACACTATACACCTAAGCCTTCATACTGCGACGTTTTGTTTGGTCTACGCCTTTTTTGTTCGATGTTACTTTTTACACCGACCACCTTACATCAACTTTTGAAACGCGAAAGTTTGTATTTATGAATAGATGGATGTTTGTTACTCTTTCACGCAAAAACTATATCCTATATTATAACCTGGATTAACACATAAAATAGTTTTTACCTCAATTTTATCTTCCCGTGGAATAATTTTCGAGTGGTAGCGGGAGAAGCCGCTGGCAAAAACTAGTGAATAATAAATTAGACTCAGCGTTTATCTGAAACTATTCGAAACTTTTTACTTAAACTAAAAAACGAAACACTGCTGTTGGCGCAGCTGTTCAGAACTAACGTGAATGACTTCGTTACTTCACTTTGTGTAGATATATATCACTTCTTACTCATGTTTGTTTGTTTAGTGTCAACTTTAATATGAAGTTTAATTTATTTATACGATTCGCACATAATATTTGTGTTTATATTTTTTTTTCTACGTTCTTAGTACTTATGATTTGAAAGCATGAGTAATTCATTTAAAAAAATCAAATTGATTTAAAAAGCAGTTATTAATCTATTCGTATCTCTATCACCGTTGGTAAGTCAAGTCTGAGATCACACCCAAGAGCCTCTGATTTATCGAATCACTAGCTTTTGCCAGCGGCTTCGCCCGCGTGAAAATGACGATTTTCCATACAAACTTTCATCCCCTATTTAACTACCTTAGGGGTTGAATTTCAAAAAATCCTTCCTTATTCCTTGTCTACATTATAAAGGGAACCTCTGTGCAAAATTTAAGCTTTCTAGGTCTAAGGGTTGGGGCGGGGCGTTGATGAGTCAGTCAGTCAGTCAGTCAGGACTTCTCTTTTTATTTATATAGATAGATAGATTGTGCGTATTTGATAAATGCCCAAGGCATTAAGTCCGCCTTTGTACGATTTTGTTGTGCATAAAGTTGTAATAAATAAATAAATAAAAAACTAAATGTGGCACTCGGAGACTGCCGCGGTAAAGCTATTGCATAGCATTTTTTATTAACTTATGCATGTCGGATCTTTGATGAGTATGCACTTAAATTTAAACACAAGCGCCTTTGTTTGGCGTTGTGCGGAGTCTGGATGTAGGTGTCGGATACGGACCTCAGTCCCATGGATCGCCAGTGATCGTTCGGGCATGGTCGCGACACATACTATCTAGGAACTGCACTGTGTTTCCTTTTAAGTTCAGAGTATTAGTTAGTACAGTAGTGTTAGTAATTGACTGTACAATAGCTGTGTACAATTTAAAGGATTTATTTCTCTCATTTACCCGTATCCCTTTCTGTGCCCACAACTGTTTGACACTATCTATGTCATTTAGTACTTCCTGACTAGCGTCCTATGTACCTGGATGCGACATCAGAAGTGGGATACGAGCGGGTTGAGAAATCTCCTGAAAGTGAAAACTGTGTGTATAGACAATTGCATGAACTGTTCGATAAACAGAGCTGCAACATAGTTGCTTTGATAGCTATTCGCGCACGAAACAACTGGCCGAACTGTTGTTTTGATTCGTTGGGTTCGATTCCCTTAGACAGATGTGCACGATGCACAGTTCTGTGATGATGATGGTCTTGATAGCACGAGGTGACCATCCACCGTCATGATACCTGTCTGTCAGAGACGTGAAACAGAGTGTTTGAGTGAGAACGAGTAAAGGTGTTATATCCGGTGAGTCATTATAATTTTGTAAGCGAGTGAAGAGAGTTGTTTTGAAAAGACCTCTTGCTACTTCACTTGGTTGTTGTGATCATGTTTTATTGTGATCTTATTAGCCCGTTGGGTTATCGCGGTCGCGAGCGCGACTGTTTGACGATCCTGGGATCGATTCCCAGGTTGGATTGTGTACTGTTGGGTACATCTCTGCCTGACCCTTGTTGTTGCAGGCGTGATGTTATAATGCAACTTACTGCAACGAATGTTGAAACTAATGTGCAACTGCGATCTACCAGTTGAGCTCGTAGTCGCAGGGGCAGCTGCGGAGAGTTCTGGGATCGATTTCCGAGTCGAAATGTGAATTCGAATTTGTGATTGATGTGTTAAATGATTAATTTGTGTTTACACGGTTATGTTTGGTTCATGTATCCCAACTGAAAGATATTTTAACCACGACTACCGAGTTGTAAATGTTCAAAGAATGTTCGATGTTGTTGTGTTTCGAAGGTTCTTAGGGTAGCGGAACGATGTATTGATGGTTTTAGTAAAAGATGGGTGTGCTTAGCACCTCTGTGTGCCCCTTTGGGCATTGTGACCGTTAAGTTTAATTTTACGTGCTTTTCCGATGAAAGTGAAAAACGTACCAATGGGGATACGACGTCAGTGCGAGACGTAGAGAGTAGGTGTCGGATGTTTTCCGAATGATTGAAATTAAAGTGTTTCGGATATGAAATAAAACCGTTTAAAAATCAGAGGACACTAATAAACTTGAAAGTCGTCATTTGCGTAGCCTGTTCCCAACTGTGTGGGGGTTGGTATCCGGTCGGTGCGGCCGGTGCGGCTGAGAGCCGGTGTTGTGCCTGTGGCGGCAGCTTGTCTGGCCACTGTAGCCCACTTGGTGCTGGGTGATGTGGTACCCCTCTGGGGAATGGGTTGTCAGACTGTCAAGCCACTGACTGCCACTGACTGCCAGTGACGGCTGTCGGGGGTCTGCTGGAGCCAGTCGCGACTGGCGGCTTGACGTGTTTTTCTTAGCGCGGAGAAGGATTGCTGGGTGATGGATGGTCGCACATCTATGGACCGATCTAGGCGGATAACATAGCTTGAGGTTCCACCCGTGTGGCTGTGATTGTTTAACCATGAACTCCTCCTCGGTTAAATTCAATGAATTCAAACGTAATGCTAGCTAAACATGAGATAAGGTTAACAACGGTTATGTACAGTAGAGCAACGAGTATCCAACTGTTTGGAGCTTGAAACTAGCAGTAGCATAATAATTATGGCGCACCTACTGGTGTACCTACAGGATGGATGTAACGAGTTGAGCTCCGAAGAGCAAACCGTGTATCGCTCTAATAAGATTGTGATTTAGTCTTCATACTATATCACGGCAAATCCTATCCATCCATCCAACTAAAAGACTACTCAGATGTGAAGTGTAGACTGATGAAATCATGAAACATAGTTTAGTTTAGTGCTTTGGGCAGAAAGCTTTATTGTGACTTGTAAAATTCACAGAACAGATTTAATTGTGAGCATAATATCGTTAATGTCATAGTGTGATACAATATAATGATTGGTCATGAAAACAACCAATGTTCATTGTTTCTTAAGACTAAATTGAGAACTTGAATCTCAAGCTTAACTTTAACAAAGCTTGATTATTGAAGCGGTTTCATTAAAGTCTGTAGAGACCGATTACTCTTAGCTTTCCTAACACAGGATAAGCAACATGAGTGCCGAATCATAACAATTCGGGACTGTGTAACGCGATCACCGAATTTAAGAGAGCCATTGTTAGTGCTTTATGCTGAATCGCACTTGACTTCGTCATTGTTTACGTCGAAGACGCCGAGTTGCTGTCGGCATCGATAGAGCAAGGTTTAGACCTAAACATTTTTATCAACGTACTCACTAGTCATCAATTTCCGAAGGCACGGTTGGCGCAGTGGTTGAGCGATTGAGTGCTGTGCTGCGTGTCGCGGGTTCGATCCCCGCAGAGAGCAAATATTTGTATGGCCTACAGATAGTTGTTCTGGAACTGGGTGTTTGAGTGTCTGGGTTTGAATGTTTGTGGACGCACCCACGATACAGGAGAGACTCCTGGTGTGGGGCAATGCTTAAAAAGAAACGAAAAGAAATGTATTCGGTTTACCAAATAAAATGATCTTGGATTAGTTCACACTAGTGAATCGGTAACGAACTAACAATGTCTTGATTGATGAAGTGGTGATACTTAAAAGTGGCATCAATGCAAGGCTGTGTTGTTGACATTAGTGTGGTAGACACTAAAGTAGAAACTGTGAGTCACTATAGAAAAATAGCGCACAAAATAAGCTCTGTATGATAACAACAGGATTGTTAGAAGTTACCAGCTAAGATGGCTTGTTGGTTTTCAATTGGTGATTTTGTTTTGATAAATAATGAAAAGCAATAATCAAATGAAATCTTCTTCTTAGCGTGTCGATGGCGGTCTGAATTGTGTTGGCCTGGAACTGAGCTAGGTACTAATTTGGCGCTTTTGGTAGTGTGCATCGGTCCTTGTTGTGGACAAACAATAGGACATGCAGGATACAATATTAAGTGCCACATTTGTGGAACAGCAACTTAATTAAACTCCATGGCAGAGTAATTATTCAGGTTTTCCTTGCTGCGACCAGCCTGGGGCCGGAGTCTATTTAAAGGCTTCCAGGTGGTAGATTAGCAGACGGTGAAACGAATGGGTTAGGCAAGGAGCTAGTTAGCTACCTTTCCGCAACTTTAATCTTTAGACTATTCACCAGTGAGTGGGGTGAATGACAAGCCTCAGAAAACGGTTTTGTGCCTTTGCGATATAAGGGTGTTTAAGTGTAAAGGGTGTCGTATGACTGAAGCCATTTCGGCTCTTTCGCGAGAGTTTGCCACTGTACTGTGAGCTTCTGGCAGCGCTATTCCTGCCAGTGGGTACATCATCTGTACCGAGGCCGGTTTAGAGCAACCAGTAGTCCGCAAGACATGCGGCGAAGCACACAACTTTGAAGAGATTAGTCGCCGTAAGAGACTAGTCGCCGAAAGATACTATAATAGTCGCCATAAGAGACAAGCAAGTTCGCAACTTCTGCTTGATGTTAATGCAGTACTGTTTTTACTATTTTACTATTACAGTTACTGACAGTCAATGATCTGTTCAGAGAAACTTGAAGATACTTTGAGAGTAACTGTGCGGGATAGACATTCCACCCCAGACAATGTTAAGTCTGGGTCCAGCCTCTTGTTTCGAAGGGGAATAATGCAAGATTGTGTTTGCTATGGCTGGGTTAGAGTGAATTAGCAATGAAATATGTGGCTTATTCATATTCACTAAGAACATTATTAACAAAGCGGACCTCAATCTCCTCAACCTAAAGCTGTAGCTTGGGAGGTGAGGACAAGGTCGATTGCATAGAAGAACCGGGACGTGTACGAAAATAAAACCGAAGTAAGGCTACTTTTTATGTTAGCGAGTAATAATTTAATGGTGAAGCTATGAGCTAAAAAGTCTACGGTGAAAAACGTCTTATTGGTGCGTTCAGAATAGAGTTAAGAGAACGCTGGAAAGTCAAGTACCTTTAACGTAAAACTGAGTCAAATGTGTTGATGTTTCAATTAAATCTAGTAATGGTGTGGTCGCTGAGTGTGTATGGTCATAAGGATGACTATACGATTGTAATCACTGGGATGATTACGGGGCCCAGTCACAAAGATGAATTTGGGCGGTAGTGGTCACTGAGATGACTACTGATGTAGCCACAAAAAGGATGGCTAAGGCACCTGGTCACTGGGATGACTATGGTCGGTAGTGGTCACTGTGAGGTTTACCGCGTAGCCCCCGCAAGGATGGTTACGTAGCCTGGTCACTATAATGACTATGGTTGGTAGAGATCACGGGGATAACTACTGAGGTAGCCACAGGGATGGTTACGGGACCTGGTCACTCGAATGACAATGGTCGTAATGGTTACAGGGATAACTATCGGAAGCCACAAAGATGGCTGTAAGAGCAACCACCATTCCTTGAATTCGATTTTAGAGACTGATTTTTGAGAAATTGAGAGATTTTGAGATTTATTGGTTGTAGTTAAAGAGTACTTGCACTTTGTTGGGCTGACTGTTCTAAGTCGTAATGTTTGTAACGAAAAAGACTATGTAAACAAATGATGTGATTTTGAGGTTGACGTCTCATAACAATGAGATAGTCTAGCAAGACTGATAATTATGTTACAAGAGAAGTTTAAGAGTTCAACTTGGTTAAGTCAGAATGACCGAACGGTGTCCTGCGATGGGAATCTCTGGTATTGCAGGTTTACACACGAGGACGTGTGTCATGCAGGATGGCCGTGTCGGATCTTTGATGAGTATGCACTTAAATTTAAACACAAGCGCCTTTGTTTGGCGTTGTGCGGAGTCTGGATGTAGGTGTCGGATACGGACCTCAGTCCCATGGATCGCCAGTGATCGTTCGGGCATGGTCGCGACACATACTATCTAGGAACTGCACTGTGTTTCCTTTTAAGTTCAGAGTATTAGTTAGTACAGTAGTGTTAGTAATTGACTGTACAATAGCTGTGTACAATTTAAAGGATTTATTTCTCTCATTTACCCGTATCCCTTTCTGTGCCCACAACTGTTTGACACTATCTATGTCATTTAGTACTTCCTGACTAGCGTCCTATGTACCTGGATGCGACATGCAAATATTTAATTTGACAACCTCAGTTGACAACCTTGTTATTTTCCGTAACCATAGCAACCTGGTTGAAAATTTTCGTTACGGAATTTCTGGATTCGCTCTCCATGCTCAAGGCCCGCGATAGAAGCTATGCAATAGCATAATAAATATGTCGCATCCAGGTACATAGGACGCTCGTCAGGAAGTACTAAATGACATAGATAGTGTCAAACAGTTGTGGGCACAGAAAGGGATACGGGTAAATAAGAGAAATAACTCTTTTAACTTGTACACAGCTATTGTAGAGTCAATTACTAACACTACTGTACTAACTCATACTCTGAACTTAAAAGGAAACACCGAGCAGTTCCTAGATAGTATGTGTCGCGACCATGCCCGAACGATCACTGTGGCGATCCATGGGACTGAGGTCCGTATCCGACACCTACATCCAGACTCCGCACAACGCCAAACAAAGGCGCTTGTGTTTAGTTTTAAGTGCATACTCATCAAAGATCCGACACGGCCATCCTGCATGACACACGTCCTCGTGTGTAAACCTGCAATACCAGAGATTCCCATCGCAGGACACCGTTCGGTCATTCTGACTTAACCAAGAGGAACTCTCAAACTCCTCTTGTAACAAAATTATCAGTCTTGCTAGATGATCTCATTGTTATGAGACGTCAACCTAAAAATCACATCATTTGTTTACATAGTCTTTTTTTCGTTACAAACATTACGACTTAGAACAGTCAGCCCAACAAAGTGCAAGTACTCTTTAACTAGAACCAATAAAACTCAAAATCTCTCAATTTCTCAAAAGTCAAAAATCTAATTCAAGGAATGGTGGTTGTTCTTACAGCCATCTTTGTGGCTTCCGATAGTTATCCCTGTAACCATCACGACCATTGTCATTCGAGTGACCAGGTCCCGTAACCATCCCTGTGGCTACCTCAGTAGTTATCCCCGTGATCTCTACCAACCATAGTCATTATACTGACCAGGCTACGTAACCATCCTTGCGGGGGCTACGCGGTAAACCTCACAGTGACCACTACCGACCATAGTCATCCCAGTGACCAGGTGCCTTAGCCATCCTTTTTGTGGCTACATCAGTAGTCATCTCAGTGACCACTACCGCCCAAATTCATCTTTGTGACTGGGCCCCGTAATCATCCCAGTGATTACAATCGTATAGTCATCCTTATGACCATACACACTCAGCGACAACACCATTACTAGATTTAATTGAAACATCAACACATTTGACTCAGTTTTACGTTAAAGGTACTTGACTTTCCAGCGTTCTCTTAACTCTATTCTGAACGCACCAATACGACGTTTTTCACTGTAGACTTTTTAGCTCATAGCATCACCATTAAATTATTACTCGCTAACATAAAAAGTAACCTTACTTCGGTTTTTTTTTTTTTTCGTACACGTCCCGGTTCTTCTATGCAATTGACCTTGTCCTCACCTCCCAAGCTACAGCTTTAGGTTGAGGAGATTGAGGTCCGCTTTGTTAATAATGTTCTTAGTGAATATGAATAAGCCACATATTTTATTGCTAATTCACTCTAACCCAGCCATAGCAAACACAATCTTGCATTATTCCCCTTCGAAACAAGAGGCTGGACCCAGACTTAACATTGTCTGGGATGGAGTGTCTATCCCGCACAGTTACTCTCAAAGTATCTTTAAATTTCTCTGGACAGATCATTGACTGTCAGTAACTGTAATAATAAAATAGTAAAAACAGTACTGCATAATTAACATCAAGCAGAAGATGCGAACTTGCTTGTCTCTTATGGCTACTAATCTAAGTGTGTGCTTCGCCGCATGTCTTGCGGACTACTGGCTGCTCTAAACCGGCCTCGGTACAGATGATGTACCCACTGGCAGGAATAACGCCACCAGAAGCTCACAGTACAGTGGCAAGCTCTCGCGAAAGAGCCGAAATGGCTTCAGTCACACGACACCCTTTACACTTAAACACCCTTGTATCGCAAAGGCACAAAACAGTTTTCTGAGGAGTGTCATTCACCCCACTCACTGGTGAATAGTCTAAAGATTAAAGTTGAGGACAGGTAGCTAACTAGCTCCTTGCCTAACCCATTCGTTTCATCGTCTGCTACTCTCCCACCTGGAAGCCTTTAGATAGACTCCGGCCCCAGGCTGGTCGCAGCAAGGAAAACCTGAATATCCACCTGCCATAGAGTTTAATTAAGTTGCTGTTCCACAAATGTGGCACTTAATATTGTATCCTGCATGTCCTATTGTTTGTTCACAACAGGGACCGATGCACACTACCAAAAGCGCCAAATTAGTAGCTCAGTTCCAGGCCATCATAATTCAGACCGCCATCGACACGCTAAGAAGAAGATTTAATTTGATTATTGCCTTTCATTATTTATCAAAACAAAATCACCAATAGAAAACCAACTAAGCCATCTTAGCTGGTAACTTCTAACAATCCTGTTGTTATCATACAGAGCTTATATTGTGCGCTATGTTTTCTATAGTGACTTACAGTTTCTACTTTAGTGTCTACCACACTAATGTCAACAACACAGCCTTGCATTGATGTCACTTGAGTATCATCACTCCATCAATCAAGACATTGTTAGTTCGTTACCGATTCACTAGTGTGAACTAATCCAAGATTATTTTATTTGGTAAACCGAATACATTTCTTTTCGTTTCATTTTAAGCGTTGCCCCACACCAGGAGTTTCTCCTGTATCGTGGGCACGTCCACAAATATTCAAACTCAGACACTCAAACACCCAGTTCTAGAACAACTATCTGCAGGCCATACAAATATTGTGGGGATCGAACCCACAACACGCAGCACAGCAGTCAATCGCTCAACCACTGCGCCAACCATGCTATCAGAAATGGATGACTAGTGAGTTTGTCGAGACCAATGTTTAGGTTTCAACTTTGCTCTATCGATGCCGACAGCAACGCGGCGTCTTCGACGTAAACATTGACGAAGTCAAGTGCGATTCAGCATAAAGCACTAACAATGGCTCTCTTACATTCGGTGATCGCGTTACACACACAGTCCCGATTGTTATAATTAAGCACTCGTGTTGCTTATCCTGTGTTATGAAAGCTAAGAGTAATCGTCTCTACATTACAAATTTTAATGAAACCGCTTCAACAATCAAGCTTTGTAAAGCTTTGTTAAAATTGAGCTTCGAGTTCTCAATGGTTCAGCTATTCAGTCTTAATAAACAATAAACATTGGTTATTTTCATGACCAATCAAAATATTGTATCACACTATGACATTAATGACTTTACATTAGTGATATTATGCTCACAATTGTTCTGTGAATTTTTACAAGTCACAATAAGGCTTTCTGCCCAAAGCACTAAACTAAACTATGTTTCATCAGTCAACACTTCACATCTGAGTAGTCTTTTAGTTGGATGGATGGATAAGATTTGCTGTGATATAGTATGAAGACTAAATCACGATCTTATGAGAGCGATACACGGGTTGCTCTTCGGAGCTCAACTCGTTACATCCATCCTGTAGGTACACCAGTAGGTAGGTACGCCATAATTATTATGCTACTGCTAGTTTCAAGCTCCAAACAGTTGGATACTCGTTGCTCTACTGTAACCGTTGTTAACATTATCTCATGTTTAGCTAGCATTACGTTTGAATTCATTGAATTTAACCGAGGAGGAGTTCATGGCCAAACAATCACAGCCACACGGGTGGAACCTCAAGGCTATGTTATCCGCCTAGATCGGTCCATAGATGTGCGACCATCCATCACCCAGCAGTCCTTCCCGCGCTAAGAAAAACACGCCAAGCCGCCAGTCCCGACTGGCTCCAGCAGACCCCCGAAAGCCGTCACTGGCTCGACAGTCTGACAACCCAATCCCCTCAAGGGGTACCACATCACCCAGCACCAAGCGGGCTACAGTGGCCAGACAAGCTGCCGCCACAGGCACAACACCGGCTCTCAGCCGCACCGGCCGCACCGACCGGATACCAACCCCACACAGTTGGGAACAGGCTACGCAAATGACGACCTTCAAGTTTATTAGTTTCCTCTGATTTTTTCGTATCCGAAACACTTTAAGTTCAATCATTCGGCAAACATCGACACCTACTCTCTACGTCTCGCACTGACGTCGTATCTCCATTGGTACGTTTTTCGCTTTCATCGGAAAAGCAAGTAAAACTAAACTTAACGGTCACAATGCCCAAAGGGGCACACAGAGGTGTTTAGCACACCCATCTTTTACTAAAACCATCAATACAGCAGCGTTCCGCTAGCTTAAGAACCTTCGAGATTCTCAATTTTGGTTCAAGTATGTTTCTGTTTACATTTACAACTCGGTAGTCGTGGTTAAAATATCTTTCAGTTGGGATACTTGAACCAAACATAAACCGTGTAAACACAAATTAATCATTCTAGCACATCAATCACAAATTCGAATTCACATTTCGACTCGGAAATCGATCCCAGAGCCCCACACTCCGCAGCTGCCCCTGCGACCACGAGCTCAACTGGTAGATCGCAGTTGCACATTAGTTTCAACATTCGTTGCAGTAAGTTACATTATCACATCACGCCTGCAACAACAAGGGTCAGGCAGAAATGCACCCAACAGTACACAATCCAACCTGGGAATCGATCCCAGGATCGTCAAACAGTCGCGCTCGCGACCGCGATAACCCAACGGGCTAATAAGATTACAATAAAACATGATCACACAACAACCAAGTGGAGTAGCAAGAGGTCTTTTCAAAACAACTCTCTTCACTCGCTTACAAAATGGTAAGGACTCACCGGATATAACACCTTTACTCGTTCTCACTCAAACACTCTGTTTCACGTATCATGACGATGGATAGGCACCTCGTGCTATCAAGACCATCATCATCACAGAACTGTGCATCGTGCACATCTGTCTAAGGGAATCGAACCCAACGAATCAAAACAACGGTTCGGCCAGTTGTTTCGTGCGCGAATAGCTATCAAATCAAAGCAACTATGTTGCAGCTCTGTTTATCGAACAGTTTTCACACACACACAGTTTTCACTTTGAGGAGATTTCGCAACCCGCACGTATCCCACTTCTGATGTCGCATCCAGGTACATAGGACGCTCGTCAGGAAGTACTAAATGACATAGATAGTGTCAAACAGTTGTGGGCACAGAAAGGGATACGGGTAAATAAGAGAAATAACTCCTTTAACTTGTACACAGCTATTGTAGAGTCAATTACTAACACTACTGTACTAACTCATACTCTGAACTTAAAAGGAAACACCGAGCAGTTCCTAGATAGTATGTGTCGCGACCATGCCCGAACGATCACTGTGGCGATCCATGGGACTGAGGTCCGTATCCGACACCTACATCCAGACTCCGCACAACGCCAAACAAAGGCGCTTGTGTTTAGTTTTAAGTGCATACTCATCAAAGATCCGACAAATAAATAATTGCTACGGTGAACGAAATCTTCGTGAGGAAACCAGCATGCGGCTGAGAATAATCTTGACGGCTTGTAACGCCAAGTCAGAGGTCCTGATTAAAACACCAGATACCGATACCGATAAAGAAGATTTAGATTTTGAAAATAACAGGAGTTATTATTACATTATTTACCCTATGATTCTTTGATGGCATAAACGGTGAAGGGAAACATCGCGATTAAACCGGTATGTCTTAGAACCAAACAATCGAAGAAATGGGTCATCTACCAACTCGCACTGGGACCGCGTGGCGTGGTGGATTATAGCACTTCCCTTTCCAAGAGAGATGACCTGAGTCCCTGCAGTGGGAACATTATAGGCTGATGATGATGATGATGATAAGCGCCTAGCACTATCCCCGACGTACAACATACGATACTAACATACTAACTAAATAATTTATTATTTATTTACAACAACTCTTTATCTTAACAATAAGTAGTTTGTAGACATAATTAGCATTATCTAGTTTTTATGGGACGGTCTGCGTTGGTCTATAAATCTTGTTTATATAAAGATGGGCAGAGTTCACTCTGTACCTATATACTTACTAATATAATATGTACATTTGTACATAGAGGTATCTGCGCAGTCGAGGGACCCACCGACTGTAGGTCACGACATGTTTCCACGTTGTCAATGTTCTTACTAATCACTACACTTTATATAATTATGTTGAACAGTCAAAACGATACTGCATATTGTCCTTATGAGTTGGCAACGGGTACCATCTATCTGGCAGAAACTTGATGCTCCGAAATTTATTTGGCATACCACACTTGGCATATTCTTCTTTGAACGAATGTGTTTATGGCAGAACAATTATTTAATAGAATACTCATTTCGCAGAATGTTTAAATAGCCGAATTTTCAATGGCATACTTTTAAGATGGCAGAGTTTTATTTGGTAGATTTTTATAAGGTTTAACGACCGTCTCGCGAAAGTATCCTTTATGGGCGGCATGGGCACCGGGCCGTAGGCCGACGAAGGAGGCCGGCGGAGGCCCGGCACTTCGGGGACAGAAGATATTAGTGTTATTTAATATGCGAGCGAAGCGAGCGCGCGTCATGGAGTACATGCGTTGCATGTATGAGTGACGTCATTATTAATAATAATAATTATTATTATTTTTGACATACCAACATTTAATGTTCTCAGCTAGAAATTTTAGCCAGGGTGAGCTGATAATAATAATTAATAATAATAATTATTATTATTATTGCATGTTACACGTATGTATGAAATGAAATGCGTGCCAAAAGACGATTCTGATTATGAATTTCCGGCGAAATGATGGTTCTGGAAATGAAGTTTATGCTCAAAGATGATTCTGACTTACAAAATTATGCGTTTTGAATGTATGGTAAACTAGCTGATGCCCGCGACTTCGTTCACGTGGAAAAATGTGTGTCTGTCTCGTTGATCGAGTGGCCTTGCGCGACTACTGAGCATGAAGTCCGGGATTTGATTCCCGATAGAAGGAAAGGGTTTTCTCAGTAGAGGCCACGGAGTCTCGTTATGTGCCCGGTTGATGGCAATAGCCCATATTACATCAATGTATATACGTCAAGCTTCCCCGTTTACATGGCGCTTCAAGATCACTGCGAAATAACGGGGTACGATTAGGTACACCACTACCTAACCTTTTCGGAATTACAGGCATGGCCATGTCTATGGATGTGCATTCTTTTGAACTGCCAAATCTTGCCTAAGTTGTTTTATTGTGATCATCCGCACGTTCCTTTGTGACAGCACCTGCCCTCACTAAAAATCACTATTCTTATTTTATTTACCTCAAAAATAGGTAAAACGTGCATAATAAGTTCATCCTCTGTTGGCACTGGATGAAAAAACTCTTCAAAAAATAGAATATTCCCGATCTGTCTCGTTTCCAGACGATTCTCTCCTATTTGAATCAGTTTATTTGCAAAGACGCCTGCTTCGTGGTCGTAGTACAGTTTACATTAAAGTCGCAGATTTTTATCCTGGACCACAGCGACGACGCCTTGAGACATGTGTTTATTTCATCCACCGGTGTGCCCCCCGCAATGACTGGCAGGGTCTGCCTACAGTCGCCTGTGAACAACACAATAACGCTGCCCATCAGCGCGTGGTTGCCGCGTGTGTCCTGCAAGCTGCGGTTCAACGCATCTAATGCATGCTTGTGCGATATTGTGCACTCGTCCCATATTATTACTGTTGGCACTGGAGGGAAAATTATTCGGAAAATAAAATTGGCCCATCTGCGTCCGATTCCAGACGACTCTCTCCTGTTTTCTCAGTTTAATTGCAAAGGCGCAGTTTTTGATGATGTTGCAATTTGGGGCAAGATTCAGCGGCAATTTGTTATCGACATGTGCAATTATTGTGTAGTCTGGCTATATTGTAAAGCAAAGTTGCAGCAATGCCCGAGCAACCCACAGCCACAGCTATATGACGACACGGTTGGCGAAGTGGCATGGCTAGGCGATTGATTGTGGCGCTGTTTGTCTTATTTTAATTTCGTTTTTATTTTCGTACTGTGCGTATTCGTTAATTTTTGATTCAGAAAATCCAAAATTTGATTCGTCAAAATATGTATGTACAACGCCATCTATCGAAGACGAAGTCAAAATTTAATGCGTAGAAAGCGAACACACCATAAGGTTTATATTATAGGCTATGTATTATAGATTCTCAAAGCAGCTTCATTTAGACTATTTAAGAGTACCTTAGCTATAATAACTTTTTGAAAAAATCGATTTTAAGGTCACCTTGTAAACACATTTATTAATTAGTACTAATTTGGTGTAATAGATGTCGTTGCATGTATGTATCTTTCGTTATGACGATAAGTTCTTCTTTTTTAATTCATATCTTTTGATAGAGAGCACCGATTACAATGAAAACTAAAACCCTTATTAAATTTGCTTTATAATTGACACCTGATACTATAACAAATGGGGACAGGGAGACGTCATATCTCCAAAACTGCACTGGAGAATATCTGGATTGGAGAGGACTTGAAATCAATTTCAATGGCGAGTGCATCACTTACCTTCGGTTCGCCGACGTCATAGTGGTTATGACTGGGACCATGGAGGAACTCAGTACAATGCTCGATGCCCTTAGTGGAGCTCCCGAAATAGTGGGTCTTAAAATGAACATGGACAAAACCAAGGTTACGTTGAACTTCCATGTATCACCCACTCCTATCAAGATCGGAGACTCTACACTCGATGTTGTGGACGGTTATGTCTACCTGGGACAAACGGTCCAGTTGGGAAGGTCTATCTTCGAGAAAGAGGTCAATCGACGAATCCTACTCGGCTGGGTAGAGTTCGGGAAGTTGCGTGGTATCTTCTCGTCTAACTTACCACAGTGTCTCAAGACGAAAGTCTATGACCAGTGTGTGTTGCCAGTGATTAGATATGGGACCGAAAAGTGGTCACTCACAATGGGCCTCATCAGAAATCTCAAAGTCACCCAAAGGGCAATGGAGAGGCCTATGCTCGAAGTTTCCTTGCGTGCAGATCGAATCAGAAATGAAGACATCCGCATGAGAACCAAGGTTACCGACTTAGCCCGAAGAATCGCCAGACTTAAGTGGCAATGGTCACATTGCACGCAGAACGGATGGCCGATAGGCCAAAAAGTTGTGAAGTGGCGACCGCGAACCGGATGGCGTTGCGTTGGAAGGCCTCCCGACAGACTACAGACAAAAATGTATAAAACGAATGAACACGCCAATAGAAAACATTATTTTTTCTAAATAATAAATGTTCAATGCACAGAAACTCCACGCCTACACATTTATTATTATGTATTTAGATTTATTATCACTTTTTGTTGTTTTTGTAATTATTTAAAATCATAAAGCATCAAAATAAAAACAAATACCAAAAAATTACAAAAAGTGTAAGCCGATTGGGGATCGAACTTACAAACATGTTTAACAGTTTCGGAAATCTTACAGCATTATAAAAAAAACACAAAAAGAAAGCACTGACTGAGATTTGAACTTGCATTCCTTTGTCTACATGTAGGTCACCGAACCGTTAGGCTACTTTCATCTGTGTCAAAAGGTTTGAAATAGCCGTTCCCTTTTAATTCATAGTATGACAGAAGTTAGCTGTCAAACAGTTGACAAATATGCTCATAATGCAATATTGCTCACCCCCCTAAGTTATTATAGCGCTAATATATAGCCCATGTGTTATTCCAGATTATAATCTATCTCTGTGCTAAATTTCATTCAGATCCGTTCAGCCGTTCTGGCGTGAAAGAGTAACAAACATCCATCCATCCTCACAAACTTTCGCATTTATAATATTAGTAGGAAGTAGGATGAGTGTATGCCAAATGATTTTCTGCGAAATTAAGTTTCTGCTATCCATGGCACTGTTATGCAAAACAAAATTCGGGTATAAAAAATTCTGCCAAAAAAGGTAGACCCGTTGGCAACACGTCCAATCCCCAAATCATTCATAATAATTAAATTACCTACATTAAAATATACAACCCATAGTATTTTTGACTAACTTACGTTTTTGTTGGTTTTTCGTTTTTTATCACATCACGCCTGTAATCCCCGAAGGAGTAGACAGCGGTGTAGGTATTTTATTATATTTGTATTAAAAACTTACTATTCTATTAACGATTAGGTAGATGTTAAGAATAGTTGGTCGCTGAGTTGAACACAAGACAATGTTTGTTATTTATGTTCTTTCTCCAAAATTAGTTTACTGTTATGTTAAGTATTTATAATTTTATTTTTAGATTGTTTATTGTTATATACTTTTGTTTATTACTGATTGTGTCTGTAGTAAATCTTAAATGTAACTGACACCTTGCTATTGTATCGAGTCTGGTTCTTCTAACCAACCTAACAGACAGATGTGTGCTGGGAAGTTTGTTCCGCCACTTCTTCTTTCCAGCTAAACACTAGGAAGTGTCGATGGGTGGGCGTTTTGGGGGACTGTCTTATAAAAATGTAATTAGTAAAGTAAAGTAAATTTTGACCTTCGAAAAGTGCTGATTATCAGCCTAGTTTGAATAAATGAGTTTTGATTGATTTATTAGAACACGAGTTATTATATGTTTTTAAGTCTCATAATTTTTATAATCATGGGTGAACCATTACCATCATGGCAATGGTACGTTTACCTACTGTGAAATTTCTGATCGAGAAACAATAAGACTTTGTACGACCCGGGAATCGAGCCCAGGACTTCATGCTCAATAGTCGCATTTGCAACCACTAGATCAACGAGATATTCACCAAAAAAAATAAGTGTTCGAAAATAATTTCCATAAAAAAGAGCTAAGTAAAGAAAGAAAGGGGTTGAGAGATTTTTGTATGAAGCGTGGCCTGCTTAACTTACACCATACACCATTTTATTCTCAAAATAGTGGCCAAGCATAGTTCAAAAGTAGGCAAAATCTTTGAAACCGCGTCACGTGTCCAAGATATAAGCTACCAAAGTTGTGCTTAACTCTAATAGCTATCTTATCTTGAAAACACCTGATTTGATGACCAGTCCCTATTTTAAAAATAAAATAAAATGGCGGAATTTAGGCAGGCCAAATAATTCAGAGTGCCCGGTATCTCTACCAAATGTAATTGGAATTCCCTTGTTGTCCTCCTTAAAATAATCACAATACATGAAAATGTATGATGAGTTGATGACTCATACGACAGAACTGTCATCGATAGTAGAGGGAAGATTAGTCAGGTATACCTTCAACAAAGAGGTTGTACCTAATGGAAACACCTGGCGGTAGACCTTTGTAACTTCGTGAGCCACATAAGTTCGTGACCTGCTTTGACGCGCGTCTTTATTTCTTTCCTAGGTATTATAAATTAAATGAATCATGTCGGGCAGGACCGTAGGTGTGACGTGTGGTCACAGTTTATACGATTCAATTTGAAGCTATAGTCGGAAATTCCTTAAGGATAATAAATTAGAAGGCATAACCCGGCCGAAGTATTATACTATCTGTGACCCGGCCAAGACAATGGGAAACGTCATTACTAGCATTATAATTTTGCATGTAACTTTTTTATTCATAAAAATGAAGCCTACTTGCATTGTAAACGATGAAATGCAGATCTTATTGCTTCATCATTTCAGCCAAAAGACGTCCACTGGTGGACATAGGCCTCCCCCAGGCGTCGCCACGTTGACCGGTCCCGTGCGTCTCTCATCCAGCGAGTTCCTGCAACCTTGACCAGGTCATCGGTCCACCTAGTGGGAGGCCTTCCAACGCAACGTCTTCCGGTTCGCGGTCGCCATTCCAGAACTTATTGCTTAATGATATTTATATTTGCTTTTTATATATTTTATTTTTTTATGATATTTTAAATAAAATATTTAGTGTTGGTCGAATTTTGTGAGTTCGAGGCCTATAAGTTGATACTATGAGTTGCAACGATTCGAAGCCCGCAAGGTTGTATAGATCTACAATAACTGTAAAAATACCAATTATGAAGCCGAAAAACACTTATTCTTCTCGTCGCAAGACCATGCTGGGGGACCTTTTAGTTACGGAGATATTGAAGGTCAAAATACCAACTTTTTCATAAAGTTTTAAATATTATAACTTTACTTATTACCTCCATGCCACCGGTACTGTTCAATCCTAAATATGTGCTAATGTGTATTAGCACAATCTTTTGAGTTCCTAATTACATTGAGTAATACCTTAACTTTTGATCGCAAAAAAATATTTTTTTCAGCAATAATTAAATACCTTGTCGAGGTTCCACACATTCAAACGAAACGCTTTGCTAAATCTTTCATTATTCGTACAGCCAAGGAGTGGAACTCCCTGCCTGCGTCGGTTTTCCCGAGTTCATATTTAAACCCTAATATATTTAAGTTGCGAGTAAATAGGCTTCTTCTGCGTAAGCTCGTTCCATCGCCATCAGGGCAAGATTGAGGTCAAGAGTAAACCCATTTCAAATAAAAAAAATTGTCTACAGTTATTTAAGCTTGGTTGATGGCTTCGTGAACGGTCCGCTTACACCATGCTTTATTGTTTACGTGGTATGTTTCGCAGTCTCACTCAGGAATACTACATTAATCAAATCTACGATAAATAATCCGAGTGGTCATGTATGTAGGTCCACGTGCGAGCGATTGTTATTGTAAACATCAGGATTATGTAAATATAGATTACGTCGGTTGTCGCGGCGAGTGCATGCAACTGATGCAGTGACCTGCTGCCCTAGCCCGCCCTCACCCGCCCTCAACCGGCCCTGTGAGTACGCGTATCACTGTCAGTTTCTCTCACTTGACAGTTTATGTTATTCGCCAGTTTTGCTGAATGGACAGTATTGTGAGTTGAACAGTTTTGGCAATTCGCCAGATTTCAGTGTTGTTGTTGATTTGACGGCTAGGTATTACAATCAAGTGCTTATATTGTGTGTGACTTTCTTTTTACCCGACTGCGGCGAAGCCCAAAAGGAGGGATATTTGATGCATGGAATATCATTTTTCAAGTGTTTATGTCTCTACAGGACAACATAAAATGTTTTTTTTTAAAGTTGAACAAAATAACATAGGTACCTACTTAAAAGTATAAAATAAAAATGAGACACCATTCCAGCTTCTGAAGTTAGTGGCAAAAAAACAAAAGTCACCGACTTCAGAAGGTGATTTTTGCTTCTAAAGTTTATTTTTCACTATTTTGTGTTTTATTTTTTGTTGAAGTCGGTTTTATTTTTTACCCACGACGGAACGGAGACGGTATATGCGTTTGGGGTGAGAGGTTGTTTGTTTGTGTGTTTGTTTGTTTGTGTGTTTGTTTGTTTGTGTGTTTGTGCAAATCAAAGTTGCCATTTTTCTCCAAAACTGCAAGTCCGATTTTGATTCAGTTTTCAGTTATGGATTCGGATTTGATTGGTGCATGTTCTTAGATAGGTGTTACGGTGACAACTCACCAGAGGGCGCTGCAGCAAAGATTTTTTGTGCAAATCATAGTTGCCATTTTTCTCCAAAACTACAAGTCCGATTTTGATTCAGTTTTCTGTTATGGGTTAAGGTTTGATTCGTGCATGTTCTTAGATAAAAAAATAAAAATAAAAGTAAAAAGTTTAAAATAAAAAGCAAAATTAACAATTTTGAAAAAACCCACGACTGTTAAAAATTAATTGAAAAAAGGATAAAATAACATAAAACACCCACCTTAAAAAAACCTAAGAATGTCCGTCGGGAGCTGAACATTGCAAAACTAGTTCATTTAATGGCAGCCCCCGACGGACATTCTTAGGTTTTTTTAAGGTGGGTGTTTTATGTTATTTTATCCTTTTTTCAATTATCTCCGACTCCGAAGTTCTTCATCAGATCTACACCAAATTGAAATGGGACCACTCCAAGAAAGACTCATCTTAAAACTACCCAAATCACTTCAAGAGTGCCTATGAATTTTGAAGTCGGTTAATAGTACATTATGGTATAAGTGTGTAACGTTGGTGATTACCGCAGAGGCGGCATTGAGACCCGAGCCGTCAGGTGAGGGTCTTAAGAAAGCCGAGGACGGTAATCATCAATACACACGTGTATCATACGACGTTTTTCAACACACTTGCGAATAAAAAAAACGTGTGGCACTTGGAAACTGCCGCGGTAAAGCTATTGCATAGCATTTTTTATCAATTATTTAATTAGACAACCTCAGTTGACAACCTTGTTATTTTCCGTAACCATAGCAACCTGGTTGAAATATTTTCGTTTCGGAATTTCTGCAGGATTCGCTCTCCACGCTCAAGGCCCGCGATAGAAGCTATGCAATAGCTTATTAATAGGTACAAGAAAAAACATTTTATTTAGTAGATAAAAAGTTTATTTGTAGAAACAATTACCTAGTAAATGTGCAGTTAGTAAAATTATAATTAATTGTTTTTGATGGCGTAGCGGTCTCTTCAGATAGATTACTGGCCATGGTTCTGTATGTCTTTTACAGTTATATTTGTTAATTCTTGTATCCTACAGTTACACCAAATATTAAAGCAACCTGAAAAAAAAGAAAAAAATGATTATTAAGTTTAACACACAACACGCTGAAGCTGAAGTCACGTAGATAGATATTTAAAATTAGTTTAACTAACCTTAGTAACCAGATATTGGTTATCTGGAGCATCTTTTATAAATTTTTCAACATCGTTAGACGATAAAACCTTTACGCCAAGAACACATTTTCAGAAAATGACTGCAATTTCTTGGTGTTTTGCCACTGCTTGAAATTTTGGTACGCTAATAGATATTTCTCCTTGGAGTTTTCGGGTAGCAAATTTTCCATAACGCTTAGGGCTTCAAATCTTACTTCGGGCGGTGTACAACATGAATCATTTTCTTCAAAACTAGACATTTTAACTAATAAAAGAACTATAATAACAGTGAAAACGAGTTGTGTATTTTTTTCGCAGTAGCGGGAAAATATTATGTTTTTTTATAAGCGATCAGCCATAGACTAAAAGAGGTTTTTTTTTTTTTTTGCTTGTCGTGGATAGTGTTTAGAGCCACGTACAAAATGGGGAATTCAATTTTTTATTTATCACAGAGAAAACAAAAATTATATTTGAGTGAAAGTTTTATTTATTAAAAACGTACTAAGTTTAAATTATCTATTTAAATACAAAGTTTCGTGAAATGAGCAAGCACTAGGTACAATTAATTAATTTTTACTATTGAACACGATCTTTTTTGTATCGAAACTTTTTTAAGAACATAGCAACTCAACCAATTAAATTTAAAAAAAAAACCTATAACTCACTAGTGAATAATAGTAATGAAAAATTCACAGTTTGATTATAGGTGTCATTATGTGCCTAATTGCGGTGAAATTTTAGCCACTTTATGAGCAAGTGTGTTGAAAAAATATGAAATCCCCTTAGTATTACTAATGACGTGTCAGCTTGACTTTCACAATACTGTTACAACATAACTCCATAATAATGGTAATTTTCTGGGAACTCTTGCGCACTTCTCAGTATTTCCCGCTTTCTCTTGACGTACCTATCTACATAGTGGGTAAGAATATGACACACAGGACCTTTCTTAACCACATTGGTTTACGAGGTTACCAGACGTCATTGTGACAACCACGTGTGACGCTTGGTTCATGACTAAGCTGCTTTACCTCGGTGTGGTCGTCGATGGGTGTTCTTTTTGAATAATTATTATCTTGAAATAATTTTTAATACTTGAAATGTAAATATCGATATCTTGTTTTAACCGATGGCTATTAAATAATCGTTAAACATGTACGTTAAACGTACAAGTTGGTAGCGGGCGACACGAAGCCGCATCAGACGACGTGTCGCGGCGACACGACTGGTTTCTACGTATTTCTATGAAATTCCCTCCCTAGTTAGCGACATGAAGCTAGCGACGCGTCGTCGAGCGGCAGACGCATGTGTCGTCCGACCGCAGTAGTGTCCATAGATAACAGAAACAACAGGAGATATGTCCTTTAGCCGAAAATGTATCGGAACCTGTGTCTTCAGTTTACACCAACTGGATGCCATCTGTAGTTGCCGTCTGCAGTCGGGTTCGAAATCATGACTGCAGCGACATGACGCGACGACGTGTCGTGACGACATGAAGCGACGACCATGTCGTCTGCTGCTGCTGCTGCGTGCAGTCGGCTCTACCAACTTGTACCTTAATTCCATGCCCGTGCCCAACTAATAACAGCCGTACGGATCGATCGATTAGCTTAAGGTGCGTTTGTCGCGGTCAGTACGTGGCTGACAGTGGTGGACAGGTCATCAAACCGAAACCTTTCCGTATCCAGGAGACACGCTATACTTACGCTATGCCGTTGGTCCCAGGAGTCTCAGCTGTCTTATTGTATCTCTCAGTCAGTTGTTACTGTCGGTTCGTGACATATTGTAAGGATAAGATAAGATTTCTAATGGGTTTCTCCCTATTATGTATATTTATCATATTTAAATACTCAGCACTAGTGGATTCCTCTTCTCTGGAATCTTTCCTCCTAATCTGTGATAAATTGAAATGAAAATTACGTGGCCCATAAACTTCCTTTTTCCTTTGCTTAGATGATCTAGCATTTTAATTATACATAGTTCCGATCTGATGTTATCATTCTAACGGATCTCTTGAATGGATATATTATTTCAATTTAAATAAGAATAATTAGTTTTTTGTATATGAATTTACACTCATTGCTTTGATTCCTGAAACTCACAATAGGATTCCATGTGACGTGCGTTCCAGGGTTTTGTTATTGTTACACATTAATAATATACCTATAATATCCGTTACTGTACATTTCTAAATCTAATGCCATTTCTAAAAAAGAACTTTTATCACTAAAATTAACTCTGAAAACGGGATAGTTACCATGTGTAGTTAGGTACTGTTTAGTTTATGAGCAGACAAATCGGTCTACCCCTTCTCTTGTTCTTTTTTTGCCCTCAGTGCCAACCACTACTACTGTCACTCACACACAACTCTATTCGGTTCCCGACACACGAAACTCACTGTGTCCACTCGCGAATACGCGAAAAAGTGCCCGAAAAACTCTTGATCACACTTTCATATAAAATGATAATTGTAGGTACAGGTATGATTGAGAGTGACAAGTCACAGCGCGTCACTATACGTATGACGTCAGAGGCTTGCCCAGTTACAGGATAATTGCAACGAGTGGAATGGGCCGAGTCTGTGAACTTGTCACGTCATACTATATGACTATGTGACTATGTGGTCATTGTCATGGCCATAACAAGGTTGCTGTTTATCTAGTTGGTACTTTCTGTTAGTAACAGACATTATAGTCAGCCATCGTCATCGTGAATTTGGGATTTATTATTTCATTTTTTTAGTAGGTAAATCATTTTCTTATGGGGATAGGTTGAAAGTTCCTATTTATCTATTAATTTACATCTATGATAACATGAGATAGTTTGGTAAGTCCAGAATTAGTAATACATGCAAGATGTTAAATAAAATTATGTCATTATTTATTTGAGGAAAAACATGTAAAACACAGCAAAATCCAAGCATCCAAGGAATGATAAACATATTAAATGAAATACTTATACTTAAGAGTACCTACCTACCTAATTAGAAAAGTCACATAAGTACAATAGGGTAGTTGACTGACTAAAAAAATATGATTCTGTTCAGTCCGTCAGTTAGCCTAGCGAAAAATATTGGATACGTGTTTTTACCCGACTGCGCAAAGCAAAGAAGGGTTATGTGTTTATTATCAGTCTATGTATGTATGTATGTATGTATGTTTGTTCCTATGTGGCACTGTAGAGGCCAAACGCCTTGGCCGATTTTGATGATCCGTACGTCAATCGATTCGTCTTGACCTCGCGAGTGTCACTAAAAACATTACAGTAAACAATACTCACTATAGTAACAACTAGTCGCCATATTGTCAAAATGAAAAAAAAAAAAAACGACGCACCACGTCAAGTGGGGTATCGTTGAATAGGTATTTGAAAATGAATATTAGGTTTCCTTTATCATATTTCATTTTATAAAACCGTTTAGGATATATAACGATTTAAATTATTAGAACAAACAATATCGCATTCCTTACTTACTTATAACCGGATTTTTTTACGTGTACGGAATGAATATAAAATCTAATCGAAATCTACCGTCTTATAATAGTAATAACGAAGTTAATGAAAACTGACTAAAAAGTGTTAAATAAAAAAGCAAAGAAGGGTTATGTGTTTATCAGTCTATGTATGTATGTATGTATGTATGTATGTTTGTTCCTATGTGGCACTGTAGAGGCCAAACGCCTTGGCCGATTTTGATGATCCGTACGTCAATCGATTCGTCTTGACCTCGCGAGTGTCACTAAAAACATTACAGTAAACAATACTCACTATAGTAACAACTAGTCGCCATATTGTCAAAATGAAAAAAAAAAAAAACGACGCACCACGTCAAGTGGGGTATCGTTGAATAGGTATTTGAAAATGAATATTAGGTTTCCTTTATCATATTTCATTTTATAAAACCGTTTAGGATATATAACGATTTAAATTATTAGAACAAACAATATCGCATTCCTTACTTACTTATAACCGGATTTTTTTACGTGTACGGAATGAATATAAAATCTAATCGAAATCTACCGTCTTATAATAGTAATAACGAAGTTAATGAAAACTGACTAAAAAGTGTTAAATAAAAAAATATATTATAAAAACAAAAAACCCAACTGCGTAAAAACAAAACTAAAAAGAATAAAATAAGCATCAGAATTTAAAAGCAGAATAGAAGGATCAACAGTCGGGACCCATTTAAATTTTACGGGGAGCTCCTTGATAAGTCACAAAAATGAATGGGTCCCGACTGTTGATCCTTCTATTCTGCTTTTAAATTCTGATGCTTATTTTATTCTTTTTAGTTTTGTTTTTACGCAGTTGGGTTTTTTGTTTTTTTGTTTTATCAATTTAATAAAAATTGACGAAAATAAAGCTTGTCAAAGACGTCAAAGACCATGGAGAGGGGGCTTTTAACGTCATAGTCTGGTAAAAATGGACCAACCTGTGACGTTTCACGACTTTGTGCACTGTATCGTCTTCATTTTTTGTTCACGTGAAAAAAGAAAAAATACGTGTTCATTAATTTTTGGAAATCTATCTGACGGACTAATTAGTTTTTTTTGTCAACTACCCTATTATTGTAAGCGCCTGGAGATCACATTTTCTTTGATCGTTTACGCACGGGTTTTGATCCGAAGCCGAGATCCACGAGTGCAGATTACTAATGAGGTCACTTTGTATCGATACTGACAGTTTCAAGTAGTTACTCACCAGTCCACTGTCTCACACTGAGCACGTATATTTTCTCTTGGACGTGTCACAGTCGTCATTAAAAACCATTTTCCGTGTGGGTTGAAAGATTTACGTACATATAGGTGCGTAAGTCTATCGACACACGGAAAATGGGCAATTTCGTAGAATTTGTATGGAAAGCAGGCTGTTGTTTGGTGGTTCAGTATTTCCAAGTTACTCGTTAACCAAAATCATTTTAAAACAAAACAAAATACTAATTGTTATTTAATATTTTCGTTTTCCTCCTATTTACTACAGTCATTCATTACAAAAACCATATTTCGCAATCTATTGACAACTGACTTGTTTCGCAGGAAATCTATTCAAAACTGATTAGATAATTTGTTATTGTTTTTATTTGAATACAATAACTTGACCTTGTAAAACTGTTTTAGCACACATGGAATCGATGGGGACTTTTTGCACTTTATTACTACTGGCATTACCAAGGTCTCTAGAGACCCCAAAATTCAGCTGTTGGGGTTTTTGATATTTTTAAAATATTTTTATGTCTAACTAGCTGATACCCGTGGCTCCGCCCGCGTGGATTTCGGTCAAATTATATACTAAAACCTTTCTCGAAAACTTCTCTATCCATAAGTGAAAACAGAAATTCGGTGCAGGAGTTTTTGAGTTGACAGTCGCGAACTCGCGACGGAGGACTTTGATTTATATTAGGTATGATAAAGTGATTTGACCGGACTAGAAATACAATTTCCTAGGTAGGTAGCTAAACGTACTGAATAGTATAATTATTATTATTCACAATTACCTCGATTAGTAACAGGTCACTAAAAGGTTGACAACTAAGCTATTTACGAGTAAGAATCAGCCATATTATTATAGCCTGCACTAGAATTTAACCTAATTTTAGATGTAGCTAGGTACTCTTTATTTGTTAAACTTATTATTTTGTCCAAATGGCCTTTATTTATTTTCTTTTATATTACGTACATTTTTAAATATTTCTTAAAAATATATATAAAAACATTTAAAAATATAAAAATAGTAGTCCACCGATATCGGGAGCAGGGTCCAAGCTACCATTGCAGTGGTTAGGGGCTCTTAGCCCAGCCGCAACCTAAGCTCCAGAGGCAGGAACCTCCTCACAATGCGAGTGGTATCGAGGAGTACTGCCTACTGAATCAGGCTGAGGCTACATTAGGCCGCGACGCGACCTGCGACACATGAGCGATTAAATCAAGTAAATGAATGCTCACGTATTGGCTACACCGTAGGTACATCGCTCTGTTTTCTCTATTTTCTCTTCGCTCTTCCAGTCGCATCGTAAATCGCTGCCTACTGTAGCCTCAGCCTCAGCCCCTTGGTCCAAGCGAAAGTTTTGACGAAAGAAACATTTATTAATTTATCTATTAATCCTATTTTTGCCAAATCTCATCCCCACTCGCGATTAGGCTTCCCCGATACATTTTACCTAGTAATAGATCTACAAGCATCATATTATTATTATGTTACCTAACAAACGTAAATGTGTGTCGTAAAGTGTAGCCAGCGATAGTGTTGCGATATCGTACAATGCGGCTAGCCGGCTACCGACTGTTGATAAGAGCCTAATATTATACTTCTCGAGAGCTCTTTCCTTCTAAATTGTGCTAGACTAAGCCATCATGAATACCAAAATGTTGTAGACTCTTCACTCAGCTACGGGTACGTGGCGCTACGCTCCGTAGATGCTGCGTAGAGGCCTGATGATACACTTAAAAAACAAAGTATCTTTATCCGAAAGAGTTGAGTATGAATATGGTGAGGTATAAGAATAGAGGAAGACCAAAATATGATGGATTGACCATGTAGAGAATGACATAGCAAGAAAGGAGAGATTACCAGTTACAGAGAAGTATGGAATAAAAAGACATGCTGCGCGAACCCCAAATGAATTGGTAAAAGGTCAAGAGATTGATGATGATGATGATCAAATTAAGTCTTCATCGGAGAATATTTTACAGAATAGTGAAGCGCAATGTTTATATTAAGGGAATGGTTTTTATACGATGTGTCTGTAGCCGTTATTTAAATCAAACAACAGTAGGTACACATGTTATTGTTATATCACCCAATACTTTCATGGGAATCAAGTGAATATTATTATTGATTTACAAACGGAGGCGGAACCATTTAATATTTACAAACGACATTATTGGCACGTGTGTGAGATCCTCAGAGTTCCCAGTATTGTGAAGTATAGACAATGAGGCAGCCAGACTACGTGTCGTCGATGTGATGCCTAAACAAACTACTGAAGAGACATGCTCTCCGCAAAATTATGGGGTGAATTCAGTTTATCATACCTACTAAGATGACGGATGCAAGAAATAATTTCAAGAACATTATGGGAATCCAATTTCGATTCTGTAATGTATGTATTTGGGGCTAAAAATGCCTTGTATTTTGGAGTGTGGGTATCATCAAAATAATCCACCTACTCTAGGCGGAGTGGAAGGGAGTGTCAGACGTCTACTGACTAAAAACCAACCATGTTCTTTCTTTGTGTCCGGGGCCGCGGTGTGTCCACTATGTCCTCCGGTTGCTTTTCGCTGTGGAAGCGTCCGAGCGTTTCCTCCCTCCTGATTCGGTGCAGGTATCTCCCGAAACAACCGTGACCTGTACGGACCGGTGTCAGGCGGAAGGTGAGGGCGCCGTGGGGCGTCACCAACCACTCCTCAAAGAGGGGACTTATCGCCACAATCGTGGCGTGCCCTGGTCAAAAATGCCAGAGAATAAATGGTTGTTGATGTTGTTGAAGCCGTGGGAGAAGCTGATAACTTCTTCTTTTAGACAACTCTTTATGTACCTTATGTAGTTTTTGTACATATTATATTTATATCCTAGACAGCCATTGACAGGCACTTGAGTCGTTCTGAATGTAAATCCCGTGCGCACTCGTATTGTTTATGTGTCTGCCGCGAATCGTGACTGAACATGCAGTAAACATGGAGTGAACAACAACAATATTGTTATTGTTATGTCATTTAACAATTAGCGTATTATACTTAGTTATATCACTTGACTTCACTCTCGTTATCTTTTAAAGAGGTATATGATCTATGGTTTAGCTTTGCAGTTAGGTACTAAGTTTTTTCATTGTGAATTTCTCAGAAGCAGTCGAGAGTTTGTGTCCATCATCTGTCTAGCCTTTTGTTTGGGAGTTTGTGTCCAGTTGATGTGTAATAGGCAAAAGGGTCACCCCTATTTTATAAGACACTGGTGATATGTAGGTGTCCCGTCGGGACTGCGGGTTGTTCGAAAGAGATACCGTGGCCTCGACATTAAGGGCTAGGAAGGAACACAGGTGGTTTTTTACACGACTGCCCCAAAAAAAAGTGTTATAGTCAGTAGAAGTCTAAGCACTCCCTTTCGCTCTTGCTCAAGAGCGGGAGGGGTTATTTGATGATTTTCCACCCAGCAAAAAAAAAAGAGATGTGATGGGTGTGATAAAGGCACCCCACTGCTTTGCCGAACCCAAATCGTCATAATCGTTATATCGTGATATGTATAGTTAATAACAAGTCATTTCAACTTCACTACAGCGTACAAAAACATGCGTTTCCTATGGTAGAAACTTTATTGTTAACTAGCTTTTGCCCGCGGCTCCGCTCGCGTTATGGACCCACGGGAAATATAGCTATCGACATTCTGGGATAATGTACCTTCCCATTACCTTTCCATTCCCCTACATAATAGTAATTTTGAAATCGGAGCAGTAGTTCCGAAGATTACCCCTTACATCCTTCATCCAGTATAAAAATATAACTTCAAAAAACATCACGCTTGTTTTCCCCGATGGGTAAGCCAGTACGTATACCAAATAGTACGACCATATTTTACCAGTTATTGCCATAAACCGGGTACAAATCCAGACTCCATAACTGCTTCTACCCGTCGGGGCTGTGGATCCCGTCGGGGCTGTGGATTATCGAAAGGATAACGCGGCTCCGACACGGGGGCGAAGAAGGAACAAATTCGCTCTGCCCAAGAGCGGGGGGGGTTATTCGATGATTTCCTACCCACCAAAAAAAAAAACTTTCTTTTGCTTCTAAGATATTCCGGAGGGATAAACACAATAGCACTACTGACCTGGGAATGAAACCCAGGAACCTCAACCTCTCCTCAGCAGTCGCACTTGTAACCACTAGACCAATGAAGAGCAATTTAAAGCTGGAGGCAATGTTGAAAATAAACTACATAATATTCTTACCTAAACTACAGAAAACAAAATGCTAAACGTTATTGTTGTGCCCTAGTTTCATCCCCGTTGGAACATCTCATCATTACATCATGGTATTTGTGAGAATTGTCTCATAAATCCTATTATGACGAAAAGCACGAGAAGGTGTTACACATCCATACTATATACTATATAATATTATAAATGCGAAAGTAACTCTGTCTGTCTGTCTGTCTGTTACTCTTTCACGCCTAAACGGCTGAACGGATTTTGATGAAATTTGGTACAGACATAGTTTGGAACTTGAGAAAGGACATAGGATAGTTTTTTTTTTTTCGCGAGATAAACCAAAAATCTGCCGGAAGTCACTATTCCACGCGAACGAAGTCGCGGGCAAAAGCTAGTTACTTATATTTTACTTATTTTTCTTCAAGATTAGCAGCCCCGTAGACTTATTGAATAAACCATCATCGTCCTGCTTTTGTCCCAAACTATTTAGGGTCATCGCCATAGGTACGTTTTCCCTGTCAGAAGTAACGGCCGATCGTAATTATTAATGTACTCCTTTCTCATTAATATCATTCTTCACATAACCCATTCATCTTATATATTCGGTTTTCCTTTTCCTATCTATCCATACATATTAATATCCATCACTTTTTCAGTAACGTGCATTAAAAACCAATATTACATAAATATGTACCTATTTTAAATTCAGTGACAGAAAACTTGTGTAGATTTACCTACCTACGCATTTCTAAAAAAATCATAATACTTTGCCGTAGTCGGCAACAAGACATTCTTTTACAATTATCGTAGGCACCAAGGAAGGTCCACCTTTAGGTTAAACCGCGTTTTCCTAGATTGGTTTGTGGATAGGTGACCATTAGTAACACACTGAGTTTCCTTGAGCTTCGAGAGGAACGTTAAGCCATTGCTTCCCGCTGTCAGATGTCTTTGACAGCCGTTTATGGTAGTCAGTGGCCCGATAGTCTGACAACCAGTCCTTTACAAAGGGGTATCGTATTACCCAGTAGGCCTACTGGGTTGTGAAGGTAAGATGGCAATCGCTTTGACGTGAAGCCAACCCTAACACGGAATAGTAGATTTTACAACAAGTGCACAAAACGAACCATTTTTATCCGAAACTTTTAGCAGCCCGCAGCCGAAGGCGAGGGCTGATAGTAATGTCGAGGATAAAAATGGTTTTGTGGACGAGTTATAAACTCTGCTTTTCACTTCGAATGCGAGGAAATAAAACAGTAGTATAACATATTTTCAATACACTTCCTCGAAAACTAGCTCTTATTGCACTACGATTAGGTTCGACATGCATCATATTTCGCACGCGTGCGGTAATAAGAATACAGCGTGCTGTAATCTTATTACCGCACGCTGTAATCATATAGCAGCGGTAATTCGATTAAAACATAAGAAATTAAAAAAAAAACACCACTGACTATTATAGAGCAGGCGTGTTTTTTTTTTAATCTCGTCATTTTGATCTGCGTCTTTACAGCGTAAATATTTTTTGAATATTTAAATTGTGTTTTTAAAAAGAATACTACTAATAAACGTAAATATTTTAAACAATTATTTACTTTTATGAACAAGTAAACATTTTTTTGTGTTCTTAATTAAAAAATATTTGAATTTTATATTTTTCGTGTGAGGCTGTTTGGCGGCTTTATACCTTTGCTTGTTTTTCAACCTGGCGAAATCAAACCGCGGAAAAAAAGTAAATTAAATCATAGTCTCATCATTTAAATTTGTTGACAAAAACACATAACGTTTTAAGTTAATTTCTTTGAAAGTGTATTGAAAAACGTCGTTTGATACACGTGGGAATTTGTTATTGCATTTCTCGACCCCATGAACACCCTCGCCATACGGCTCGGGTGTTCAATCTGCCTCGAATGCAATAACAAACTTTCCGCACTTGTATCAAAATGTACTATTCTTTAATTAAAATTCAAAGTAGAATTTGTACAGTTCTGAATACTGAAGGAAATTGTTTTTTTTTTTTAATCTTACGAAATTGATATTAGGCTTGCAGACCTATACAGCCTACTATTAAATTAATTTTGTAACAATAATTTTCATTAATTAATTAAATAACTTACCGTACTTGAATTTAAATTTTAATATCTTTTAAGTCTTAAAAAACACTTGGCAAATAAATTAAAGTAAATATTATAAAATAACAAATTCTATCTATGGTTCTTCTTATTGTGTTTGGCTGTATGGCGCATTTTCTTTGCCTTAATAAAGATACATTTATGAGTAGATACGTTAATACCCTTGTGCACAAAATTCGATTTTGTGCAGCCTATATCCTGCACAAATAAGCACTTTCAGAGCATGAGAAGTGAAAAAGGGATTATGACGATGTGGGCACTAAGGAAAGATTTTTGATTCAATTCCACTCCTATTGATTTATTGTCTAGATCTTTTGATTCATACAGGGAAAACAATACATATAAGCAGTAAGTATCACTGTACAATACCGTCAAGGTAAAGAACGGGACCCTAAGTCCCACTGCTTCCCATGTGGAGAACCTTGGTGAAACACGGGTCTTGAACCCCATAAAGGGGTATAATATGGGGTTCATGTTGGCTTGCACTTCCGGCTTGTGACGATAACCGACCAGCACAGCGCTGATTCAGTGAAAAGGCCACATCACTTGTTATTAAGTTGAACCAAGTTCAGCGTGTCAAAGTTGACGTTGGATTCTCCGCGCATACTCATTGCCACGCTTATCAGACTATTTTGTATAGCAGTACTTTTCAACAGGGGTTACAACGCTAGAGGAACTTTACGACTGACAGAGTTCATCTGCCTGTCCCTTTCCCAACTATACTGAGGTCGGCTTCCGATCTAACTGGATGTAGTTGAACACCAGTCTGTTACAGCGCCTATCTATCTGACCTCTACAACCCAATTACTAGGTAAGACCCTTTGGTAAGACTGGTCGTCAGACTCACGTGCTATAGATTAATTCCTCATAAGGACTGGCTAAGATTTGACGAGAATTTCAGCTGGGACCAACAGTTTAAGACGCTTTTCGTGACACAGAGCTGTCTCCGTATACTCGTATGCAGTGGATGATGGATGTTTATCCTATAACAGACCGGCTCGGTTGTTTAAGCTTGAAAATCGACCTTCGTGGCTGATAAACTCCAACCCCAACCCAACAACCACCAACCAACCAACCAACCCAACGAACCACGACGACGACGAACGACGAACGACGTTTTCCTCCAACGATTGATGAAGGAAAATATGTAAGAGGAAAGAGGTGACGATAATTTTACATACCTACAGCATAATCTGTGCAGATAAATCGTGGATCTAGGTAAGATCAGGAATATGCAGATCCACAATTTAGGTGAATCATAGAGGCAACCTTTGTGCATCATAAATAATTAATAACTTGGTAAATACGTCCCGTCTTCATCCTTATATTGTAATCTACTAACCAACTGACTATTTGATTCAATATTTTAAAACAATAGGGGTTGTGTTGCAACACAAAATGCGCACATTGGTCAGTGACGCATCGCAGGAAAACTTGACGAATTTCACATTGTGACTTTGACAAAATGCTTTTGCTGGAAGAGATTTCTTTAGAAATAAGCATTACCTTTGTACTATTTTCTGCTCCTTTCTTCTTTTCTGTATTTAGTGTGTACATAAATTGTTAAATAAATAAATAAAATATTAATTTTACGAACAGGCAGATATGTCGTAAAAAAAGATGTAGTAAAGTTGGAAAAATATTTGACTACAGTGCAGTTTGGTACAGTTTCGAGCAGCCACGTTTGGGTAGATTAGACACTACAGCCTTTCCTTTTGTTTGAGTGAGTGATGAGTCACATGACTCCCAAGGGGTTGTCTGCCCATCATCAGGTGTTCACCGGGCATCGTGTGGTGTGCGGTCACAACGTTTACGATTACGTATACCTAACAGTGGTTATGTTCGACTTGATATATAAGCGTAGGGAAATGCTCGGTGGCTTTCAGTTGTTCTCGTGTGGTAATAGCTTTACGTAACAACAAGCTTACCCTAGGTGCACGTTTGTGTGAGTAGTTTTCTTTTTTTTATCGTGAGTGTTTCGGAAAAGGTGTTTTTACAATCGAATCTTTTTTTTTTTTGGTGTCGTCAATAGTTGCTCTTCCTAGTATATTTTATTAAATACTTATTCAATTAAATTAGTGTTGACTTGTTTATGTTAATCTGCTAACTAAGAGTGACTTTAAAATAATACAAATTCGCATCTTTGGAAAATAAATTGTGATGATGAAGATTCTAAGTCCCCTAATAAACAGCTTTTTTGTCGTTTAAGTTAATAAAACTAGGTACATAATATATAATTATGGATCGATACATAAACATTATGAACAGATGGCAAGTCAATAATAAATCTTTTAATAATTTAATAACGGTGATATATTTTGTTTTAAAAATAACTTGCGCCGGTAGTATGCAAATTACTTTGTAAACCGATAATAATTTGTATAGAAACGATGCATATGAGTGCCAAACTCAACGGATCTTTGTGATTTGACTTCTAGATAGGTCATATTTGGGTCCACTAAACTATTACTGAACATAAACGAAAACAAAATAAATAAAAACTTTTTTTTTTGTTGTGTACAGTGCAAAGGTTTATTTGTTACTAATGTTTCATTTGTTTTCAAATCCAGTTTGAAAATGAAAGTTCAGTTCAGTTGAAATTCAGTTTGAGTTTGATGATGATTTTTTTGAAAATGTGTCCGTGAGTTTAATAGAATTTTAGGAAATTATGATACTGAATTACTGTGTTGGAATTACATTCCCATGAAGGTTGATTTGTGATCGAATCAGGGTATGTACTCACAAACATACAATACACATATATACACTCACTCAATATTGCACTCTATATTGTACAGTTCTAGAGTCCTATTCTAATTTATTAGTCTTGATAGTAGCAGGGGAGGTACTTCAAACGGGGTGAAGACAAAGTTTAAACAGTAGCAGTAAAGCGTAGACCCAGACTCGTAGAGACCTCGCTACGAAATCTCGTAGCAAAACCGTAGGCGCACTGAACCATGTTACAGTGGTTACGGACGAACACATTGAAAATCCAACTAATATTATAAATGCGAAAGTGTTTAAGCTTGTATGTATGTATGGATGTTTATTACTCTTTCACACAAAAACTATTGAACGGATTTGGATGAAATTTGGTACACAGATAGTTCATAACCTGGATTAACACATAGCATAGTTTTTATCCCAATCTTCCCGTGGGATAATTTTCGCGTTGTAGCGGGCGAAACCGCTGGCAACACCTAGTAAACAATAAAAATGGTGCTTAGCCACTGAAATGATCATTTTGAATAATAAATCGGTCAATTCGTTACACTTGTATCTACTGAAAAAACGATAAATTGCTCAGTTTGCAAACACATCCATTAAGTATTTAGGTTGTTTTTGCGTAAAATTCGTCGCATTACTGTTAATAGTTTGAACAAGTGTCCGATGTTTGTGTAGAACAGAATTTTTATGTTTGATCTCGTTACAAGAGGCTTCCAGACGGAACACTCGTGTTTACTCACTCAAATAATTATATAGCGTGTTTACTTTGAGTATAAACTGTTCTGATTCTGGACATAAAGTGAGCATTTTTAAAGAAAACAAACAAATTGTCATGACAAGATAAAATTACGGCATTAGCAAGACCTAAGAGAATAAATAGTCATTAAGTGCGCATACTATACGTAAAAGGTTGAGGAAATGAACAGTAATCGTTGTGAGTTTACGTCTACATGTAAAATTATATAAATATATTAGGTTATTTTAACATGTTATTTTATACGTTTTATGTAGGTATCATTTTGGCTTAAATTACGTGTCCTCAGTTCATTCCTCCTCCCTTGCTAGCAGACAATACATTATTAGGAGAACTTTAGTTTATTTAATTTAGTTAATTCGTGTCTTCAATCCAAACACAACAACCACACAAATAGGCGACCTACTTGACCCAGAATATCGTTTTTGGCACAATGGCTTTTACACCCAGTCGCCCATAATTTTAGCCAAAAGACATATATATACACTGCTAGACATAGGCCTCCCCCAGGTGTCGCACCACATTGGCCGGTCTCTTGCGTCTCGCATCTAGCGGGTCCCCGCAACCTTCATCAGGTCATCGCCCAGTCGCCCATTTATAATATATTAAAACCACAAGTTTTGACACTAAACGCCTGAAAAAATTCAAACTAGCATAACAATAAAGGCTACACTAACACTCAACTCACTGCTAAACTAACACTCATTAGTAACAGCCGGTCTAGCTGTAAACAACGTTTGTATCGATAGATAAGCAGACTTTCACTACATACTTACATTCATCATCATCATCATCAGCCTATAATGTTCCCACTGCAGGGACTCAGGCCTCCTCTCTAGGAGAGGGATGGGCTATAATCCACCACGCGGTCCCAGTGCGGATTGGTAGATGTCACATGTCTTCGAATTTTTTGGTTCTAAGACATGCCGGTTTCCTCACGATGTTTTCCTTCACCGTTTTGAGAGCAGCGGTGATGAAATAAATTACACAAAATAATGCGCCTGCCTGGGTTCGAACCCTCGACCTACTTCGTAACTCGGGGCCGACACCACTGGGCCACCGCTGCTCTCATACTTACATTAATAATTAATTAATGTTCATCTTTTACTAAGATACATTATATATTACTTAATAATTATAGTAGATATAATATAATTACAATTACAACGTGTCGTAATAAAACATTAATTAATAAAAAAATCGGATAAAAAGGGTTCAAGTCCCTTTTTATCTAAAATATTTTTTTACGATAGTACCAATGAATTTCAAACAAAATACGATATTCAAAATATTTATGAAAGTAAACTTATTAATTGAAGCTGCGTTATACTATTCTCGCATTTTGAAAGTACACACAACAGTCCGCTTCAATAGTGTTAGGGTCACAGTTCACAACGGTCACCAACAAAAAAGTCCACCTAATAATTACTACCACCTATTAATTAAAAAAAAACCGGCCAAGAGCGTGTAGGACCATGCTCAGTATAGGGTTCCGTAGTAATAATTCTTTTTTTGCTTGAAAAAAGATACGTTCAGGATAATAAAATATGTAAACGAAGTTAAAAAAAAATGCTTTACGATTATACTACAAACTTAGTCCAGAAATTATTTTGTACAACTTTTTGTCCTTTTCAAGAACAAAAACTGTTTATATCCAAGTTCAAAATGATTTTCCTAGAAAGTCCATATATAGTTGTACTTTTCAGATTTTTTTAATATTTTCTAAACTTATGTTTCCAAAGTTAGAGGGTGAAACAATGTGTGTCTCCCATGTATTGTTTTTTACTTTTGGAGCGATTATTTCCGAAATTACTGACATTATCAAAAAATTATCTTAGTCTATTCATTTTTAAATACATTTCCAACAATATATCACACGCTAGGGTTGAAATTTAAAAAAAATCCACCCACCTTACACAATGCTCAGTGTAGTTTGTTGCGGAATCATTATGTCGTGGCCGTGTCGGTCTTTGTTTACTTATTATTTTTGGCATTTTAGTTTGTTGTATTATTTTTAGTATTAGTAAACCCGATCATATAAAAGTCGATACCGACTCTAGACAACAGCTCTTCTTTTAGATCTTTCTATTTAGTTTATCTAGTTTGTTGTGTTAGTTTTTATTTATTTTTTTGTTAACACCCTATTTTGTATTTTATTTTCTTATTAATTTTTAATATTGTTTTATTTAGTGAAAGTTAAGTTAGTTATTTTCGTAGTGTAACAAAATAACTCATAGGTATAGGTTTTATCTACTTAATAATAATTATTATTTTAATGTACCAAGCAATATAGGTGAGCTGATTATGAAAGCTTATAAAGTATCACAAAAAAAAACAAGGTGAGTAATTCGTTAAAAATCCCTAATGTAGCAATTTTTGTAGTAAAATTTTATGAAATCGTTTTAGAACTTTCTAATTGTTTTACAAGTAACAACAAATTAAAAATATCATGTCTGTAATTCCGAATCGTTAGGTTAGGTTAGTATCTATTAGACACTAATAGTACTCATATTGTGCCAGTTTATGTATAGGTCCAATGTAATAAGGAGCGAAACTATACTGCGGGTTGTTCGAAAGAGATACCTCAGCCCCAGACACAAACGGCAAAAAGGAACAAGGGTGGTTTTTAGTCAGTAGAAGTCTGACACTCTCTACCGCTCTGCCCAGAGCGGGAGGAGTCATTTGATGATTTCCCACCATACAAAAAAAAGGATTTCATGCTCAGTAATCGCGTTTGTGTACACAAAATCAACGAGCATATTAATAAAATCAGCATATTAATAATTATATGAAATCATCTTTAAAACTAAAACAATTCATAATAATTCATAGACATCAAAATAAAGCTAAATAACAACGACGGTTACGTCCTAACACGTCTAAGTAAGTTTGCATAAATGTTAGAGATTGAACAAATCGATAAATGCACATAAAGAGATAAAAAAAAATTTGAAGGTGTAACGTTTTGTGGAAGAAGAGAAAGAGTGGAGGGAGGCTTTTGCCCTGAAATGGGATAGAACAGGCTAGAAAAAAAAAGACGGGTTGCACTCCGGGAGTGCCGGCAGAAGTGAAAACTTGATTATTAACGTTGAGCATGTTTGATATTTTGGAATGGTTAGGGAATAATTTTGCACCAATTGCTTTAACAGTATAAAAGTACTATCATTTATGTGGTAGAATACAATATTGATTTATTGCGCTATCGTACACAAACATGACAATTTATATTACATTAAAAATTTAACACTTTAAAACTATTACAATTATTTTACATTAAAAAGTTTATCTCTCCGAAAAATCAACTTTCATCCATAATTTCAACGACTTTTTCACCATCATCATTACCAGAACTATCATCGCCAATCTCTAAAACTGATACGATAGGTTTATGGTAGCTGAAGTAAGAAACGAACAGTTTTGATTCGAACCTATTTAAATGTCTAATAAAGACCGCATCAATAGTAGTTTTGTATTTCGTTGTGCTAAGATTGCGATCATTCGACATAGTTAAACCAAATTCATTATTTAAAAATTCAATTATTCCGCCATAACTATGCTAACCCATTTATTTTGTCTTTCCCTGTCCTCCGATCGGAACTCCGATTGGTAGGAGGAGCGGGAATATTTTTTCCCATGCCTCCGATTAAGCATCATAAAAACATTGTACAGTCTAGTTCAAAATAAATTATTTTTGTATTTTATTGACTGTACAGTCGACATCGTTAACGTTCAGGGTCAAAATGTCCAACTCCCACACGACTAGTCTAAGATCGATAGTTTCCGAGATATAGCCGTTTCAATTTTGACAGCTGTCATCCGAAATGTAGATCTCATTGAGATCTATCACTTGTCCCTACACACAACTAGTCTAAGGTCGATAGTTTCCGAGATATAGCTGTTTCAATTTTGACAGCTGTCATCCGAAATGTAGATCTCATTGAGACCTATCACTTGTCCCTACACACAACTAGTCTAAGGTCGATAGTTTCCGAGATATAGCCGTTTCAATTTTGACAGCTGTCATCTGAAATGTAGATCTCATTGAGACCTATCACTTGTCCCTACACACAACTAGTCTAAGGTCGATAGTTTCCGAGATATAGCCGTTTCAATTTTGACAGCTGTCATCCGAAATGTAGATCTCATTGAGACCTATCACTTGTCCCTACACACAACTAGTCTTAGGTCGATAGTTTCCGAGATATAGCCGTTTCAATTTTGACAGCTGTCATCCGAAATGTAGATCTCATTGAGACCTATCACTTGTCCCTACACACAACTAGTCTAAGGTCGATAGTTTCCGAGATATAGCTGTTTCAATTTTGACAGCTGTCATCCGAAATGTAGATCTCATTGAGACCTATCACTTGTCCCTACACACAACTAGTCTTAGGTCGATAGTTTCCGAGATATAGCCGTTTCAATTTTGACAGCTGTCATCCGAAATGTAGATCTCATTGAGACCTATCACTTGTCCCTACACACAACTAGTCTAAGGTCGATAGTTTCCGAGATATAGCCGTTTCAATTTTGACAGCTGTCATCTGAAATGTAGATCTCATTGAGACCTATCACTTGTCCCTACACACAACTAGTCTAAGGTCGATAGTTTCCGAGATATAGCCGTTTCAATTTTGACAGCTGTCATCCGAAATGTAGATCTCATTGAGACCTATCACTTGTCCCTACACACAACTAGTCTTAGGTCGATAGTTTCCGAGATATAGCCGTTTCAATTTTGACAGCTGTCATCCGAAATGTAGATCTCATTGAGACCTATCACTTGTCCCTACACACAACTAGTCTAAGGTCGATAGTTTCCGAGATATAGCTGTTTCAATTTTGACAGCTGTCATCATTATTATTATTATTATTAATTATTATTATTATTAATTATTATTATTATTAATTATTATTATTATTAATTATTATTATTATTAATTATTATTATTATTTATATTATTATTATTAATAATTTTATTATTATTATTATTAATAATAATTATTATTATTATTAAGCGCCCTGCGCTGCCTAAACGAAACAGTAGGCCCAGGCATACATTTTCGCCGCGCCGTAGAGAGGGGATAGCTGTCTACTCTCCATCCGTCTTACGCTTTTTCGATCAGGGTCACGTGGTCACGTGTCCTGACGAATTTTCGATCAGGGTCACGTGGTCACTTGTCCTGACGCGAGTTTAAGATTTTATACCCATCACAGAACAATTTCCCAAAGTGCTCAACGCCGCTAAAGAAGTTTTCACTTCAAAAAATGTTATATGGGAATACAAATAAAGGAGTACCCTGAACAAAGCACTTGTCTTGTTCTCCCCATCACTGCGATTTTTTTTTGTTCTAGACCAGACTGTGGGAATTTTCTGGTTACGGAGATATTGTGGGTCAAAGTTCCTAACTTTTCACAAGTGTTTTTTTAATACGAGTACTAGTTTTTCAGGAAATAACTTAACTTGAATTATCTCAATGACCCGTTTACTATTCAAAGCATTAATTAGCATAATGTTTTAAGAGTTGTTGAGTTTTACCGTAAAATGTGATTTTTCACCCCAAAAAAATAGTACATTGTTACCTTAGGGGTGAAAGGAACTTATTTAGACCCGAGTCGGGGTTTGGCGCCTGAGCGCAGCGAGGGCGCTAATAGTTCGAGGGACTAAATAAGTCTTTAACCCGAGGTAAACACTGTGCTTTTCATTACGAATACAAGGAAAGTTGATGGGAATAGGCTTGCCCCCAATTACCTAAATCGGTGAATAGGCTTTGCTCCTAATTACATCGGTTGATGGCAATAGGCTTGCTCCTAGCTTCTAATTAGATTAGTTGATGGCAATAGGCTTGATCCTAATAACATCGGTTGGGGGCAATAGGCTTGCCACCAATTACATTCGTTGATGGCAATAGGCTTGCTCCTATTTAGATTAGTTGATGGCAATAGGCTTGCTCCTAATTATATCGGTTGATGGCAATAGGCTTGCTCCTAATTAGCTTGGTTGATGGCAATAGGCTTGCACCTAATTACATCGGTTGATGGCAATAGGCTTGCTCCTAATTACATTGTTTGATGGCAATAGGCTTGGTCCCAATTACATCAGTTGATGGCAATAGGCTTGGTCCCAATTACATCAGTTGTTGGCAATAGGCTTGCTCCTAATTACATTTGTTGATGGTAATAGGCTTGCTCCTAATCACATCGGTTGGTGGCAATAGGCTTGCTCTTAATTACATTGGTTGATGGCAATAGGTTTGCTCCCTATTACAACAAATAATTTGACAGCTGTCAGTAGAAAGCGATTCTCCCTAGGGCTGAAAAGTAGTACTTTCAACCCGCTCCGCAGGCATGTTCTGACCTACTTTCAGAGTATGAGTAATGAAAAGTAGTTTTTCAGTAATAATTTTTGCTTGGTTGACGGCTTCATAAAGGGTTTGTTTACACCCTGTATACATACTCCGAGCGTCAACCTGCGTGTTGGACTTGAATGAAATACAATTTCGCCGTATTACCTAAATTACTGCAAATAATTTTCAAATAAACTTATCTCGTCTCTTATCGATAAGATCAGTACTTTAATCACAGCTCTAACTACTAGGTACGTGAGTTTGGCATTTGTCATATTAATCAAGCTATATTCTATGGAGTACAGAGTGTGACATCACGACATAGAGGCATTGTTACAAGTTGTGACGTCCCGGTCTTACCCGACAGACGTAGGAGAGGAAAGTTGCCACTAGTGACACTGTCACTTTGTAAGTAGTATAAGTAGTAAATGGTGCCGATTCTCTTGTACACCGAACTAACCTAAACTAAAACTAAAATTTCTTATTTTTAGTTAGTTGGTTTTGGTAAGTTATTCTGAAAACAAGATTCTCTAAATTTAAATATAGTTTTGACACACCTAAAATCGAGTTTGACATTCGTTAAGTTGAGTAGAGCATAGACCAAGATTGCAGTAGACCATAGACAAAAGCTGAATGAAAGTGAACGAAATGATCTGAATTGCAAAAAAAAAACCTGAGGTAAATCAAATATTTATAATTGTATACCAGTAATCATTAATGAAGTACAGTCTGTCTGTATAGTCAAGAAATTAATGTTTGAGGAACTAAGATTATTTATATTATTATACCATGGATTATTCAAAAGTAGGGTAACACTAAATCATAGTACATCAAATGTCTTTCTTTGGCTCAGCGATGCCAGACGTATGATAATTATCATACATGTATGATAATTTCGACAGTGGTAAGATGTATGATACAATATGCATTATCATACGCCAAAGTATGATAATTTCCAACATTCTGAACCTTCCTATTTCTATACGCCCAGTTACTTTTTGATAGTGATTTATGAACGCATCTTATCAGATCAAGTATTTTTTTGAACGCGTACGTTTGACAAAAACTAAAATACGAAACAAACTTGCAACAAAAACTGTTTTAGGGGCTTTACTTTCAGCGCAATGCGTAAAAAACCAGTCAAAACATTGCTGTTATGGTTTCAAACCAACTGATATTACCCTCCTTTTGGGCTTCGCCGCAGTCGGGTACTTCAGCAGTCATTTATTCAAAAACTACTGACGCTGCTGCAGAGGTTGAATATAATGATTGTCTAATTTTAACAACTTCCTAAAATTCCTAATTTTGCAAAATAGCGCATTTCGCGCGGTTTTGGCAGTTGTATGATAATTTTGCATCTGGTATGATAATTTTCGAATGTTGGTATGATAATTCGGTCACACTCGTCTGGCAACCCTGCTTTGGCTGTCTGTCATCAACTTGTTAATATTCTATCTTGCTACCTTTTGCATTTTTAAATGTTTTTCAAATCTACGTCGACAAAACTTCGAAGAAACGTGTTAAATATGAGGAAAACAAATAGGAGTGGAGCTCGGGAAATTATTTCAAAGTATATCAGCGATGTTTGTTAGAACACCAAGCTGGACAAATTTGGATATTTATACTCGAACAGCAGATAAGACAGGTATGTAATCGTGTTATTGTTTGTTTTTTATCTACCAGAAGTCACAAATTTACTAAATATACGATTTTATGACTAAAATAAGCATTGTTTACATTGCGCATTTATAGGTTATATGGTTTTTTATAGGTTAGATTGCAAATGTAATTAGCTAACTTTTGATACTTTTGGGTAATCAAATTTACCGGTGATTTTAAATATGAATAAGTTTTAACATGTTTGAAATAAAAATAGTGCTATCTATTTTCCATTTGTTATTACTTACATCTTTTTTTTAATCTTTCTTTCAGGAAAATCAGAGTACAGTGAGGCGTATTGTAGATGAAGGCAAACACAGACCAGGCCGTCCTAAGAAAGAAATGGATGACTTCAACATAAATAAGTGCAATTCGACAAAAAATTCAATTCTTTTACTCGGTACCACACTGGATTTTAAATGTAGCCTAGAAGTCCTGCGTAAAATTTTGAAATCGATTGGATTTTCTTTTATGAAGTGTCAAAATAACAGAAAGGCTCTATCGAACAACATATTGCAGCAAAACGGGCAAGAGAAAATGGGCATACAGTGGTACAAAAGTTAAAACATAACATTAATAAAAAATATGTACGAACATTTTTCTTTTATTTACTCATTTTTATTTCAATGAAGGTCGGAAGGAAAACACCGTGAGGAAATCTGGACTATAATTATTATTATAATATACCTAATAAGTCTGAAATCACCAACCCGTCTTGAGCATGCGTGGTGATCAGTGCTCGTGCCTTCTCTGTAGAGAAGAGGCAAATATTTGGCATATTTTGTTGATTATTGTATTTTGTTAATTATTTTTTTATACAAAACATGAACTGAATATGCGGTTTCAATTTGTGATAGAAACCTAATCACCACTCTTATTTGTTTAGGTTAAGGATAGGTTAATTAATAAATAAGGTGATAAGAAAATTAAAATTTTAATAATAAAGAAATAAAATGTTTAATTTAATTAAAATTATTGACAAGTAATTGCCGAATTTCCCTTGCTTCAGCAAGGAAGTCTGCGCCAGGATCCTCTACAATAGCATCCTGCTCCTCCACAATAGCATTCTGCTTGTTATCCTCGTTGCCATCGATATCTTCTTCGTCTGCAAAGATACACATAAAGCTATATAGTAATTCCACCGTTCTTTGGTGGCAGAGTGTTTTAAGGGGTGAACCAATTAGATTTCAGAAGAATTAAGTTGTCTTGTAAGTTGTTGTCAAGTAAGTTGTCTTGCCCAACAGCTGTTTGATAACTGCCTTGAGCAAACAGATTTAGTGCAGCTAGAATCTGCAAATGAGTTCTATTATCATACAGGTAGGTAGGTAGAAATTTTTCATTCTAAAAATGCATGTTGCGCCACTGCTTGTTGCATACACTTTTCGGTCAGTGGGTCGTTCAAATGTTTGTAAAGAAATTTTAGTGGAGGGGCGTGCGGTTTTTGACTGAAAGATCTCAATTATGTAATGACTAGGTTTAGATCACCCATAAATATAATAAAAGTGAGATACCACTCGACTAAACTATAAATTCTTAAAAACTTGTTTATGCAAGTGAATTACTGCACAAAACTGTTCTAACCTTTCGGTGTTTGGGGATAAATCCTTCATCTAACTGAGGATTCCTTAGCATATCCACCAAATAAAGTGCTTCCGCTCTAGGGAGTCTAAAGAGTTTTTTAAATTTCTCCTCTGCCATTTGGAATGGGTTGGATTGGTCTCGCAATCTTTCCAAATGAATTATTTCTTGAAAGTGTCTATTAGATAATACTCAGAGCCTGGAAGTGGCTATGATTATGAGAAGTGCATTTATCCACTTCTTTTCCAACTAATAATGTAGCAAGTACATTAGATGTTCAGTACAAATCCTTTGTAAGTTTTCACGAATGCATTTTGTATTGTATCTTAATAAAATAACACTAAACTTACCTTTCTGCCGCATCGCCAACAGCTGCAATCACCTAAGCTTCCATAATTAACTCAAAGTCATCCAAACTTTCGAAAAATAATAGAGAAATATGCTTTGTAAATTTTAGTTTATGTCAACTAATTTTATTCCACACCTTTTTATTCGCGATTAAAAATGGTCTGATTTAGTTTGACAATCATAATTTTAGGTGAAAAACGTCAATTTCAGAATAGCAAAATTGGCATTTTCACTAAATTGAATAACTTAGTGCTGTCAGACTATAATCTATTTAAGTTATGTCACTTTAGTCAATTTCAGAATGGAAAACTTCGTTTGACAGGATTAAACTAAATTTTAATGATTTTTAGTCTAGTTTAGAGAAATTTGTGACAAGAGAATCGGCACCAATACTCCTCGAACGACACATTAGTGTAGAACGATACGTAGCGGTATTAGTTTCCTGCTCATTGTAAGTACAGGAAAACTTTGGTACAATTTCTTTCATACAGTACTTTCATCTGGCAGTTAAGTTTCTTATATGGAGTTCTTGCTAATTAGCGCCTGGATTACAAATATTTTTTAGACTATTAAATCTTTTATTTTCAAATTAAAGGACGCATTTACGATGGATAGTCAAATCATTACTTTTTTAAACAAAAGTATGTTTATTAAATACAATGCTTTGTATTTTTAAAATGTATAAGGATAGAATTGTAGGTAGATGTGCAAGGTACAATTCTTAACTATAAATATAATTTTAGATATGTCCAGTTTCTCAATAAATGTACCGAAGTGATTTTTATCAATCGTAAATGCGTCCTTAATGTAAGGTTCGGTAGGAAAACTATTTTATGGTTTTCCTAAAAGAGGTTGTCTCACCAACCCCGACGAAGGAATAGTTCAATCTTTGGAAAAGTAGGTAAATATAATATTAGTAGGTACAACAAACAAGAACCAACAAAAAAAAAATTTGGGGAGACCAGAATTGCTAGTAACAGTTAGCGCATTCGCTGTTTGAATACAGAGTGTTTATGAAGGATGCCATTAGAATGCCAAACGTGCGTTTAAAAAAAAGAACCGCGACTTTTTGATTATTCTAGATTTTTGACGGCGTATTTTTTATTTTATTAATCCAACTTTTGTGCACATTATGTCACAAAAAATATACAAAGGTGGACTTTAATGCCTTGCCTTGTATTTTTTACGAACTGGAAGTAAGTATATATTTATTTTGTTACAGGGATGATGCACATCGTTGCGGGAAGATTCAGCAGCGTCAAGTAATTTACAGCAGCCGCCATGGTAGCCAAAGAAACTAATGTTAGGGTAAGTTCTTTATTTAAGTTAAATAGTTCAGCTTTCATTGTTTACTAGTCCTCTAAACCCAAGCTACCCACCCAAGCTACTAAGCAACTACTAACTACGCAACAAATCAACCCGCAACTGCGCTGGTTGCATATCGTAATAGATAATGAGCTTCCACTCGTCCCGTATAATATGCATGTTACTTAATTTATCGAAATAAAGACTCTGATTATGTCTAAATCTTGTTGATTGGAAATCGCAGTGTCCTCCTGTTACAATTGTCATAAATAATATTATAGACGTAAACAATGTAGTTACACTAGCTCTCTTCGCTTTCCTTTGAGATTTTGTTTTGTAAGCTACTTACTTATGTCTGAAGGTCTTGTCAGTAACATTTTTTAAAATCTTGTGATGTCAATACAAAAGCCGTGTTCCAAGATGTCTCTGTGTTTTTCGATTTAAACTGAAAAATAAATTTTCATCCCATAAAACTAACATGCCTCCGTGGTCGAGTGGTTTAGGCGTGTGCCTTGTGACCCGGTGGTCATGGGTTCGATTACCACGGGAAGCATACTTTGTGAAGTTGTTTCCAGTTTGGCTAGGACATTGCAGGGCCTCACCTGATTGTCCGGTAAAAAGATGATTCCGTGCTTCGGAAGGCACGTATAAGCCGGTGGTCCCGGCCGCCAAATGGCGGGCGTCAAACCATGTCAGAGGCCCTTGATGCGGTTTAGAAACTCTGACACTAGGATGTGTGGGGTCGTTAGACCTTACTGCCCACACGATAAGAAGAAGATCCCATAAAAGCTTCAGTAGAACACAGTAACAGCTCTCTTACAAGATTGCTAATTGTATGGTTATATAGCTGCTTTTTCATTTTGTCCAGATGTCAGAAGACAAAAAGGAGGGCCAGTTCAACCTGGACGGCATCCTGAGCGAGCTGGGCAGCTTCGGCAAGTACCAGTTGATGCTGCTGTTCCTGCTGGCCTTCCGGGACTCCTTCCTCCAGATGTGCAACTTCAACTACGTGTTCACGGCCGCTGAGGTTGACTTCAGGTACTGTTACACTGCATCTATCTACTACTGAGCTAAGTCCTCCCGCTATGACTCTTATTCCATCGCCTAGCTGTGTCAGGGCACCAAATGGTGGTAATTTTGGGTCACAGCTGATTGGGCATACGGAGACGTGACAGCCCAGTCCCAGTTCAGCTTAGCGCTTTTATTGGCAACGTCAGTATTAGTCAGTGTTTTGGAGTGTAGGGTAGTGTTGCACTTATTTTATGGTCAGTTAACTTGACGACTACCAATATTTACTCCTTACTTAGCTTCTCCCAAATAACATTGGATCAATGATCACTACGCTGTATGGATTTGGTAGATGACTTGTTTCCTCTCTTTATATTCGTGATCTACGAAGTTATAATAACTTTACTATCATGAGTAAGGTCTGGAAGATGTTATATTAGTCCTTTTATACCGTTTGAAGTGATGTAATTGTAGGCTTCCTCGTTATGTTTTCTTAGACGATTTGTCGCAAGTGATAAGCGGACGCTTGTTTTAAAATACATTATATGAATCGCAACAATCATGAATTATAGCGAGTTCCTACTCATTCATCAGGTTCAAGACGCATATTCCTAGTGCTTTTGCTGCGTCTTATTTTGTCTTGATTTATTCTCTCGTTGAGGTCCACACATTTCGTGTTTATTAGCCAGATATTCTCCAATTAAGGCTAATCACCACATCACCTGCCTGGTGGTGACATTCGATTTCCACTAGGTGTGTGGCACAATGCGCCATCTGATAACCTATTGGTGTCTCATCCCATGTCATACACCATAAGTCATTCATTCAATTTCCTGTTTACGTTTCGTTTAGAATTAGAATTTATTTTGTAAGAATGTAGTTGTACAGTCGGCAACACATCAGGTTAGACACCCTATATACCCATAACTACGCTACCAACAATACAGAGAATTGTAGGAAAGGGACTGCGCATTGTGCCATCGGCCAATCATAGCATTTGCTCCTTTGCGCCTACGCACACAGATGCACTTTTTGGCACACACATTCGCTAGTTTCCCTCGTATTGAATTCTATGTTCCTATGCCGCCAGTCCGTGCCAGTCCGTTTCATAACATTGCTCGGGATTCGTGCGACACTGTTTAGGTGAATTTGTGTTTTTTTTATTATGGCGCCACAATTAACCCCACAACAGCGGCAGCTGATTGTGGTATTACGAGATGGTGGTTACACCATTAAATAAATAGAAAGGAGGACGGGGATAACGGTAAGTGAAGCTTTAATATTATTAGATTATGTATTTGCAACGAATTTTTAATAATACCTATTTAGTCATAATAACCCAAGAAACTCAGTACTTCCAAGTATCTAATTCCATTTCCAACATAGGTATTTCAAAAGGCTGCGCCGACCGGCGTGTAACAATAGATAAATATGTAATTGGTTAATTGTTTCTCATTAGCTAATTAACGCTTGAAAAGTATTTATTTACACTTAGTGGGTTTGCTCATGACGTGATGCGATGCAATTCGACCAACAACAAATGAAAATGATCTTTACTACCACGACAAAAAGGTGCTGCCAATTAAAAACGTGCCGCCGCGCAAGATAACAATAATAACAATTATATCCTTAGAACCATAAATACATTTTGTCAAACGACTTGTGTTGTGTCGCATCAGAACGGTAGCGGTCTCTGAATACACTTAGCATGGTCAGATTAATAATTATTTGTGAGTTGCGATAATAAACTATCACTTCAGAGCGGTGGAGGTGCGGAAGTATCAGACAACCTATAACTTTACTGATTCAAAATATCATCAGAACATGATTTATAGATGCAAATAATAATTACTATCACCACAGTATTTACATAGGTGTAATATTATAAAATTACTGTGCTATCACGTCTGGGGCTGCAGTCTCTACACTAAATATCGTTAAAAATCTGTCGCAAAGTCGTATCGATGTTAAATTTCTTTAAAAGATTTTCAGCTTTATTGTAACGGCATAAGGTTAAAAATCTATTAAAGAAAGTTTACGATTTTTCGACTTAGCGACAGGGGCTGCAGTCTCAGTCAATAGATTTTCAATCTTAAGCTGTTGAAATAAAGCTGAAAATCTTTTAACGAAATTTGACATCGATACGACTTTGCGACGGAGTTTTAACGATATTTAGTGTAGAGACTGCTGCCCCAGGGCCGTCATGACGTCAACACGTCAGACCCAAGATGATAGCGTAAGGGTAGCTCGCGAAATTCAATTTTTATTTACGTTTTTTTGCATTTTTTTTTGATCAAAATATGATTCGCGAAAATAATACTTAAGTATGTATTCACACAATTATAAAAAAAAATATACCTATCTTCTATCTATATAAATAAAAAGAGAAGTCCTGACTATCCAACATAAAAATATTTTATTAATTCCAACTAGTAGGTAGTTTCTGAGATTAGCGCGTTCAACCAAACAAACAAACTGGTGCGTATAACCTGCAGAAGTTGTAAATTTCCGCTAAAATCACACGCGGATTGAGCCTAGATTATTAGAGCAATCTAGGCTATAATTGCTGATTCTGTCATAAGAAGTTGAAGGCAAAAAAAATACGCAATCGGGAAGAAAGGCACAGGAGATCGTTCAATTCATTAATTGTACCACATACCTTGACCAGCGATCCCAAGCGCGCGCAGGCGGCGGCAACGTGTTCGTTTTCGGGATGAACAGCTCACAGATCTTTTCTGGATACACTATACTGGCCAGCAATACACAACACACTATCATAGGTCTGGGGTAGGCTGATAACAGTTTATATAGGTTCAGTTCAGGGGTTTTAGGGCGCGATGGGACTAATTAGTGTCACACATAGCATGCGCACCTACACGATCCCAAGGTTAGAGCGAGACTGCCAATGACGGCGCGGCGCGGCATGGCGCGCGCGCTGCAAGGCACTAGGAAATCACCGAATCAACGATATATGGCACAGATTAAATAAATTAGAACGGTAAACCAATGCCTTTCAATCATCATTAGGTGATGTAGAAAAATATAAGAAAAAATATAAGTTACGAAGCGTAACCATTTTCCCCGGCTTGAAAGTTCCTACTTTCGAAACACAAAGGAGAAGTAAATAAAATTGCATATCATCACAACTCCACAAAAGCTATAAGAAATTAAGAACTTTAGAGTTGCGACTCTATATAACAAATAAGAATACTTAACTAACTATTCTACGCGGTAATTAAATCTAATACTGCACATTGGTGCAAGGTAAGAATTAATATTAAGGTAACTAAACTTATTGCGTTGGCAAAGGGCACAACTTTACTACCGGGCGACTCTGAAGGATCCCGCTTTGAGTCTTCACAGATGCGACTCTACAAACTCCGTTTTTATCTGGAAATATTTCGTGAATTACTCCTAACGGCCAATGCAGAGGCATCACATTGTCCTGCATGGAGACGACAACCATACCGACCCGTATTGGATTGGCAGGAGTGTTCCATTTCTGTTTGGATTGTAGAGTGTGCAAGTACTCTTGGCGCCACCGCTTCCAAAAAGATTGAACCATCTGATCAGTCAATTCATATCGCGAAATAAGATGTAACCGCGTTTCATTGACTTCGCGAGCGGGAAGAAATAAAAGAGGTTTCGTATGCAAGAAGTGCGCCGGTGATAATGAAGTGGGCTCTGACGGATCTGAGCTGATCGCGTACAGAGGCCTCGAGTTTAGTAAAGCTTCTACTTGAGTTAGCATAGTGTTAAACTCGTCAAAGCTAAGAATTTGCTGACCGATGACTTTGTAGAGATGCGTTTTGACACTCTTCACTTCACTTTCCCAACAACCACCAAAATGTGGAGCTCTACAGGGGATGTTTTTGAGTGTGATTCGATGCTCTGCAAGTTCTCTTTCCCACAAGGGGTGATACTCTTTAGCCAAGAATTGGTAGAGATCTCGGAGATAGGATTTGGCTCCAATAAAATTGGTAGCATTATCCGTGTACAGACACTGAACCGGACCTCTACGCGCCAGGAAACGTTTCAACGCAGACAGAAAGCTCGCAGTACTAAGATCTGAGGCAATCTCAAGATGCAGAGCGCGAGTTGTCAAGCATGTAAAAAGGCAGATGTACGCTTTCCTGGCCCTTTGGCCTCTAGCACGCACCGACGTGACCAAGAAGGGTCCCGCGTAGTCGCAACCTGTATGAGAGAAAGCTTTAGGAGCCGACTCAACGCGACAACGTGGTAAATCCGCCATTATAGGAAAGGTAGGTCGTGGCTTTGCTCGAAAGCAAATGTTACATTTAAAGGTAATGTGACGTGCAATACGTCGTGCGGACAGGATCCAATACTTTTGTCGTAAGAGAGATACGAGCAAGGTTGGTCCTGTGTGGAAATTTGTCACATGATAGTGGGAAACTAAAAGTTCCACTATGTGATCTTGACGCGGAAGGAGGATCTGATGACGAGAGTCAAAATCTAGCTCAGAGTTTGCTAGGCGACCTCCAACGTGGATAAGTCCTTCATGAAGAAAGGGACTTAACCGTTGTACTGGCTTAGAGCACAACTCATTGCGGGCTAAACGATCGAGATCAGATTCAAAGTAAATCCTCTGCACAGATCGCCACACAATAGATTCAGCGAACTCTAAATCAGACGCGGTAACGGGTCCTCGAGGAAGCCGTTTAATGAACTTATAAACTAAGCAAATAGTTTTTAAATATTTAAACCAGGACGAGAACCGGGTAGCGCGAACGTACAAAATGTTTTCAGAAGGAGGACTTCTGTCAGAGCATTCGTGCGAGAGAACAGGTAAAGCCACGGGCTTCATTTCGGGAAGCTCTTGCGACTCGCCTGAAACGAATGGTTTTATCGGCCATTCAGCGCGGGGAAGTTTAAGCCATGGCGGCCCATTTAGCCACAACGGATGATGCACTAATTGGGCAGGCGTTAAACCGCGAGAGAGGCAGTCACTGGGATTTTCAGACCCTTTCACATGGAAGAAGTGATCTGCCGAAAGATTCTCATGAATCTTAGCAATACGATTGGCTACGAAGGTGTGCCATCGATGCGGTGCGGAATGAATCCAACTCAAAGTTACAGTTGAATCCGAAAAAGCTACGACTACCTCAATGGCGTGTCGAGCTGCGAAAAGATTATATACTCGCTTTATCACAGTCGATAAGAGGAGTGCGGCGCATAACTCGAGACGAGCTAGCGAAACGACTTTCAGTGGCGCGACTTTAGATTTCGCACACACCAGCGAGACCACGACACTACCGTCAGGTCTGACAACGTGGGCATAAACCGAACCACCGTAAGCCTTCTCACTAGCGTCGGCAAAACCGACGAGTGAGAGTCTACAGCGTTCTACGACGCCAACATGTCTCAAAAATCTCAATTCAGAGATGATTGGCAGTTCAGATTGAAACTGTTCCCACAGACGAACAATGCGAGGTGGTGGGACGTCATCCCATCCAAGTTTTACAAGCCAAAGCTCTTTTATAAGAAGCTTGGCATATAAAATTATCGGTGCAACGAGACCTAAAACGTCGAAAAGACGTGCGATGGAAGAAAGAATATTCCGTTTAGTGCAAGTGCGGACATCAGGGTTAACCTGGAATACGAAACAATCCTCGTCAGGGAACCAACGAAGTCCCAGTATTTTCTGGTTCGGATCTTTACTTAGGTCCACGCTCTGTGAAAGTCGTAATGACTCTGGAATAGTCCGAAGAACATCGACACTGTTGCTAGACCACTTCGTCAGTTGAAAATCGCCGCGAGAGAATATTTCTATTAGTTCACGAGCCGAGTCTATAGCTAGCGCAGTGCTAGGTATAGAACTAACTATGTCATCCATATAAATATCTCGCTGCAGAATGTCCCTGGCGAGAGGTAACTGTGTTCCTTCATCCTGACATAACTGTTGGATAGTGCGAATTGCTATAAAAGGACTACACCTTAAACCAAAGGGAAGCACTGAAAACTGATAAATTTGAAGTTCTTCTTCCTCGTTAAATCGATATAAGATACGTTGTAGTGAACGATCTTGTGAACGTATACCTATACGTAGGTACATAGATTTGACATCTGCGGAAACAGCGACACTAAAAAGCCTAAAATTTAATAAAATGTTGAAAAGGTCAGCCTGAAGGACTGGACCTGCGTACAGGATATCGTTGAGCGAGGTACCGTTATCTGTACATGCACTGGCGTCTAGGACCACACGTAATTTGGTGGTCACCTTATCCTCTCGAATAACAGCATGGTGAGGAATATAGTATTCCATTTCTCGCTCCTTACAATTTCGTTTGGGCAACATACATTCAGGTACGATGTTCTGCACCAAAGAAATATAATTGTTTTTTAGATAATCCCGTATGACGTCATCATAAAGAAGTTTGACGTTAGGAAGTGACTTAAGTTTACGTTCAAGACTATAGAATCTCTTGCGAGCCATATTAAAAGAATTTCCTAAAGCTGACGCGTCTGTTTTCAGTGGTAAAGCTGCAACATACTTGCCATTTGGAGCGCGGGTAATTGTGCTACAATAAAACTCTTCACAATGTTTATCATCCACACTCCCAATGGATGAAGCAGTAACATCTTCAATCTCCCAAAACTTACGAAGATCGAAGTTATCGAACGAACTCGCAAAGAAAGACAGAGTGTCAGTTGGAGGTTCGATGATAGGTGCTTCTCCTAGAAGTATGTAGCCGAGCACAGTCTCCAATGCGTCGGGACAACCGGGTACGCTGGTCACGTGACCGGGTCGCAATAACTTAGCGAACAGCTTGACCCCAAGTAACATGTCAATATTACCTGGCACACCCCAGCTGTCATCCGCGAGTAGTTTAGGATCAATATGATTTAATACGGACGTGTCTATAGAACCCAGAGGAAGCTGACCGGTTATTTGATCCAAAACTAAAGCGTCTATTTCATACCTAGGCTGTGAGCAAAACCGTGAGCTGAACGTAAGATTCACCGAGCCGCGAACGGGCTGCGACGTGCCACCAATACCACGAACGGTAGTTATCGAGTCAGTATGTATAGTTAGACCGAGCATACGGCAGCAACGCGATGTCATATAATTCTTTTGTGACCCAGGGTCCAAGAGACATCTAACCACCACGGCCTTACCCTTCCTACCCACCACCAACACCTTGGCAGTAGCCAGCACTTCCGTACTACGTGTGGCCTGGACTTGAGCAGAAGAATGCGTACACAAAGCCACACCATCGGAAGTAGCTGGGTCGGCCGCAGAAGCGGAGGCGGGGGCGCTAGCGGGCGTCGGCGCAGGGGCTTGCGTCGATTGCTCAAAATGCAATAAGGAATGATGCTTACCGTTGCATTTCCTGCATGTTGACTTCGATAGGCACTTAGAGACAGTATGTTGGCTACTTAGGCAATTACCACATCTGTTATTGTCTTTTATAAACTTAAATCTATTATCAACGCTCAACTTTTGAAACGCTTTGCACATAAACAAGTTTTTATGCGTGGAGTGACAAAGTGAACATTTAGATTCAGTAGCCACAAACACCTGCGATTCCTTAGATGAGGCGCGGGGGCTACCTGCGGTGGCGGACTTACTAGCCGCCGGAGAGGAACGATACAAGATTTTAACTTGTTCACGAACAAACTTTACGAAATAATCATAATCTAACTCCTGTTGATTACGAAGCGACATTTCAAAATGTTTTGCGGTATCAGAGTCTATTAACTTAAGACCCCAATGAATAAATATAAAATCATCCAAGTTATGTATTTTCAATTGTTTGAGTCCCGCAACCGTAGAAGTAAATTTATCGAAACCCTTTTCAATATTAGCGGGAGTCGATCCGAACGATTTCAATGAGAACAGCTGATTTAGATAATTAGTAGCGAGCGCGCGAGTGTCTAGGTACTTGGCGATAAGCGCCTCCCAGACAACAAGGTAATTATCGCCAGAAGGTACAATACCTTCGGCCACATTCCTAGCCTTTCCCTTCAAACAACTCAACAGATAATGAATGCGATCCGAATCTGATAGATCTGCGTTAGTATGTATAATACGTTTGAACGTCTCATAAAAGAACGGAAAGCTCTGAATATCACCGTCAAAGGTAGGCAGCTCTATTTTAGGAACCTGTATATGGTGAGCGTTAGGGCTCGCTGACGGACTAGGTTTCTGGAAATCACTTGACTCAGTTAATGAAGATAAACTAAACTTTATTTCGCCGACCAACTCATCAAACGAATGCAAAGCGCCATAGCTTACTTCACAGGTTGGATCCAATGTCAAATTGAGCATATTTATCTCGTCCATTAGTCCATTGAATTCACTACGCAATCCATCAATTTGTTTTGCCTGAGCGATGAAAGCGTTGCGTAATCTTTCGGTAGTTAAAGATTTAGTTGAATCCAAAATCCTTTGAACCCGTGCAAAATATGCGTCACGTTTACTTTCTAATAACCTAAGTTTAACCTTGTCACTCATTGTGAACAGAAGTTAAATATGACACAAAAATAATAATAATAAATCAACCTTTATCTTCTACGGAACCCCAGTGAGTGAGGTTAGGGGCAAATTAAACCGATAACTCAATTAAAGATATTATAACTTAAGATAATAGTACGGAACGAACTTTCCGTACACGCGAAACCCTAACAATATTAAATTGAAAGGTAAACAAATATAAACTACCAACGCTTTAACCGAGTGCACGTAACAAAACCTAATATAAATTAAAATAGTAAGCACGCCAAATATCTTATGAACGTACCCATCTATATACTATTTATGATTAGCTCAGATATACCTACAACCCGATAATAGCATTTATGTCGGATGCGACGCGATTAACTTGTCTGCACTAACTTCTACTTGAATGAGATTAACTTACTCAATACAAGTATTATGAAGGTACAGATTCTTAACTAATAATAAGTTAAGTGTTGAACTTAGAAAAAAGTGTAAACTTATTTTCGTAAGCGATGCGAGTGTATTCATAACGAAATAACTTCGTAAGAAACAGTAAATTTCCTCACGAGTACAGACGCGTAGATGACTGTTTGAAATAAGTTATCTAGTAAGTACATACTACGTTTGCAAACGTGAAGTGCGGGTGTGATATGTATAAATATACGGCTATTTCCAATGAGGAGAATTAACGCGTAAAGTTTATACACATCTGTTATTTTACCTGAAGGTTTCTGTCAAGAAATCAAGTTACCTTACAAAACAAAATAACAAGCGACGCGATGATAATATGGTTAATTGCAATAACTAATCATATGCGGTTGAGTCTCGCTATATAAAGCATACCTGCTCGTGCAATACGAATATAACAGGCGTAAACCTAACGAACCTATACAAGTGTATCTTACAATAACAATCAATGTTATTCATTTAGCAATTTCGATTAGTACCAACATAATAAGTATGTAAAAGTTTCTAATGCGTAACTAAATTTAATCATGGGTACGCGAACAAAGTTCAGAACTGGAACATTCCACAGTCAACGTACGACGATTTATACCCACTACCCACAATATTTATAACCGAACAAAAAAATATGTAATTACGCCGAAAACTATCTGATTAATTAAATAAACGTATTTAGCGATATGAATTAACGTTGATATTCAATTAAATGTATTCTTCGGAGCTATAAATAGTGAATTTAAAGATTTAAATTAAGAATTGTTTTGACGGTTGACCTATTGCAAACGCAAGGCAGTTTGAACCTTATTACTAAAGCAATAGAGTTGAGAGTTGTGTGATGATATGCAATTAACATTGAAAATTCCTAAGTTTTTTTTTTTGCTCAAAATCAGACTTTTAGGACTTAAAAATAGGCCGTAAAAAGGCCCAAAATTAATTTATCCGGCTCGAAGGACCAAAATGGTGCGTATAACCTGCAGAAGTTGTAAATTTCCGCTAAAATCACACGCGGATTGAGCCTAGATTATTAGAGCAATCTAGGCTATAATTGCTGATTCTGTCATAAGAAGTTGAAGGCAAAAAAAATACGCAATCGGGAAGAAAGGCACAGGAGATCGTTCAATTCATTAATTGTACCACATACCTTGACCAGCGATCCCAAGCGCGCGCAGGCGGCGGCAACGTGTTCGTTTTCGGGATGAACAGCTCACAGATCTTTTCTGGATACACTATACTGGCCAGCAATACACAACACACTATCATAGGTCTGGGGTAGGCTGATAACAGTTTATATAGGTTCAGTTCAGGGGTTTTAGGGCGCGATGGGACTAATTAGTGTCACACATAGCATGCGCACCTACACGATCCCAAGGTTAGAGCGAGACTGCCAATGACGGCGCGGCGCGGCATGGCGCGCGCGCTGCAAGGCACTAGGAAATCACCGAATCAACGATATATGGCACAGATTAAATAAATTAGAACGGTAAACCAATGCCTTTCAATCATCATTAGGTGATGTAGAAAAATATAAGAAAAAATATAAGTTACGAAGCGTAACCACAAACTCTTCAGCATTCAATTTCATAATTGTTTTTTTTTTGTTAATTATTTTGAAATATAATATACTAGCTTATGCCCGCGGCTTCGCCCCCGTGGTGTTTGATAATGGTCCTACGGTATAATATTCCCTGGTTACATAGTAGCCTATGTGTTAATCCAGGTTATAAACTATTGGTGTGCAAAAATTTCATACAAATCCGTTCAGTAATTTTTCGTAAGCGCACGCAACGGAAGCTCTCAAAAAGGAATATCTTTTACCGTTTTTGCAACATTTTTCATTTATGCTCCGCTCTTATTGGTCGGAGCGTGATGTTATATAGCCTAAAACCTTCCTCGATAAATATACTACAAAAACAATTTTTAATTTCAACCGCAGTTGTTCCTGAGTTTAGCGCGTTCAAACAAACAAACTCTTCAGCTTTATAATATTAGTTTAAATAAGATTTGAAAAATAAGAACACGTCCTCCAACGGTAAACGTTTGATAACGCGGTTGGCGCAGTGACTGATAGGTCGACTGCCGCTGCGCTGGGGGTTCGAATTACGCACGGAACAAATGTTATGATCTATACAAAATAAAATGGTTATTCCGAGTCTGGATGTTTGTGTAGGTATGTGAGTTTTAATTGATGTAAACGCACCATCGATACCTACAGGAGTGTTGGTTTTTTCATTTATACAACTACCTATACAGTGGATGATCTTAGGGTGAAATGATTATAATGATGATATATCTAACAAATCAATGTTAGCGCATCCAGATTGGCGATAAAAATAACTAAAACTCATTCGAAAGAGTACTCCAACAATGAATATAATAAAGGGTATTTATTTGCCGTTTAGCCGTTTAGCGATAAAAGGTTGTTTAAAAATAAAATTCAATTCGAACAATCATGTAGCAGACTCTCCATTATAGACCGATAATTTTATTATCATTTTCATAGTTTTTTTTTGCATTGGCTGAGTGATCCACTGCTGCGCAGTGTGTCGCGGGTTCCATTCCCGAACGGAACAAATATTTGTATGGCGTGCAGGTAGTTGTTCCGGGTCTGGGTTTTTGTGTATGTGAGTTTAAATGTTTGTAAACGCACTCACGACACAGAAAAATTCCTAGGTTGGGCATGGTTTGAAAAAAAAAACAAAGGTTATTTTTAGATTTACGTAAATCATAGTTTTAAAACTGTTTTCCATTTTTCTTTTTACTATTGTTTCAGGTATCAACTCAAACTCTCCGACGCAGATTGCAGGCTGTTGGCATGAAAACGAGATACCTATATTTACGCCACGTGTATAAACTACGTGCTTAGATTACGATAAAACTTACCGTTTTGCTGATAATTGCAAAAAACCCTTTTTTTGTGACTTTTGACCTCGAATACCTTTTTTTCCAAGTGTCGGATCGATGGGGACTTTTTACATTTCATTTATAATGGTGTTTTGAACAATCTTACCAATTTTCAGCCGGGTGGGAATTAATGTAACCTTACTCCTATTTTTTGGTCTAATTTGACCGGACTATTGTGATTACCTACTTGTGATTTTATTAAAATAAAGATTCGATTTTTATAACGTTGTTTTAGTATAACCTTTGAAAAGTTCTACCACAGATTTACTTTCTAATGACTTGAAAAAAAATCCGGTTGGTTCAAGCTAAGCGATTCTGTAGTTTTGCTGTGAAAGTGCATCATACACTAAACTAAGCCCACGTTCGCACGGACGATTTTCGGGCAATGGATTTTCAACGCTCTACCTAGCTCCAAGAGTCGAAAATTAAACGGTATGTTTTTGACGCACTGGAATGCAATCTGTTAAACTGTGGTTGAACTCACTCTCTTCTTACGTCGTCCGTGCTAATATAGGTTTACTGGCAAAGATACATATTTTAATATTTTCCAGGCTTCCGACCTCTGTGCAGAATCACGTTGATGTATTGATTGCTTTAGTATATCTTATTGACAGAGCAAAAGGTTGATAAATGTAATGATTATATTTTTACTAGTGAAACAATATATTAAAACCTTATTGAATCACTCTATCTATTAAAAAAAACCGCATGTGCGTAGCCTTTTCCCAACCAGGATGGGGTCGGCTTTCAGACTAAATGGATCAGCTGACTGAAAACTAGTATTTTACATGCAGCAACTGCCTACCAGTTCGCACGGGGTAATACTATACCCTTTTGTAAGACTGGTTGTCAGATTTTCGGTTCCCTGACTACCTGTTACGGCTGCCAAAGATCTAGATATGACAGCTGGAACCAACAGCTTAACGTGCTTTCCGAAGCACGGAGAAAACTCGGTATGAAATGGGCTGCTTAACCTAAAGATTGATCCGAGTAGCAGTTACTATTAAGCCACTGCTCTCACTGACTTAAATAATTATTTGAAGATCACCACGTAATAAAAATGATAATGTTAAGAGCCTAATGAATGTATTAGTGGACACAGAAGCGCAGCGTAAATCGAAAAAAATAACTCGCAATAACACGAGCTCAACTGTATAACAAAATAACTTTTAACGTTTACATAAACATGTTACGCATCTATAGGCATAGTAAAGTACGGAGCGGCACGCGCTACTGCATTCCTGACTTGCGTAAGTGAGACGAAATTACAAAAATATATCGCACCCTCTCGCACGATTCGCAGCGTTCAACTTCTAGTAGTCCAAAGTCCAAACAGTCTAGGTTGATGTGTAGCCGTGTGTACATCGTATAGTGTTAGGTTCGTTAAAGCTTTCTTACATTCTACCATATTATTATTATCTAGTGTACAAATATCATGTTAGTATTACAGTTTCGAAATTACCTAACTAGATAAAATTTTAATCAATATTAATGTCAATTCAATAATAAGTAATCATAGGTTTTAATATGTATAAACATTTGAAATAAAATTTCAAAATAAATAGAAAAATCCAAATTAAATGTCATATTTGTTTGTGATCAACTCTGTGTGGAAATAAGTTGTAGTTATCCAAAATATTTTTAAGAGACGTCATCACAAACATTGACAACAGTTACAGTTAAAAAAAAAAATATAGGTTCTATTGACTTGTATGTGTGATATACCGTGCCAGTGTAAATTAAACGATTTCATGATTCACTTATTTAATAGTTTTAGAAGAAATGTTATTCATTATGGAAAATCTTGAGGTTTACCTAATGATGATCTAAGATGAAGGAAAAGTTATGTATATAACTATCTAGGTAGGTACCCTACCATAAAATAATAGGTTATGAAAGCTATAATTATAATAAACTTAGGGGAAGATTTATAAAACAATGGCTAGACCTGCTGTCTTGTATTGTTCAGCATAACAACATGCAACCCAAACCAATTCTCGGCCATCCCCTTCACGAGACATCCTCAGTAGAAGTTGTCTCAACGACCGGACAGGGACACGTGTTCCCAATTCACCCATCACATAAACTAGCCTAGCTGTGCACCTACTTACCATTCACATAGCGAAGTATGTAAAGCCACTACGTAACCACTCTCCAAGCAATCGCGTTGTTTACAAACAACCGTATCAGCACCTCGTAGAAACAGCTGTAAAACTAGCAATAACTACTTAACAATCTACATAAAGTAATAAATGCATTTGACTGTAAAATAGCCGTCCACCTGATGACCTTGAGGTACACATGGCTAAGGAAGAGGAGGCAAAAGGTTTACATCATAACTACAGTGCGATCAAATTATCTTGGCAGCTCTGAACATAGGCTTTGCGAAATTTTACGCATGTAAACTTGGGAATAAAACTGTTATTGCTAGATAAACCAATACTTAAACGATCAGAAAATATCTAATTTAAACAGTGAGAAATACAAATAAAATAAATATCATAACACTTTTATACATTCGTTGTAACAAAATGACCTGCACGAAGTTCGGAGCTGCCAAGATAATTTGATCGCACTGTACCTAAACGTTAAACTACTCTTAATTTGAAAGCTTACAAGAACTCATTTGATGTCACTTGGCAATCGGTTTTTTTTCAAACTTTTATTTAACTTAAAATGCTTAATATTCAAAAAAAAAACTTGTCTATGAATACAGTTCACGGTGGGTATTGCAAAAAAAACCGGCCAAGCCCGAGTCATGCAGCCTCGCACAAAATCGGTAGAAATATCTAAGGCTCTCGTTTTTTTGCCCCTTGGCAAAATCGAAACCCTAATACTAGTTTATTTAGTAGTTCTAGTAGGCTAGTGCCTCTGAACCTTCTGTGAGTCTTATGAACCCAATGATGCGCAGGCGCAGCAGATGAGTGATGATAGTAATCGGAATTGGTAGAGCTATTTAGGTTCATTGACCGCAAATATTGATGTTAATTTATGGATATTCCACGGGATTCCGACAGATACTATGGGATTTTATTAAATTTCATTCTTTTTGTCAATATGTACAAAAAAATGGTTTAAGTATTTTTTTAAAGTTTTTAAGTATCTACTTAAAACCAAAGCCCGGGACTCGGGGAATATCCATATTATTCTAACCTATGGCAAGTACTTATAACGGTACTCCCTTACTTCTCCTAAAATTGTTTGTCCGAAAATCATTATCCATAACACGTTTGCCATAAACTTCATTAACCATAATGTTCAAATTGCCGAAATTTTGTTTAACATAATTATCTTTAGTTCTAAAAGTATTCTGTCATAATATCGATTACTATAATAATTGAATCTCCTAATTTTACATGACCTAAATTAATATGTCCTAACTATTGCTTTACCTAATGTGTATTATTCCGAATGTTCGTTTATAATAAATTTTTTAGTCCTAAAAAAATTCGAAGTGTGAAGTGTAGTCGTCCGATTAGCGTATGAATAAAATTAATTAGTCGTCCGATTAGCCGGATGAATAACCAAAATTATAGGCTGTTGCTAGTCGTCCGCTAAGTGGATGAATCACCGTCTCGCGACAGTATCCTTTATGGGCGGCATGGGCACCGGGCCGTAGGCCGACGAAGGAGGCCGGCGGAGGCCCGGCACTTCGGGGACAGAAGACAATAGTGTTATGTAATATGCGAGCGAAGCGAGCGCGCGTCATGGAGTACAACATGCGTTGCATGTATGAGTGACGTGACCAAAAGCTTTGTTATACTTTGTTCTAATAATATTATTATGATAAATAAACATTATGTTATTTTGATTTAGGACTTAAAACTTTTATGGAAAACGATTTTATGTCTTTCGTATATTATTGATTGTAATATTTATGACAAATGGATTTAGGACATATTATATTTAGGGATTTAAATTTTATAGCATGTGATATTATGTGATATTTAGTTCGGGTAAGTTATCATTCGGACAAATGATGATTAGGACAAAAAAAGTTATGGCATTTTAAATTATGGATAAAAAAGTTAGGTGACACAATAGAGAACCACTTATAACAGCTCGACCTATTCCGATTTATGGATAACGGGATCACGTACATAAAACGATTCTTTACGAGATTTATGCAACGTTTAACATCTTTTGTTCACGCAGGTTAGGTCATAATTAAAAAATAAACATTTTAACATCATGCCCGTAATGCCCGAAGGGTTTGGCAGAGGTGTAAGTAAGTCCCATGTAATAGGAGGCGTCCCATTGCCATCAACTAGCAACAAATCCAGGCTCCGTGGCTGCTACTGAGAAATTCCACCCTTTACCCGAAGTGGGAATCGAACCCGTTTTTTTTTCAATGTTGTTGAATCTTATCATGATCGATTTCCCAAATAACGTTGTCATTCTATCGAAAGACTTGTATAGTGAATTTTTCTAAGCAATAAAAGAAAAAGCAATAACTTAAGTACTTGAAACAAGTACCTAGGTATTCAATTTGTTTTCTAAAGAATATTAATTTACTTGCCAGCCATCAATTAAACTAACAAAACAGGATCTTTTTACATAAACATACTCGTTTACGTTAAAATATTAGGTATTGTTAGTTTTAGAGTAATATTTATTAGTCTCGTGGCTACATAATAAGTTAATAACAGTTTTTCGGGTCGATCATTCACCTCGATCTTTAGGTTAAGCGGCGCGTCCCTAGGTTAGTCCGTGGAAAGGTGACTGTCGCGCACACGATGGCGACACAGAAATATAGGATCGGGTAGGTCGGGGGCGACGGTGTTCCCTTTGACGAGGAGGCGGAATAAAAACACCACGTGGTACCGATTTAACACTTGTATATTTTAATCTTCACAGTTTCAGCTTTACACCACAGACAGGATTACATTTACACCGTGATTTTACTTATACTGGTACCAAAAATAGAGTCACACAATAATAACGAGTAAACTAATTACAAACTAACTTGACGCAGACTAAAAAGGCAACTTGACTTCTACACAGGTTTCGCGGCGCGCAGGGTAACAGCGAGATGTTACGCTAACGGATGTTGTGAGAAGACTAACTGACTCACTTTCTGCGCCATGGGACGCCTTATTTATTCATGCGCACCCAAGCGCAGGTAGCCGGGCTTGACATTCATCCCCGCCGGCTCTCCAAGCGTGCGCGCGCGACCAGTGGCATCCCTCCCCGCGCACCGCGCTCCCCGCCAATTTGGCCTGTGGGGCGACCGATAACAAAGCCCCGACAGGTTTCGACTTGTCCGGCTGGTCCCGGATGCCAACCAGATGTGGAACTTTACAAAGTGGAAAATTACTGCTCCACGTGTTAATTTATTCCTAGTTGTATTTTAGCCTATAATAGTATTTATTATCTTACATAACGTGAACATTCAGACAATCCTATTACATTACTTAAACTATCTTATTCTCTAACAAACTATGCAGTACATCAGTCTAATTATTATACATGCACGTGTTATTATGTTCTAAACTATTACTTATGGTACTTTATTCCTACATAGATACCTAACTGCTACATAGGTATTTGTACTAAATAGACACCTAACTACAACATAGGTTTTATAATCACTAAATTAAGCTAGCAGTACTGTGCTTCGCCTACATTCCACCCCCAGTAACAGGGTTCAGCCGCATTACTTATTGGTCTGTGGGAAGCACAATAATCTTAGCTACGGGCCGACGCAGGACCCCGTTTATAGTTTTCACATCAACTACACGGATAATGCCATCATTTCCGTGGTACACCGCTTGAATAATACCTTTTGTCCATGTACTTCGTTCTTTATTATTGTCTACGATCACTACCACATCACTGACACGCACATTTGGCACATTATTTGCCCACTTTTCACGACGTTGCAGAGTCGGGAGATATTCCCGCAGCCAGCGCCGCCAGAACATGTCGGCGAGTGCGTTGACGCGCCGCCACTGCCGGCGGGAGTCGATGTCCGCGGTGTCGCTCGGTGCAAACGGAGTACTCCCGGACGCAGTGCCCAGGAGTAGGTGATTGGGTGTCAGGACCACAGGTTGGTTGTGGTCGTCGTACACGTAGCTCAGCGGTCGGCTGTTCACGATGAGTTCGGCCTCTGTGAGGAGGGTGTAAAGGACCTCCTCACGAGGCGCTCGTTCTTTAAGTGTGGCCCGTAGCGCGTTCTTGACGGACCTCACCAGGCGTTCCCAACAGCCCCCCATGTGAGGTGCTGCCGGGGGGTTGAAGTGCCACGTTATGCCACGGTTGGTGGCCTCGTCCCTGACCTTATCGTGGTCAAAGTCTTTCAGGGCCGCTCGGAGTTCGGTGTTGGCCCCGATGAAGTTTGTACCCTGGTCAGAGTACAGATGTGCTGGTTGCCCACGGCGCGCTATCAGGCGCCGCAAGGCTAGTACCGCTGAATCGGCGCTCAGCGAGGCGGCTAACTCCAGGTGGACGGCGCGCGTGGTGAGGCAGGTAAATAATGCTCCCCACCTCTTTTCGCGGCGCCGGCCAATTGCCACCTCCATTGGGCCGAAGTAGTCTACCCCCACTCGTACAAAGGCCCTCCTGGTCGTCTCCAGCCGTGCGAGGGGTAGGTCGCCCATCTTTGGTGGGGCGGGTTTGGCTCTGCGAAGGCGACAGAGCTGACAATTTGCGACCACCGTCTTTACTGCTGTTCTGATCTTTGTGATCCAGTATCTTTCACGTATGTTATTGACGACGGTCTCATGGTTTGCGTGTAAAGCTGTCGCGTGATAGTGAGCGATCAGCCTTCTCGTTAATGGGTGACGTCCATCTAATATTATTGGGTGCCTTTCACTAAATGTGAGCTCCTCGCAGGCACTCAGACGTCCTCTCACTCGTAATAGTCCATCGTCAGAAATCATTGGGTCTAACGATTTTATGTTACTGTTGTTGGGTACGGGAAGCCCTTTTAAAATGGCAGCCCGCTCTTCTTGAAAACTATCTTCCTGGCACAACTTTATGAGGCGGTTGTGTGCCTCTTCCAGGTCGTGTGGCTGCAGCTCCGTCGTGGCCCGATGTTTGCGACACCGGCCGATGAAGATGAGGATGCGTGCCATAGCACGCTGAATGCGCGACCACGATGAGTATCGCTCGTAGTCCAGGAGTGGTGTCGCAGGCGTAGTCGACGCGTGGACTCGCTGGATGCGCTCGAGGTCCGCCTCCGCCGCCTCAGACTCATGACACGCTGGCCACTGCTCCTGTAGATCACGTAAAAACGAGGGGCCCGAGAGCCACTTCGTGCAATTATCGGGCCAACATAACCTGGTCGCTTCGTCAGCCGGGTTGACCTCCGAGGGGACCCAGTGCCAGTTGCCTCTGTCTGACAGCCTATCTATCTCTGCTAACCTATGAGAAACGAACCTTTGGAACTCTTGTGCGTCAGAGTTGATCCATTTCAACACTGTCTTACTGTCAGTCCAATAAAATTTCTCTCTGACCGGTAACCCTAGCTCTTTCTCGATAGTTTCTGATAATCGGCAGGCTAATACTGCAGCTTGTAGCTCTAACCTAGGTATAGAGACAACTTTCTGTGGTGCTACTCGCGCTTTCCCTAGCAGCATGACAATCTCCCTGTTTCCTGCGGAGTTATAGCCTACTAGGTAAGCGACCGCGGCGTAAGCTAGCTCGCTCGCGTCGCCGAAAACGTGTAGCTCTAGGTTATTAAGGTTTAACCCATACCACCGTGGTATCTTTACGTTATCTAACAGATGTAAATTGTGAAGCCATTTGAACCATGTTTTGGCATCTTTTTCTTGTAAAAGTTCATCCCACTGGATTCCTGATTTCCATATCCTCTGCATTAGAATTCGTGATTGGATGACGCAGGGATATAGGAAGCCTAGTGGGTCATAAATTGACATTATTAAGCTCAAAAATTGACGCTTAGTGGGCACTACACTACCGTTTACTAATTCCGCTGGCAAACGTTTAAAGGATAGGTCAAAACCTAACTCATCATTTTTAGGTGACCAGATTAAACCTAGTGTTCTTTCTACCGTGCCTACTCCCTTTTCTAGCGCTATTCTTTCAGGCATATCTAATTCTAGCCTCTCCCTAAGCTCTGTTGAGTTCGTGACCCACCCCCGTATTGTGAACCCACCGGAGGCGTGTATTCTGGTCACTTGTTCAATCAGTCTGTTAGCTTGTTCCTCTGACCATGCGCTATCTAAATAATCGTCCATATAGTGCTTGGATTTTATAGCTTCAACAGCTTCGGGATAGTCCTGAATAAACTCCCCGGCATTCTTATTTAATATGTAGATTGCCGTGGTTGGCGATGAGACGGCACCAAATATCATAGAATTCATCGCATATGTATCTGGTTCCCTATCTTGATCCGCCCCTCTCCATAGAAATAATTGAGCCCCTTGATCCTCTGGCCTAATTCTTATACGCATGAACATGTCCACGATGTCCCCTGAAAATGCTATGGGGCCTATTCTAAATTTTAATAAAATGCCTAACAATGGATTTAACATGTCAGGTCCCGTTAACAAATTATCGTTCAGACACGTACCGTGAGATGTAGCGGCCGCGTCAAACACTAAGCGAAGCTTCCCTGGTTTGTTAGGGTTCACTACTCCGAAGTGTGGTAGGTACCAAACTGGAGAGCTATCTACATTGCCCTCTACCTTACGCGCATAGCCTTCATCTAATAGTCTCTCTATTTGTTTAGTGTAGGACTCGGCGAACACAGCGTCCTTGCGCATGCGCCTCTCAATGCCGTTTAACCTTTGTCGGGCCTGACTATAATTGTTGGGCAACTGTGTGTTCTCGTGTTTCCACAGTAACCCTACTTCCCACTGTGACTTGTCAGGTGTGCGATGACTAGTGCTATCTAAAATCTTTACTGCCCGTTCAACGTCCTTATGTTTACGAAGGTCCGCTGAAATACCTAGGGCTTCTAATTCGAACTGGGACTTTACTAGGTTGTGTAACTCAGGAAGGGAGACTGTCATGCAGTTCAATGAATCTATATTACTCGTATTACTGAGTGGTCCATGTACGACCCAACCTAGCTTGGTAAGTGAGGCAACTGGCTTACCAGATCTTCCACGGCGAATGTCCTGGCCGACGAGCAGCTCCCAGTTATCCTGCCCGAGCAGCAGCAGCGGCTTGGCACCCCTCATTTCCACGCAACCTAAGTCGCTGAGGTGCGCGTTGTCATTGATCGTCGCGGCGGCCACTGTTTGTGTTGGCAAGTTCACATTCACCATTGTGCGGCACTTAATTTTATGGCACTGTCCATTAGGTCCCTTTATTTGTACTTGTACCACTCGCGAGGTTAAGTCCGTCACTCCGTAGCCGCCCGCTGTTTTGAGTGTGAGAGGTACGCGCGGTCCCTCTAAGTTAGTGGCGAGAGAACTATCTATGAGCGATACGGTTGCACCATCATCTAGTAACGCGTAACACTGTATGTCGTCACTGTTTTTATTGCACAAAGTCACTGGTAGTATTTTCAGTAGGGCTGAGGCTCGCCACTCACCTATGTTCGTCACACTTTCTTCTCTGTTCGGTGTTTTATCAGCGTGTAACAACAGGTGATGCCCATAGCCACACTTTTCGCATCTGTTTGCGCGGCAAAACCTCTTGGGATGTTTTCTAATAAGGCACTTGAAACACATATTTTTCTCTTTGATTGTGTCCCAGCGTTGTTGAACACTCAACTTAATAAATGGTTCACACTTTTCTATTGCGTGCTCCCCTTTACATATCACGCACTCTTTCGGTGCTGGCGACTCGTCACTCTGTGTGTTCACCCGTTGCATCATCGGTTGTCTGTTAGTGACCGGACGTGCGGTGTTCACTGGACGGGCTTGACCGGTGACTTGCTTCTGTTGCTTCACAGGAGGCTTCGACGTACTCGGCTCATACATGGTTGCCTGTACATAGTATGATGACGCTTGTGCTAAGTGTATCAAAAAATGCGACATTATTTCCAAGTTCGGTGACACTCTCAAGTCCACCCCCTGTGAGTTATCCAAACCCATAGCGAAATCACCATACTGCGAACGTTGTACTGGTGTAAGCTTGCTCAGTAGCTCACTTACTAATTGCGGGTTGTTCAAGTATCCTTCCGCACGAATATTCTTAAGTAAAGATACGCAATTTCTCACAGTTGTAGAGAACTTCCTCAGCTCCCGGCCACTTTCCGTCACTCTGGGTAAGTCTCTGACTTTTTTCAGTGCACACTGTAGCACTAGGGTCGGATGACCGAACTCTTCCTCTAGGGTACGTATTATTTCTGACGGGTCTGTTGATGTTCGCAATAAATCTTCCACCGCAATCTTAGCCTCTCCATGCAATGAGGTTTTCAGTCGTGCTAGATTCTCGTGTGCCTTGAAATTATACAACTCTGTTGTGTCCTTATACATATTTCTATACGAAATCCAATCGGCAGGGTCGCCATTAAAATGCGGCAATTCGTAAGCCTGCCTTGGTATCGGCCGCGGACGTGCCAGGCCCGTGATCGCTTCTGCCAGTCGGTCTATCTTCCTGTCTCTTTCCCCTGACGATTCTCGCAGTCTTTCTGTTTCACCCACTCTGTCATATCTCTGCCGCCGTGCATCCGACTCGAGCGTTGATACTCGAGGTACACTTGCGACCGGAGTGGTAAAGACGGGATTACTGTCGGGCAGACGGAATCTCACAGCCGTCGACATTGGCAAGTACGTCTGCGTAGTAGGTGTCATCCTATTACACACCGGGACTGACGCAGACGCCTCTATTACACGCGACACATTTACCTCGCGGGGCACGGTATATTCATGGTAAGCAAGCGATTCAATATTCACTCTACTCACATTTGGCTCCTGGATGGCAGATGTGTCACGGGGCGCGGCCACTTCAACAGGCGCGCGCGATACAGACTGCAACACTGTCTCCGCTAACACCGCATCCTTTTGAGTCACTTGGGGCGTTGTATTTATCCATTCTTCAACGCGATGTGCCGTATCCACATCTGAATTTGAGTCCTCACTCTCAGCAGCCGCTTCTAGTTCAGCGATGTCTGCTTCCATCCGTTTCCTCACGAGGTTCTCCTTTAGCTGCACTAACTCGCGTTCAGCTTCGTACTCGATCCTTTTTCGTAGGAATTCGACGCTCTTGCGGCTATTCCTAGACGAGCCTTTGCTGCTTTGTCTCGATCCCTGGCGCCTTCCAACGACTGCCTGTCCCTCTGTCGCACTTCTTCTGTAGTCGTACACTCGACCGGGCCCCGACAGGGGTATACTACGAGCGGACGTTGATGCAACTGTTGGTGCGGCGGACGGCGATCCCAGCGTGGTTTTTTCCGACGGCAAGCCTGAGTCTGAGACGGCGTCGTTCTTCTGTCGCGCGCTCATGTCGTCGGCCAATCTACGTAGCTTGCTGCGCGTGGTCATTACACTCTTCTGACTCATGGTATAATTCCACTCCTCTTGATGAACCAGATCCGGCTCGAAGGACCAGAATGTCGCGCACACGATGGCGACACAGAAATATAGGATCGGGTAGGTCGGGGGCGACGGTGTTCCCTTTGACGAGGAGGCGGAATAAAAACACCACGTGGTACCGATTTAACACTTGTATATTTTAATCTTCACAGTTTCAGCTTTACACCACAGACAGGATTACATTTACACCGTGATTTTACTTATACTGGTACCAAAAATAGAGTCACACAATAATAACGAGTAAACTAATTACAAACTAACTTGACGCAGACTAAAAAGGCAACTTGACTTCTACACAGGTTTCGCGGCGCGCAGGGTAACAGCGAGATGTTACGCTAACGGATGTTGTGAGAAGACTAACTGACTCACTTTCTGCGCCATGGGACGCCTTATTTATTCATGCGCACCCAAGCGCAGGTAGCCGGGCTTGACATTCATCCCCGCCGGCTCTCCAAGCGTGCGCGCGCGACCAGTGGCATCCCTCCCCGCGCACCGCGCTCCCCGCCAATTTGGCCTGTGGGGCGACCGATAACAAAGCCCCGACAGGTTTCGACTAGTCCGGCTGGTCCCGGATGCCAACCAGATGTGGAACTTTACAAAGTGGAAAATTACTGCTCCACGTGTTAATTTATTCCTAGTTGTATTTTAGCCTATAATAGTATTTATTATCTTACATAACGTGAACATTCAGACAATCCTATTACATTACTTAAACTATCTTATTCTCTAACAAACTATGCAGTACATCAGTCTAATTATTATACATGCACGTGTTATTATGTTCTAAACTATTACTTATGGTACTTTATTCCTACATAGATACCTAACTGCTACATAGGTATTTGTACTAAATAGACACCTAACTACAACATAGGTTTTATAATCACTAAATTAAGCTAGCAGTACTGTGCTTCGCCTACAGTGACCACTCTTTCTTCCGTGCATTTGAATGCACGTTAAGGCGAGGTTGCAGTACTTTTTAAGATTTTTGAACCTTTGAAAATCGAACTAAATAGTTATGAGTTTTTTAATAAATAAAAATTGAACATACTCTCAAGTAAATCGTAAAGATAGAAACGCGATTTAGAATGATCGGCTCGATACTTTTTTTTTATCAAACATGACTCTAAATCACAATTTAAAACGTGTACCTACTGATAAGACATTTCATCATGAATTTATATGAAAGTTATATCAGTAGATAGAACTTTTTATTCTGAAGTAAATGTTGAAAAAAATTGTATAATTTCTTTATCATTAATTGTCTCTAAGAAGAAAAAACAGTCAAAATTTAGGCATTATATCGCTCGCGCGGCAGGGCGGGGGGTGAGGTCGTGCGTTCTTAAAAACAAAGTACTGCAACCTCGCCATAAGCCGCTGATTCCTGCTGTCAATATCTTTGTCAGTCATTCCGTTCATCCCGAATGTCTGAGAACCACTCTTGCCGTATTACCTGGTAGGTACTAACTGGGTTGTGGGGGTCAGATAGGCAGTTGCTCCATGTAAAATACTGGTATTCAGTTGCATCCGGTAAGATTGAAAGCCGACCCCAATAAAGTTAGGCAAAGGCTAGGCAGATGATGGTTTATTAGTATAGCAAGTAAGCAAGTAACGCCAGGTGACAAAACAAGAGTTACATTGGCAGCTGGCCTAATGTTTACACTTGCACCAGTTATTGTAGTCTTACAATGAATGACGCGCTCCGAAAGAATGGCGGGTATGAAGTATATTGTCCACATGTCACTGTCTCACTAGCACCTGACATAACATAACATAACAAAACGGACTGACAGACAGTTCTACAGGTGATATATTTATTAGAAAGCTAGTTATGAATGTTTATTAGTCTTTTGTTTTCATTTCATGAATTATAGTCTTGTTTTCTTCTTCGCTGGACAAAGGAAAGATTAAGGTAGTTCTTAATTATGGTGCTGTCTAAATTACAAAATGTTTATTAAGTTATTTATTTTGCAATTTATGTACACACTTAATACATACAGAAAATATTACAAAGGTAAAGCTTATTTCTATTTTGTTCTTTATTTTCTCAATGTGTTATGATCTCTTTCGTAATCAGGTGCATTGACGTACAATCGCTTTTTGTAGATGCATTTGCAAAGCCAATCTCACTACACGTAGGTCAATGTCTCGTCCGAGTATATCCATATAGGCATTGCTATACACTACTATACGGTTAACACAAACAAGTCGTGAGTAGGAACCAGGAAGCACCACAATGTCTAACAAACGCGACTGGCCTAGTTTACATGTTTGTAATACGAAGGTTTCGTCAACAATATTGGAGCCATCAGTATGTTAACAACAAAATAATGTGCTAAATATACTGATATTTTAGCGGAGGGGGCGGGGGGGTTGTTTGTTGCACTTTATATTAATTACAAAGACATTATTGCAACTTAAATGTGAAGAAATGCTCCCTTCATATAACTAAAATTGTCGCCTATAACAACATCGTCATTTTCTGCTCCAATTATAATTAATCTTGGTTTAAATCTAAAAAATCTTGTTTTTAAGTAAAAATCTAATAGAACTACACTGAAAAACATTTAATTTATAATTTTCAACTACGATATATTTGGCAATACTTAATATTATTATGATCAATTTCTAAGTGCACCTTAGAATTCAAGAAAAAGTTGCTGGGTCAGACTTAGTGCGTCAGGAGGACATCAAGTTGGGGCGTATTTGGAGGGCCTAGCTCAGCAGTTGAGATTGAGTCTGATTAGCTAGGTTGACCTCACCATTAATTTCTAATAATTATTCTGAACTTCAACTCCTCTTGCAGATGCCAAGTCCCGGAGTGCGAGTCCGCCGACCCTCGCTTCAACGCGTCCTGGTCATCATACGCGCTCACCAACGAGACCAACACCTGCTACCGCATGACTCCGTACGAGGAGTTGCAGAACGGCTCCCTGTTCAGTCGAGAGTTCACCTACACCTGTGCACCAGATAACTTCGCTTGGAACAAGACCATGGCCTGCGATAAAGTGGTCTATGAGGACTATAACAGTATTGTGGCTGAAGTAAGTACAACAATATTTTAAGGGTTCCGTACATCTTTTAGGATCACTCGTGTGTCTGTCTGTCTGTCCGAACATTCCTCCCCTTGTCCCCGAAACTACTGAACCTAAAATTCAGAAATTAGTTCAACATTTATAGATTACAGGAAAACCTATAAGAAGTCTATGGTGCTAAAATGACATGAAAAATCTCTCAATATCTACTAGATACAATGATACGGAACCCTTCATGTGCAAATCCGACTTGCACTTGGCCAGTTTTTTGAATGAATATTTGTGGTGTTCAATTTCTCAAGTACAGAATACGTTAGAAGTGTTTTGAAGTCCTCCAAAACGTGGCATTAACTCTCACCTCCCAAGATCCTAAAACTTACTATTGCCAATCATAAAACTACTCCTTTATTCTTGAAGACAATAAGTAGGTTACAGAATCCCCTCAGAGTCAGTTGCCGTAGATTCTCTTCGAGAGCATTTGCATGAGCATGACATTGTGATCACATTGGTCATTCCAAGTTTTGAAACTCATTATGAGTTAACAAAATATTGGTTCAATAGACTCCTTTGCCAAAGTGATAACAAAAAAAATAATATTAGTTCTATGCCCCATACATTATGGGCATCGAAATGATGGTGATTGTCGCTTGGTGCAAGTTCACGGTCGCGTCACGCACGGGTGCGCGCGTGCATGTTCAACACAAACACAAGTAAACACACACATTATAGTGTTTAGTGAACATGTGCTAGCTGTCATGACTCGGGGTGACAGGAAATTGTGTTCAAAATAGTTCAAATCCATCTCAGGTCGAATTGCTTTCGTTTATCGGCTTAATTAGTCATTTTGTGACATCAGTCTCTACATGTATTCAGTAATTTTGAGAGTCCTGCTGTAACTTTGCTTCAGCTATTTCTTACATTGTTATGTCAGCAAACGCTTTTTTAAAAAGCTTGCCCCACACTAGGAATCTCTTCTGTGTCGTGGGTGCGTTTACAAACATTAAACTCACGTACATACATATAAAAACCAAACACCCAGTCCCGGAACAACTGTTATTATCTGTAGACCGTACAAATATTTGTTCCGTGCGGGGATCAAACCCACGACACGCAGCGTAGCAGCACTCACTCGGCCACTGCGCCAAACGTGCCGCTTCTTGAGTAGGAGAAGATTTTTGCAGAGTTAGGTAGGCCTAGCAAAACACACAGCACATAAAATAGCATCTCATCAAACATGTCACAGTGACAAATGTTTTTAATACGAGATGATGAACACGTGCATCAAAGTACATCTCACCACAGTATAATATGTAGCTGTTTTGTTACTTGTGTTCAGCCATTTATTTAGATAATTCACGTTGGCATGCAATAATACTGCATCATACTTAGCTTTATACCATTGTACATACACCGGTAGCTGACAATGTAGCCAGGACTAATAGAGAGTTTTTTGTTTTAGACAGTGGGAAGTCATCAAATGACTCCTCCTGACTAAAAAACCCATATTCCTTCTTAGCCCTTTGTATCGAGGCCGCAGTATCTCTTTCGAAGAACCAGCAGCCCTGACGGGACTACTAAAGTATCTGGATGATATAAAAGCGCTTCGTTATTTTTCTATAGCAGCCACGAAGTCTAGGTTTTGCCCGTTTGAATAGAGAGAAAAAAATTGAACTAAGTACAATTTAGTTCATAATGATTAATGACAACGTTTATTTTCAGTTCAACCTGGGCTGCCAGCCGTGGAAGAGGACATTGATTGGAACCGTTCACAACCTGGGACTCGTGTTCTCCTTCGTCATTTCAGGACTCATTTCAGACAAGTAAGTAAAAGATCTCGCCAGACCACCCACCCGCGCCTTACATCTAACGCTGCATGCCCTGACACTTACACACTTGATGATATTATGCCTGCATCAGCGAGCGGGGTTCGCATAGCTGAATATTGGGCCAAATTTATAAAATTGATTTAGAGAAGATTTGCCATCGACACGCTAAGAAGAAGATGTACAACATCAAGTAAAACTACGCCTGTTTTAAAAAATCGAGGTGGATACACTGAAGCTGAAAGCAGCGAAGATAAGTAAGAAGAAGTTCTTGTAATAATATCAAAACAAAAGAATCCAATGTTTTGTTTTGATATTATTGAAATGAAATGAAATGAATTTTATTCGCTAGAATTGTAGTACAGTCTTGATGGTCAGTTTTTGTAAGAGTAGCTCACACAATTCGCTAAAACTAGCATGCAAAATTAAATAGGTACAAAGTGAATTTATTAATTGGTAACAATTGGTATGTTGTAAAATTAAGAATGTCAATAGTGATATGTCAATAGTAAAATGTCAATATGTTTGCATCAATTTGAATAGGAAAATGTCAACGTAAATCTTTTAGGTTAAGGTACTCATTCACAGAATAAAATGTCTTTTCGATAAGCCATCTGAACAATGCCGTTTTAAAGCGATTTGTTGGCAGTTCCCTATATTACTAGTTAAACTTCATAATTTTAAGAATTCATTGACTTGTTGACACTTGTTGACAATCTTTACAAACTACAATTTACAGAACTAAAATTGTAATAAAATATATACAAGATAGTATCAAAACGGAAAAAATTAGATTTAGAATTAGGATTAGAAGGTTGACAGCATTCCCATGTTAGATCGCAATGCTGATTCTTTGCTACTAGTTGTGTTTCTAAAACTATTGCCATTATGAAATAACTATTCATTGCCTTCTCTATCGACAGCTCATTTCTTTTGACTCGCTAGACATTCCTACTTTGTTCTTTGTACTAAGGTTTTTTTTTACCTCAGGTACGGTCGCAAGGTGATCATCGTCGGCACGCCCCTGGCGGTGGGCGTGGCCGGTCTCATCAAATCCTTCTCTGTAAACTACTGGATGCTTCTGGTCTTCGAGTTCCTAGAGACAGCCCTCGGTTATGGCAACGCTTCTATGGTGCTATGTAAGTACCTATCTGTAAATGTTTAAGCTTCAGACAAATGATCACAGTTCTCCTACCCTTAGGTATGCTAATTTTATTGGGGGATAGTGATGAAAGGGGCAATACTGGGCACATGGTATCTGATTCTACAGACATGGGTCTGTAGATACCATACAGGACTAAATGTAGACAAAAGTAACATTTCTTCTGCTTATTTGAGCTACCCAGTACCTACTGGTATTGGTGTGCAAATACTTAATGAGTAATCGTAAAACTGTTATGTTATCGATTCTATTGGAAATATTCGAGAACTGTACGTGACATTTCAGTATTAGCAATTGTAATTATTGCAATGAAATGCGTTTGTTTAATTATCTTCGTAAACTTTCCCTGTGCCCTAAACCTTGACAGTATGACCTAGTTCACTACGTCAATGCATTTGTTAAGCCGTGGTGCTTTGTTCATACCTACTTGACTTTTCTCGTCATGGGAGTTACGGGTTGTGCATGTGTCATATCACGTCATGTATTGTTATTATTGACTACCAAATTATGACGTAGCAATGACCACAATGTATTATTCTGTGTTTTTCAGTGGCATTACGTTCATTGGCCATGGTTTTCCTGTTCTTTCTTTGAAAAACTTTCCTCTTTAGTTATAACTTTACCTAAACAATTACATCTATCTATATAAATAAAGAGAGAAGTCCTGACTGACTGACTGACTGACTGATTGACTGACTCATCAACGCCCAGCCCAAACCCTTGGACCTAGAAAGCTGAAATTTTGCACAGAGGTTCCTTTTATAATGTAGACAAGGAATAAGGAAGGATTTTTCGAAATTCAACCCCTAAGGGAGTTAAATAGGGGACGAAAGTTTGTATGGAAAATCGTAATTTTCACGCGGGCGAAGCCGCTGGCAAAAGCTAGTTATTAATATTGTAATTAATATTATTACCGTCTACATCCTCGTCGGTATTTAGACTAGGTACAAATTAATAATTTGATACTTAGTTTGTAAATGGTCGTTATTTTGTCTCGTACGTAACCGTTGCACCGTGCCCTCACTCATTGCATACAACTTAATCTGGCACAGTTGTTATATAATGTTAGGTACATTGTCGCCACGTGACGACGCGACGTATGGCTTACCTACTTTTAGAAAATTTACGAGAATTTTCTGATTGTAGAAATTGTAGCTACGATTTAATGAAAATATCATAAGGGTTGTATCTGTATGCAATGTTTTTCAGAAACATACAGTTGTCTAACTAAATCCTCCTCTATTTCAGCTCTTGAATCAGTCAGTCAAAATCAGCGAGTGATGTTCTCGTGCATAGCTGACATCTTCGCGAGCATTGGCAGTGCGTTCTTCGGGCTGATCGCGTGGAAGGTCCCCTACTGGCGTCACATGATGTGGGCTATCTACGCCCCCCTCCTCATCGTCGTGTTCTACATCTTCCTGGTGGACGAGGGGGTGAGGTGGCTGCTGGCTCACAACAAGAACCACGAAGCTGCCAGAGTGCTCAACAAAGTAGCCAAGATCAATAAAATAAAGTTGTCGATGAAAGCGCAGCAGATGCTGACGAAGATGGCTGGTGATAGCAAGTCGAAAGAAGTAAGTCTCTGTTACTAACTACTTCTAATTTAACTTTATTAGAGCTGTATATACTCGCAAATGGGTCGAAGTACATCAAACATTGTACTGTACCTAGATACAAATAGTCCCGGTTTCATTAAACCGGAACCGATTGTGTCTGACCAATTATTATCCTTACTATCAGCAGACGCCAGACAGATACACAACTTCAAGGTAACGAAACCTAATACGGATAAAGTAACAAACAATTATATCGCTAATTGTGTGAAAATATTTGGATAAGCTTATCATGATAATTTATAAATAGGGCATTGTTAACTACTCTAATGATACTGTAACTACAAGTTTCCGACGGAACAAAGACTTTGTTCTTCGTAACTTTGTATGTTTTACATTCTCGATCTAATAAAATCTAGCTTGAATACTCTGTAGTCTGGTCATCAGTTCCTCTGGGCTTCACATAGCCTCAATGGTTAGCATTTACTGTGGAGGTTCACTGAACTTCATGGTTGACGAAGCATTCAACAGAAAACCTTTATTGATTGCTGTAACCTATTGTAAACTGACAACACTAAGATATTTAATTTCCTAAAATATCACAATGATACGAGGTTAAGAGTCTTTAATTTTCCTAACAATCATAACCAAAAATGATTTTGTCTTTACAGGCAGGAGAAAACCTTCCCCCGGAGCGTATGCACCTGCTCTCAGTCCTCAGTTCGAGGAAGATCTTACTGCGCGTGCTCCTGATCGCTGGCTGCTTCATCTGCTGCACCTTCGTGTATAACGGCACCATCATCAACTCCACCAGCGTGTCTGGCAACAAGTACATCAACTTCTCCGCTCTGCTCCTCGTCCAAGTCCCCACGAGAATCATCACGGCGCTTACGCTCACGAGGTTTGGCAGGAAGGCCCCCATCTGTGTCGCGTATACCTTGTGTTGTGTGTTCTTCATTTCATCCGCTTTTATACCTAAGTGTAAGTACGCTTTTTTTGTCGTGTTATGTTCTTTTATTATTTGGCGTTAGTGAGTATTTATGTATTGTTATATCATGCGTTTTACTTTTGATAGGATTTGGAGAATGCGTACCATGTCTGTAACATGCGCTGTGTATATCGTATCCTTGATCTATATTATTGTTTTTTTTTTTAAATACGTCGTTTTTTACTGATGTTTATCAAAAAGAAAGATAAAAATTTGCGTCGCTTTGGAAGGTCGCTTGTGACGCAGCTTACTCTTAAAGGGCAACAGTCGTGAACTTTTAAACTGGATATACCTATAACGGTGTTAAATGTCTATTTAAAGCAGAGACATAAGGATGGTTTGCGACTCATACTTAAACTTGCATTAATTTCTATTATTTGTTTAAACGGATTCTTACCATTCTGACATATTATTCTAAGCCATAGTTATGTCGGCTAGAATGACTTTTTGTTTTATTTGTTGTTCGTCTTATTTATTGTAATGTTATGTATGATGGGGATGAGGGCTGTGGCTTGAGTTACAGATATTCATTTATCTAGTTCAGAAACAGATGTATTGTCAAATTTATTTTTGTATTAGCTATTATTTAAGATGTCTGTGATCTTACATTATCTTTCTTCCACAATCCTAAATTAACAAACCCCGTTATTACTATTTTCCAGCGGTTGCGTGGGCGTCAATGCTGCTGTACGTACTGGGGAAGATGTGCAGCAGCTACGGCGTGTTCTCCATTTACGTGGTAGCCATGGAGGTGTTCCCCACCACGTCGCGCAACTCGCTCACCAACATCGCCAACACGGTGGGCAGGCTCGGCTCCGTGCTGGCACCGCAGGCGCCGCTACTGGTAAATTACTTAAGATTATACATTTATATAGCCTAGTGGTTAATTCGTCAAGACAAGACTGATCATAATTAAAATTTGTCTTTATTATGTACCTAATAAATTTATAAATATAACACTAAGACACACCCAGCATTAAACATAACTCAGCCACACAGGCGAGACGACGCTGACATATTGCAAAGTAGATATTTTGTCAACGCTAAATGTGACACATGCTTATTTGGTAGTCTATAATGTACATACCTACCTAATATCTTGCTTCTTCTTGTTAAAACAAGACGACAAACGTTAAACTATCAGTAGTGGTAAACCACTAGTAACTGATCACACTACTGATAGTTCAACGTCTGCTCATCATTATTATCCTAACCATTTACTTGCTAATACGCCAGATTTTAAGTCGACTTTTTCAGTAATTTTAATCGGAATACAAATTTCTTGCAGGAGAAATACATGAGCGGTCTCCCGAGCATAGTGTTCGGTCTGGTAGCTCTTGGACCCGCGGTGTTGGCTCTCCTGCTGCCCGACACCAGCAAATCAGCACTCCCTGACGATGTCATGGATGCTGAGAACCTGGATAACCCACAGGAAGAGGAAAGTGAATCAACGCAAAACAGCACACATGACGAAGTGCCAAGACTCTCTGTTAGTGTGACGGGCGAGAAGTAGACTCAGTGACGAGCGATAGACGTTCTGGATGAAGTGTGAGAAGACCAAAGAATCGTTAAGCTAATAGTGCAGTGATTTAGTTTTAAGGATATTTTAGCTAATCTCTGGAAGACGTACGGATATATGATTTTTTAATGAAAAATTGCATGAGTAAAGGACTTCTGACATCTCTACGATCATGCTATTTTTAAGACAAAGTGATATAGTTAGTGAGTAAAGACTGGTCGACAAACTGTTGGTCTTGTTGTCTTTGTGTGATACTTTGTATACTAAATAGTTATAGGTTTTTGTGATATTTTGTTATTGGGACAAGATGTTAAAGAAGTCGCTTTAAAATCACCCAAAACATATCGTACTTTACGAGGGCGATTCTTACCCTCTTCTTGCCACCATAATAATGTTTGCAATAGCTTAACTGTAAACTTGATAGACTTGATTTTATATGAAGTTTTAGGTGTACCTAATTAATGTTAACAACCAACTATTGGCCCATTATGATAATTTTAAAACAAATAGTAACGTAATTATTTATTAACATAAATAGTATTTATAATTTTATACAATAGTGTTGTGCTAGTGACTGTTATGTAATATTATAAACTCTGAACTCTACGCGAGGATAAGATCTCTGTCGTGCGTCTCTGACAAACATATTCAGCATACGCTTGTACCAGCTTCTTTAATGGCTTAAACTAATATTTATGATAAATCAACCCTCGATATATTAATAATTTAATACTAGAACTCTTGAGTTGCATTTGAAAGTTCATCTGACGTAATAAAATATAGATCTGTAATAAGGTTTTCATTCATCTCATTAAATTACGTTTTACAAAACATTTTACAAATAAATTATACAGCGAGGTAATAAAATGGTAGCATCCATGTATACGTACGTAAGGTAGGTACTTCCCCTCTACAGCTTGCTTCAATTTTCCACTTTTTATATACCTACCAAACCATTTATTAATTTTTACTTTTCAGTGCATATTAATGATAAGGATCTTAGTGAAGATACCCGTCTAGACGTATATACGCACGCGTCTAGACTACACCCTGTTAGTTTATTGTTTTAATCCGATACTATACTATTTTCTTTTATATCTGTCTACATTAAAAATATCAAGGCAACCATGCAATTTCACTCATAATATCCGAATTGGAATTTCGCATAGTATGGAATTATCTACCACAGCTACCACAGTGTCATCATCAACTATAAGTACAACATCATCTTGTTCCCTTGTATAATAGGGTAGTTGACTAAAAAAATCTAATTCTATCTGACGGACTCGTCAGATAGATTTCCAAAAAATATTGAACACGTATTTTTTCTTTTTTCACGTAAACAAAAAATGAAGACGATACAGCAGGGCTATTGTGTATCTTTTAATGACAGTGGATAACTTAAAATTTCTATCAAATAACTGTCAAATGGTGAGTTTTTAAGAAAAAAATGTACCAAACCATAACCAATTTACAGTTAACCTATGGACATTTCTGATAGCCACTGACGTTAAAAAGATACGCGATAGGGGGGCTGAGCTTCGAAAAGTCGTGCAACGTCACAGTTTGGCCCAGTTTTACCAGACTATGACGTCAAAAACCCCCTCTCCATGATCTTTGACAAGCTTTATTTTCGTAAATTTTTATTAATTTGATAAAACAAAAAACACGTAACCAATATTTTTCGATAATTTAACTGACCCTATTCAATTTGGGGTCGGCGCAACACGTTTTCTTCTTTCATTCTCCTCTGTCAGACGTCACGGCATCATTTACTCTTTTCTTTTTCATATTATTACACATCCATCATTTACAAAGAGCTACTGACGTTATCCTTGGTAAGACTACTTACTTGTAAAACTGAATCTCTATTTAATTTTGTACTGTGGGTAGGTACGTAACCTGAATATGTTTCAGACAATATTAACTCGTGCGATGATGAGCATACGTGTATTTTATTATTATTGTATTTATTTGTTTCCGGCTTCCACAATGTAGGATAGTACAGAAATCTTACTGCAAACGTACACAATGGATTGTTGCCATTACTTGATCAGTCTGCTACAAAACTACTGTATTCGTATTTTGATTTCATGGCATGACACAGACTTCACCAGATTTAAAAAAACAATTTCAATTTCATAATTTACCCTTTACCTTTACCATTATTGTTTAAGAAATTGTTGAATTTTTTTACAAAATAAACCCATCGTGTGCAGCTGGGACTGGGCTGGCCATAATAATTGGAAATTCAGTCCTCTTGATCGGTGGAGAGATGACCAGCCTGGGTCGAGTACTCGAGTCTCACAGAACCATGCGGGGCGGTGCATGGCCTTTCCGAAACAAAAACAAACAGAAACCGATTGTAAATACTAATATTGCTATGATTTAGGAAAAACGAAAATTTTATCAGCCTGTGGTAATTTAGGAACAGTCACACTGTAGGTTTTCTGTACGTTGCGTGTGCGCGTCTCACAATCAGGGACACGTGACGCGATTATGTTAATGTTGTTAATCTCGCATAGCGAAGTATTGTCTAATAACTAGTAATTTTATAAGTGTTCATAATAATTTATATACAAAAATGTAATTGTTTCATTTGTTTTAGATATACCTCCTAATTTCCAAACACCTATCGCCAGTTTACCAAAAAATTGCCAGAAAAAGGTAAAGGGTCTGTCTTGGTACTTATGGCCACGTGATGAGAGAAATTAATTGTTTGTGACTAAAAGAGTGATGCATAATTATAAATGTTGATGGATAGAGAGGAAAAAGTAGTATCGATAAGAGAGAGAGGATAAATAATATTCATGAAAGAAATCGTAGTAAATAAATGTCAAAATCAACTAGTACTCGTAGACGCAAACCGTACACAGTATCCGCATAGTTCAACCTAGATGGAACAAAAGTTTTCACAAAATATAGTTCTCGTAGCCATTTAGATAAGCGTACAGGAACAGTTTCTTACCGAATGCGCCACATGTTTGTCTAATAACTGGTAAATAGACTATAGTCGTCTATTCCAAAGCGTAGATCTAGGTAGAAGAATGGGCAAAAATCCCATGGCCACTCTTTTCGTTAGATTGATATTGCACAGTCCTAGGTACAAATTGCTGGCTATGGACACGTGGTTCGTGCTCTTCCTCGTGGTTGATGTTGCGACACCATGACCAACTTAGTTTTTTCACTATCTCATCTAAGGTACACAAAATATGACGTTGTCTTACTCCAGACACATTATAATTACGTATAATTTCATGAGATTGTGTTATTTGCACAAATAAGATAAAAGTTTTATTAATATTACTACCGTTAAGGTAAAAGAATTAAATAATAGAAACAACATATTAATCATTTAAAGTCTTTTATTATCAACTTACTTCTTATAATAATAAATTATGAACTATACTTAAATGAGCAAATTGTACATTACTAAGAGAGCAATATAATAATATATTATAATACACATACACCGTACGGCAGATTGATTGATAAAAAGAAAATCGCCTGTTTCACAATACAGTACCAAACCTATAACAAAAACTAAGTACAGAGCAGCACAACGTAAGACCGTACAAATCACATTTTACATTTTAATACTTACATTTATTATTTTTCTCTCTAAATAAATATTGTTGCTTACCTATAAAAATACCCTGATTGGAAGTTTTGTAAGGTGTATAAACATTCAAAAGGTCACAGCGTAGTGTATTATTAATCCTAAAATATACTATTTACAATGAGTATGTATTCAGTTTCGATTTGCTTTCATTTCTGGTGTGCCGAGCGCTTCAGCCTCCGCGAGGGTGTCAGGCATCTTTTGGCCGAGGGTCTCGGGTTGCGTGAGAACCAGGACCCCGGAGATGATGCCCATGGTGCCGAACATCACTGACGGTAATCCAGGCCAGTAATCCATCTGTTGAAGAAAGATTTGAATTCCTTATTTATATTCGTGTTGCTGTTAAGGAATTATACTCATAAAATTGCTGTCCATTTTTGGATATCAGTAAGGCGTCTGACTGAGGTTTCTGTTACTGGCGTCGTATACTAGACAAGGTCTATTCGAAATTAGTTAATCCAGTATGGATACTTTCGAGTAAATTTAATTTTAGAGTTATTCTGTATTATAATATAACAAAATCATCGACATGTAAAACTGGGTGTACCTCAAGGCTTTTACGTGGTCCACTTCTGTGCAATAATTTAACCTTAACATACCATAATGCGTGCGTTTCCTTGCGTAATCGAATCAGAAATGAGGACATCCGCTTGAGAACCAAGGTTACCGACGTAGCCCGAAGAATCGCCAGACTTAAGTGGCAATGGGCAGGGCACATTGCTCGCAGAACGGATGGCCGATGGGGCCGAAAAGTTCTGGAATGGCGACCGCGAACCGGAAGACGTTGCGCTGGAAGGCCTCCCACTAGGTGGACCGATGACCTGGTCAAGGTTGCGGGAAACCGCTGGATGAGAGACGCACGGGACCGGTCAATGTGGCGACGCCTGGGGGAGGCCTATGTTCAGCAGTGGACGTCTTTTGGCTGAAATGATGATGATGATGAATGATGATACCATAATGCTATCGAAGATAAGTTTCTTAAAAAGGCTTCGGATTGTGATTGTTATTGTACTTGTGAAGCTGCTACCAGTGATGCGAACACTTACCAGCACAGGTGTGAGAGGCGCGGTGATGGACCCAATGCGTCCGATCATGGAGGAGAAGGCGAGCAAGCGGTGCCGGTACATCGTGGGGTACAGCTCCGACGTGAACAGGTACAGCGACGTGAACACCAAGGAGATGCCGAACTTGCCCAGCAGATACACGATCAGGCGTAGCGTCGTCAGATCTGTTGTAAAATAGTAGATATTCAGTTGTTGTCCTTGATCATAATATATCTACACAAAATTACTTTATGTAAAAAACATATCCGTGGCTGGCGTGAATATGTTGATAAGTCTAAAACTGCAATTTGTCAGGACGGCCATTTAAAGGGTTTGACGTCTTCTGGTAAATCGGTAAATTAGTTTAACATAAATGTTGTAGTTGTTTTATAGGTTATTTTATGCCCTCTTTTCAATGATGACAGTAAATAATCGAAATTCCCCATAGATTGCATAATAATAGACTTGTCAATTCGTTCACCAACGACTTATCAACTTATGCACCGACTTATCCACTTATTCACAGCGTTATCAACGTATTAACCAACAGTTATCAACTTATTCACCTACTTAATAGGGAGTATTAATAGGTAAACAATGTTATTTGAATGAAAAACCCATTATTAGTATTGGAATAGTTTGTGCCCGTGGCTTCGCCCGCGTAAATGTCGGTTAAACTACAAAGATGACGATTTTCCATACAAACTTTCGTCCCCTATTTTGACTAGGAATAAGGTTGAATTTCCAAATTTTTTTCTTATTCCTAGTCTACATTTTATAGGGAACCTCTGTGCCGAAAATCAGCATTCTAGGTCCAAGGGTTTGGGCTGGGCGTTGATGAGTCAGTCAGTAAGCCAGGACTGTTCTTTTAATTTATATAGATAGATAGTAAACAGATAAAAAACAAAAAAGAAACTGGCCAAGTGCAAATCAGACTTGCACATGAAGAAGTCCGGACCATCGTAGTAGGGAAACCCCCTTAAATTTGTATTATTTCTTATTTTAGGGGGGACAGAAATATTTATTTTGTGATAAGTTTGTTTTTCATATTGTTTGTATGAATGACAAAGTTATATTTGCGGTTTTTTAAATGTGCTATATATAAAAAAACTACTTACTATATCTCGTTCAAACAAATTTTGGTTGAAAGTTATCATTGCGATTTATAGCATATATTTTTTTTAGATTTTTCTCTTTCTTTATTTAGAAGTTAGAGGGGGGACGACACTCATTTTACCCCTTTAGAAGTGTTTATCTTTCAAACGATCAAATTTGAGAAAAAATTATTTCAGAAACCTCAGTGTCATTTTTAAAGACCTATCTTTAGATACCCCACACGAATAGATTTGATGAAAAAAGTTTTTTTTTGTTTCAGTTCCATGTATGGAGAGCCCCCCTTAATCTTGTATTCTTCTTTAGTTTTGTATAAAAACCCTATAGCGATTTAAAGACTACATCTACATACCAAGTTTCAACTGTGTAGTCTCAATAGTTTCCGAATAAAGTGGCTGTGACATACGGACGGACAGACATGACGAATCTTTAGGGGTTTTTTTATATTAAACTAGCTGATGCCCGCGGCTTCACCCGCGTGGATGTCGTTCAAATTATATACTAAAACCTTCCTCTTGAATAACTCTATCTATTAAAAAAACCGCATCAAAATCCGTTGCGTAGTTTTAAAGATTTAAGCATACAGACAAACAGACAAAAATAGCGACTTTGTTACTACAACAGTGTTCTTTATTATTTTTTTCTCTTCACTGATTGGCAAAAGAGATTTGGCTTGACTTCAAGACAATCATCTAATTGTGGTTCTTATTAATTATATAATGCTTAATTTTTGAAATTTAATTTGTAGTACACATACGTGTATTTTAGCGAATCAAATATTTTTAGAGTTCCGTAGTAAAATGGGAAAAAACGGAGATTGAGGTCAAGAGTAAGCCCATCCTTATCCTTACATAGTGGACCACAAATTAATTTATAGACACAAGATACAAGATAACATCACACGTGTATCTTTATGTTATCTTGTACCTTGTAGAACAAATTCAAATTTTAAAAATTAATAAAAATTGAGCAAAGTAAAATTAGTAAGAACCAATCAGTGAACAGAAAAAAAAGATTTTATTGGACCTCAAAGTCTTCTTCGTCTGGGTTGTCCTCGTCCAAATCTGGATCAGTAGATGCAGAGATGTCTCTGCATCTACTGATCCAGATTTGACACCGACAGTTTTATATTTTTTTCTATAAAACTCTTTAATAGAGTCGTCAATCAAGTCAATCATGTCCATCAAATCTTTTTTTTCTCTGCACTAATTGGCAAACTTATATTGGAGTAATAAATCAATCAATAGATACACTCGAAAACAAACGAAATCAATTTTATAAGCACCCGCAATTGTTCCCGGATCGCGAGCGCGTGGCTTCTGAACTCTGAATTGACGTTTGTTTACCAACAGACGAGCGAGGGATGTGCACGGTGTGCACCGATATAAGTTGTTAACTAAACATATTCATTTAGCTTTAACTTTTTTGTAACGGACTTATAGTGATAACTATATTTATTACATTTAGGGTTGAGAACTTCGTTGGTCGTAACTGGACATCACATTATATCACAATTTAAACAGAAATACTTCGGTCGGCCATAACTTGATAAGTCGATTTGTCAATTTAAAATTCGTGCCTATAGAAAACTCATAAGTGTATAAGTTGAGATATCATATAACGAATATTCATTTGGGTACTGAGTATAGGTTGATATATCAACATATCAATGTTTGATCAGAAAAACATGAGAATGCATAATTGGACATGTGGACTTGTAAGTTTAGACACGTCAAAATGAGAGTTGTCAACTTACGACCAAGGTCGATTTCTCCAAAATGTATGGATATTTTGAGCTGTCGATTTTTTTCATATAAGATCCCAATGCCTAGGATGTATTAAGCCAATAAAAAAAAAATCATGGAAGTCGACTTATCAATGTATTCACGCCAGCCACGGATATCATATCATTAATTATAGATATGTAAAAAATATAATTGTTAGTAAACGTGATTTAATCATACGAGTAAGTAGGTATTTTATCGAGGAGATTCCCAAAATGGATCTCACCATTAAAATTTTCATCAGAATCTGTACCATATTTTTGTTTGTTTGTTTTTTTTTTTTGATACACTAAACATAAAAAAAAACAAACATTATTATATTAACGGTATTTGATGGAACTGGTAGCTCTAGAAATGGTTTTAACCTTTCACTGTCTGGACTAATAATATTGTTTTTGATCGTGTAACCCAGCAAATTGATACAATCCTTTGAAAATAATTATACTCTTTTGTCAATTAGAGTCAAGTTGTATTTCTTCGCTGCTGACATAAACTGAGCGAGATTCCCATCGTGTTCGTCTTGGTCTTTTCCGCAGACAGTCACGTCATCGAAATAAGCGAAAGTTCCTGGAAGTTTTTCTTCGTCCTTCCTTACATAGTATAAAACAAAGTCGCTATTTTTGTCTGTTTGTCTGTATGCTTAAATCTTTAAAACTACGCAACGGATTTTGATGCGGTTTTTTTTAATAGATAGACTGATAGAGTGATTCAAGAGGAAGGTTTTACTAAATAATTTGAACGACATCCACGCGGGTTAAGCCGCGGGCATCAGCTAGTTAATGATAAATTCAAGAGTTCTTTGGAATGCTGCAACTCCATTAGTAACTCCAAACGGTATTCTAGTAAACTGATACAAATTTCCGCACGCCTCAAAGGCAGTATATTTTTTTCCATTGGTAATATTGGTACTTGATGGTAAGCACCTTTTAGGTCTAACTGACTGAATATCTTGTATTTTGATACTTTGTCAATTATGATTTGGTTATGCGGTAAAGGGTAAAAATCTAAATTTGTAAATTTGTTTATAGTCTGTGAGTAATCGATCACTAGACGTTTCCGATGAGCGCCGCCACCTGTGACAAGGACTTGTGCGCGCCAGGGAGATATGCTCGGCTCAATGGCATTATCCGTTAGAGGGTTTGAAATCTCATTAGCTATGAACTCGCTCGCTCGAACCATTATGGATCTTTGTTATTCGATAATAAATAAATTATTATTATTATTATTGCAAATCTCTAGGGGTTTTCTTGGCCCTCCAAATTTAAATTCGAGTTTTGAATGACTTTTCAGTAAATCATGGCCTACGATGACATCTGCACAAAGGTTGCTCACCACTAGTAGAGGACGTTTCTTGTAGACATGTTCATTTATATTAATCGTGGCAAAACAGACTCCTTCAACGAAAGAGACATGGTTTGTAGACGCCAAAGTTATGGTCTGCTTGTGCGGTTTAAGCTTTAGTTTCATCATGTTCGCAATATTTCTATCGATGAAACTAACTGAGCTCTTAGTGTCTATTATCGCGTCAGCTTGTATATCATTGACGGTTATTGAAATAAAGGACTTGCTCAGACCCGAAGGAGAGGCCGCAGAAAAGGCGTCCGGATCGGGTGCATTGAAAAGAGAGGTAGCTTTGATGGCGTTGGCAGAGTAAGTGTCATTGCTTCTGGAACTGGCACTGTTGGACCGACATACATTAGCAAATGACCAATCTTGTTGCATAGTTGACACTCAACTTTAAAGGCCGGGCATTTAATTCTTTGATGTACATTACCACCACAAAAGAAACATTTTCATATCCAGTATTGGCTGGGTTGTGGGGGTCGGATGGGCAGTGACTCCGTGTGGAGTACTGATATTCGGCTGCATCTGGATGGACTGGAGGCCGACCCCAACATAGTTGGGAGAGGGCTGGGCAGATGATGATGACAATGTCCGCTGACTCCCGTTATTTGACAGATACCAGCGATAGTCCGAAAAATCATGGTTCACGTTTGAATAAAAATAAAAAAGACTCTTCTAGCCCAGATTCAATTACTTTAATTACTAAAACAGTCGTACATCGAAACCATTAATAAGACGACAAAAAAAAAATGAAATTAAAATTATTAATTTGCAAAAACAAGTGAACCTGAAGGGTCAGCAATGACTGGTCCAGGAAGTTTTGCAGGGTCGTTAAGTGAATAATGACTGGGCCAAAAATTTGAAGGCTCATTAATGAGCGGTCCAGAATCCGTAGCAAACTGTAGGGACAAACTGGACCAGGTTGCTATTATTATGTCCTGAAGGCTCAGTATCGAGCGGTCCAGGTTACTAGTAAGTATGGGTAAGGCGCGATTCTCTGAGAGAGCTGTTTAAGGAAATTAACATCATGACAGTACCTTGTCAATACATCTATGAAAACATCATGTACGTCAGGAAAAATCTGCATTTATTTAGCAAAAGAGGTGATAGACACCACTATAATACGAGAAATAGGGACCAACTAAGTTATGGAATCAGGCGTTACTTTGCGGAAATCCATGACATTAAATGCTATGAAATATATTTAGTTTTAATACCGCGAGACATATATCCAGGTCTGAAAGCAGGACACAAATCCCACCGTCATGCATATGCACATGCACATAAGGGCCCACCCTCCCGCCCTCATGCATATGCACACATACAAAACAAGTGAGAAATAATTAACATGCCATGCAACCAAACCTATACTCGACACGTGTTTCGCCCCTCCACGGGGCATCCTCAGGAGTTGTTGACTCGTCGAGCGTTCGAGCTCGAATGAGCTAGTCGCACCGCTGTCGGCCCTTTATATACCGTTTTGATGACGCTCGATACAACGTCACAAAGACATCTGTGCCGAATTACCTGCAATCATACTTAGTAGTGGTGATGGAATTAAATTTGTTTGGTCATTCAACAGTGTATATGCATTGTTATTGTTATGTTTTGATATTTCTAACTGTTCCAACACACTCAACCGGAAACCCTTATCGCAAACATGCAAAATGTTGTAGGTATTGTTGTCGCTCAAAGAGTGGCCGGTGTCGATTAAATGTTTTGCGAAATGTGATTTATCTGGATGGCCATTCCTGTAAGCGGCAACATGTTCCCTGTACCTAATATCGAAACCACGGCCTGTTTGACCTACGTAGACCCCGGTGCAATCATTGCACACTAACTTGTATACTCCGGATTTTTTTGAATTCTCTAATTTATCTTTACCGTTACATAGTTTACGCAAGTTATGATCCGAACGAAAAGCTACGTGAACATTGTGTTTTCTAAGAATATTCGCAATTCTATCTGAAATTGGGCCTATGTAAGTGAGACTTCCGATATTTTTGTTAATTATTTCGGGGGGACATGCATAAAGTGCTGAGCGTGCCCGGTCTTTCTGCTTTTTCTTAATTATATTATCAATTACTTGTTTGGTGTATCCGTTCGAAGTCGCGATTTGATACAATATTTTGAGTTCTTTGTCGTAACTATCTGTGGACAGTGGGAGTGTCATTAAACGGTGGACATAGCTGCGGAAGGCTGCTAGTTTATGCTGTAGTGGGTGACAGGATAATGCGGGAATCGTTGTGTCCGTGTGCGTGGGCTTCCGATAAATTAGGAAATCGAGTTTGTTATTGACCCTTGTGATTGTTAGATCCAAAAAATTAAGGGACTGATTTGATTCTAATTCTAATTTGAATTTAATTTTGGGGTGGCGAGTGTTGAGCTTATTTACGAAAATATCTAATTGACGATTAGTACCTGTCCAACAGATAAGTATGTCATCTACATATCTATAATAAAACAGAATGTTGGGCTCGCCCACCACATATTTACACTCGAAGTAGTCCATAAATATTTCCGCCATTAATGGACTTAAAGGTGATCCCATTGCTAGACCCTCTTTCTGGCGGTAATATTCGTTATTGAACCGAAAGTAATTTTGTTCCATGCAAATACGTGTGAGGTTAAGTAGGTCATATATTTCTCCTGGATGTAAACGTTGCCTCTCCAAATGGTTCCCCAAAATACGTAGGCACTCTTCAAATGGAATATTTGTAAATAAACTATTTACATCTAGTGATAATAATTTCGAATTGAGGGGGATGTTTAGATTTTTTAGGGACCAACTAGTTCAGCCAGGTTTCAGGCTAGCTAAAGTAGACTCATCTTTCATGGGGTACTGTTTAAAATGTTACAATAAAATACCCCCTCACATTCTTCAACTAAATGAGACAAAATTTAAATCTTGTATTAAACGCACACTATGTAGGCAAGCTTACTATAAGTTGGGGGATTACATTGATGATAAAAATGCTTGGCTCCATGCTGGTCCTGCTCCACAACCATAGGGGCAATTAAATCGATTATCATGTGAAGTTATTGTAGAGGCTGCAGAAGATTGTAAAAATATCTTTGCATTGTATAGATTCAATGTCTTAATATTGTATAATTGCATGGCACATGTGTGAGTACTATAAAGCCCCTTTTTACATTTTACATTTAGTTATATTTTAGTGACGTTGCCCTGGTGGCTGAGAGAATGTCATGCTCACTCAAATGTCTCGCTGATGGTGGCGGGTGTGTCGGATCATTTAGTTCCCTTCAAAATGGTTGAGTTAGATGGTGCTGATCCATGCGTCATGTTCGTGAACGGGCGCTGTCAGTGGAGACTGGTCATTCCTTAGTTGCCATGGTGTAAATATATTTTTCTTTTTGATTTGTTTATTATATCTTTTTACTCTGGACGCTCTTATTTTGCACGTCTTGCTACATAGTTCTCACATAATATACCATCTCAACATGAATGAAATTCTAATTTAAAAGAGTGTCCATGGAGTTTCTTGCCCGTTCTTCTTCATGAGATCTACGTTAGGGAACTGGCAACTACAGTACTTTCACAAGTTATTATGCCTTGTGATTGTGACTGTAGCGTAGAAGTGCAATGCGTCGTTTCGGGAGTTGCCGCGTCGGGCTGCGCGGCGCCGGATGTTACCGGCGGCGAGTGGTGTGGGAGCGGGGGCGCGCGGTGGCGTGGGCCGTGGCGACGGGTGTGCGGGGCTCCGGGTCGCGGGGCGGCGGCGGTTGCACGTTGCGGCGTGCATTCGTTGTTCCGTGATTCGGGGTCTCGAGCATTCGTTGTTGCGGTTTGCGTCGCTGCGTGCTTTCGTGCTCGCAGTGTTCGTTGTTGCGGGCATTCGGTGGCGTGTGGTTCGGCGTGGTGGCTTTCGGGATGACGCATTGCACTCGTAGTTTCGTTCTTCTTCCGTCCTTCTGACATTCAAAAGTGCCTGTAATGGCTTAATTGAAATAAACTATTTGAGTTTGAGTTTTTGAGTTTGAGTTTGTATATTATTATGCCCTTAAGGCTCAATATGGAGCGGTCCAGGTTGCTCGTGTATTTCCTGAAGGCTCAATATCGAGCAGTCCAGGGAGTTGGTATATGTCCTGGAGGCTCAATATCGAGAGGTCCAGAAGTACAAGCAAAGTCTGAAGGGATGCACCGGACCAGATTGTAGTCAGGATGAACGAACATCACTCATAATTATGTTTCTGTATTTTAGATACTGTTTGATGAGACTCCCGTGACGGCGTCGCCGTTGTAAACAGCACGTGCAGCGGGCCATGTGCGCAGCGCAGGCGTCACTAAAGCAGCCCCACTCTCCCCACTGCTCGAGCCGGTCTTTATAAACGAGCTCTCGGCGTGGAGGGGATCATTGTTGTCGCAGGCTTGGCCCGGTGCACATGCTGTAGCGCTTATAGTTTTAATATTATATCTGAATTATGTAGTTGTGTGTATAGTGATTTATTATAAATATCGTGTTATTGGACTAAAAGTTGATTAGCGCTATATTTCGTAGTTTCATTTAAGATGTCGGACCCTCTGCCTGCACATACATTGCCAAGTTTATATTTTATTCAGATCTTGATGAAAACATTCAAAAACAAAACAATAAAATCCAGAAACGTATCCCCTCAGGAATTTGAAGTTTTTCAATTAACAGATAACAATAGATAAACAAACCTCAGCGTCAAGAACAATTGATATTAAAATAAGGAAAACAAGTATCATTCCAGATTTGGTTAGTTAAATTAGGGCAACGCACGGTTGGGTAAACTCTGGCCAAAGCCATTACAAGAGAAGACGATAACAAGATAAGACTCACCATCCGGAATGAAAGCGAAGGCGATGTTGCAGGCAGCGCTGAACAGGTACCCTCCAGACAGAGTGGGTTTCCTGCCTATCCTGTCGAGGATGAGCACAGCGGTGTAGAAGCCAGGGATCTCGATGGCACAAGTTAGGATGTAGTTCAAGTGCATGGTATCCGACAGGCTGGTGGCGTTGATGGAGAGCCCATAGTATACGAAGGTGGCGGTGATCCACCAGATGGGAGTGGTGCAGATACGACGCAATAATACGCGCGAACGGAAGATGGCGGTGAACAAGTTTGGTACATCAGCGTCGTCTACCACCTAAACAAAATAAAAATTTCGTGACATTGCTTGCTTTTCAAATACATATTTTGTACTAGCTGATGCCCGCGACTTCGTTCACGTGGAAATTTTGATGTGTGACTGTCTCGTTGATCGAGTGACCTCAAGTGCAACTACTGAGGATGAGGTCCGGGGTTTGATTGCAAAGTGTTTTCGTAGTAGAGGCCACGGAGCGTGGTTTTCGTGCCCGGTCGATGGCGATATTATATCTATAGACATCAAACGCGTATATTACATGGCGCTTGAACATTACTGGCGAAATGTGGGTTTACGATTAGGTACCTACACCACTGCCTAACTCTTTCGGGATTAAGGCGTAATGTTATTTTATATGTGAGACCGACTGACGGCTTGATCAAAATGTGATGATGTGAGTAATGATTACAAAAGGCGTCCTTATGGGCACTGTAATTATGAGCGGCAGCGGCTTGAATCAAAATGAAATGGAGTTGAGACGACGATGGCTTAAAAACCGTAACCGTACCTTAACTTATTTCTCAAAATGTACAAACAAATGCCTTGTTCTTTGGTGACGGCCCTCTTACACAACCACACTTAATCATTTATATTAACCTCTCAAATTAGGAAGACCGTGCATGGTAAGTTCATCTTCTGTTGGCACTGGATGGGAAAACTCATCGGAAAGTGGAATTTTCGCATCTACATCTAATTCCAGGCGACTGTCTCCTGTTTAAAGCAGCTTATTTGCAAAGACATCTGTTCCATGGCCAGTCGCAGATGTTTGGTGATGTTGCAAGTTGGTGTAAGATTCAGCGGCAATTTGTAAACGGAAAGTGCAATCTGGCCGTTTGTTAAGCAAAGTTGCAGCAATGCCCGAGGAAGCCACAGCTATAAGACGGCACGGTTGGCGTAGTGCCTCGGCGTTTGACTGCGGCGCTGCATGTCCTGTATTCGATTCCCGCACTGAACAAATAGATTTACGTCGTGGGTCTTATCTAACTTTAATTAGGTTTTTATTTTAAAGTTTTTACAGCTGTTTTTGTTACTGTGTACCGGTCAATTTGTATTTGTTGAATGTTCACGACAAATATTAACACCGCAATTCAGAAAATGGTGTCAAATGAACACTGCCATCAGTCGAAGACGAAGTTAAAGTGCCAAAATTTCATGCATGGTAAGCAAACACACTCTACAGGGCTTAGGCTATAATGTAGTTTCCTACATGAATGGCGCGCGGAGTCACTGGAGGGTAATTTCACTGCCGCGGCATATTGCCGCTTGGCGGACAGACCGCCCCGGTGTGATTTCATGGCGACATGGAGAGAGTGACTGTCGCGACCCCGTGCAGGGCACAGTGGTGGTAAGTCCCCTCTTTGAGGACTGGCTTGAGAGGTGCCACGGCGCCCTCACCTTCCATCTGGCGCAGGTCCTCACCGGACACGGTTGTTTCGGGAGGTACCTGCACCGAATCAGGCGATAGGAAACGCCCGGATGCTACCATTGCAAGGATCAGCCGGAGGACATGGTGGAGCACACCGCGGAGGTTTGCCCCGCTTGGGCGGAGCCCCGCTTAGGTTGAGCCCCGTCGTGTTTTCTTAGCGGCGATCGGCGGCGGCGACCTCTCGCGTCCGGCCCTGGTTCAAGCCATGGTGTGGGGCGAGAGGGAATGGGACGCCGTCGCCTCCTTCTGCGAAGCAGTGATGCTAGCGAAGGAGGTGGTGGAACGTGAGAGGGAGAGAACCTCTCGACCCAGCTGTCGCGGGAGGCACTCCGGGTGTCGGGGGCCAAGTGATGGCTTCCGGGCCTGTGGACGGTGAGTAATGGGCTAGCTCTCCGTCCGTCCGTCTTATGACGATGACAGGCCGTGTCAACGGCGCGTTCGTGTTCCATGCGCGCCTCAAAGAGATGTCCCGCAAGGGCTGCGGGCTGTTCGAAAGAGATATTGCGGTCCCAGCACAAAGGGCATAGAAGGAACATGGGTGGTTTTAGTCAGTAGAAGTCTGACATTCCCTACCGCTTTGCCCAGAGCTGGAGGAGTAATTTGATGATTTCCCACCCTCCAAAAAAAAAACCCTATGTAGATTTTCAAAGCAGCGTCATTTAAACAAATCAAGAGTTATTTTTGGTATCGTAACTGTTTGAAAAAGACGATTTAAAAGTTATCTTGTGAACACATTCATTAATTAGTACCGTTTTGGTGCAATAGATGTCGTTGCATGTATGTTTCTTAACGATGATAAGTTCTTCCACTTTAAATTCGTATATCTTTTGATAGAGAGCACCGATTACAATGAAACAAAAACTAAAAACCCTAATCATATTAGTTTTAAAATGTACACGATAATACTGTAATAATAAAGTAGGTAATACATCCAAAACACACAGACTACATACGAAAATTCTAAAAACGATTGTGTAACATAATAAAAGAAAACATTATTTTTTCTAAATAGTATGTTCATTAAACAGAAACTCAGTCTACAGATTTATAATATTATATTTAAAATTAATAGTATATTAATCTATACTCTGAATTGATTTGAAAACCATATATAGCATCAAAATAAAAAAAAATACCTGGAACTTACAAAAAGTGAAAACCGACTGGGAATCGAACTCGCGAACAATGTTTAACATTTTTGAAAATCCTTCAACATTATAAAAAATCACAAAAAGTGGATACTGACTGTGATTTGAACTTGCGTACCTTTATTTACAGGTAGGTCGCCGAACCGTTAGGCTACTTACACCTGTGTCAAATGATACAAAATAATCGTTCTATTGATATAAATACTATGACAGATATCGGCTGTCAAACAGTTGAGGAAAATGCACATAATGCAATATTGCTCACCCCCTTAACTTATTATAGCGACATTATAATAGCCCATGTGTTATTCCAGACTATAATCTATCTCTGTGCCAAATTTCATTCAGATCCATTGAGCCGTTCTGGCGTGATAGAGTAACAAACATCCATCCTCACAAACTTTCGCATTTATAATATTAGTAGGAAAGTAGGATTATATTAGACGTGTAAACTAAATTAAACTTTGTTCAGTACAAAGTTTCTGATAAACAATATTTATAAAACCTGTCCAATCATTGAGGGTATTTTTAGGTATATACATCGGATTTAGATTCCATTTATATAAACCGTTTTGTAGAAAAATAAAAAAAAATACCGATCGAAATTAAACACAATGTACTAATGAGGAACTTAGGGCACATAAAACAACAATTGAAGATTGTTTGCCGAATATGGTGCTGTCACGTTTTAAAAGTTTGTTAGACTTTAGGGAAACTGTGATCATTTCGGACAAAAAAAAAAAAAATTATGTTCACTTTCATGAATGTTTCTTACTTCATTTGGTAATCCCATTGGTACCTATACTTATTTGCCCTTTCGGAACGGACAGGTTTTTTTTTTACAAAATATTGCTTAATTCTATCGATACTAACCTTAACTGACTCTGGTGGGTTGCACAGCGAATTCATAGACTTCTCACTGATCTGTGTCCGGTTCCGCTTGGCCACTCGCTGCAGTACAGTCTTTGCTTGGTCGTACTTCTTCTGCGACAGTAGCCACCTCACGCTCTCGGACAGGATCCAGTAGTAAGCGATGATCAGGAAGCAGGGGATATGGATCGCTAGGATCATGTATCTCCAGGGCTCGATGAGCCAAGCCACTCCGCCGAGGATGACCTGGCCGACGGCGAACATAGACGAGCATGTGGCGCTGGTCAACACGCGGTACTTTGGCCCGACGAACTCAGTAGCTGGAATATGGACAAGATTATCACCTTGTTAGTACGAACCACATAAAGTTTTAGATTAGCTACAAAATATATAGCATAACATTACATCACGCCTGTTATACCAGAAAGGTTATATAGAGGTGTAGGTACCCATTAGCACGCCCACATTGAAAAACCCAATAGCATGTAAATTATAATCAGAAAATTATAAATAATTATCTCCAGACATCAAAATTATTGAAAAAAAAACTCTCTTCGTCTCCTTGGGTCTCCTATCCATGAAAATTCTTTTCCCGATTTTATCGAGGAGAAAATTCTAAATTTCAATGATGTTTCGGAAAGATTGGTCCAAATTAACATGCATTCGGCCATCACCATTATTCGCTACTGCTGTTTCGGCCCTAAATTAACATATTTCCTTCGTGCTTCCTCTTTATGGAAGCACAAACATCTTTTGGACAAAATGAACCAAATCATCAGACATACTTTGTCATCCATTTTAAATGTGGCTTTGGACGACCGAGCTTGGGAACAAGCAACTCTTCCCATTCGTATGGGAGGACTCGGCGTCCGCAAAATTTCTAGTATTAGTTTACCGGCTTTTATATCCTCGGTTCACGGCACGGAAAAATTAATCAGGAATATCCTGGCTTCCACACTGGTTGGTTTTGATGTGCCGTGTTTCTCCGAGGCTATAGTCGCTTAGAAAATCGCTTGCCCGAATACAGAAGAACCCGACTATCCTTTTTCCCAGAGACGGTGGGACGAGCCGCTCTGCAGGGTAGTTCAGAATAATCTACTGAATACGTCTGCTACTACTGCAAAACGTGAGCGCCTGCTGGCTGTGGGTGAGTGGGAGTCGGGTCTTTGGCTTCACGCACTGCCGTCGTCAAGCAGTGGCACTCTATTTGACGACACAACTTTTCGCCTCGCTGCTGCTTTACGTCTTGGTGCCGTATGCTGCTCTCCTCATCGCTGTCAATGTGGTGAAGCTGTCAGCAGCCTCGGACACCATGGCCTGTCCTGCAGTCGAAGTGCGGGTCGTTTTGCGCGACACGCAAACATAAACGACATCATCCGACGAGCTCTTGTTACCGTCGTCGTCCCTGCTGTCTAAGAGCCAAATGGCTTGGCACGCGACGATGGTAAAAGACCGGACGGCATGTCGTTGTTTCCTTGGAAGATGGGTAGGCCTTTAGTGTGGGACGCAACTTGCGTCGATACTCTTGCGCCATCGCATCTTCCAAGCTCTTCGTGTTGTGCTGGCGCTGCGGCTGCGGAGAACCTCAAGCGGCGTAAATATAGTAACCTTTGTGGAAACTATATTTTCGAGCCGTTTGGGGTTGAAACTTTAGGGCCGTGGGGTCCTAGTGCACACAGCCTTTTTAAGGATATTTCCAAACGCCTTGTTGACGCTTCCTCCGACTCAAGGGCTGGCTTTTTCTTTGGCCAGAGGATAAGTGTTGCCATACAACGCGGCAACGCTGCCAGTCTCTTGGGTACTTTACCTGCTGACAGCGTTGAGGAGTTTTTCGATGCCCTTTTATAGTTAGTTTGTTTTTAGGTTAGTTTAGTTTATATATTAAGTATAGTTTTACATTTATAAATAAATATAGCATGTTTCCCAACCTAGGAATCAAACCCAATACCTCATACACAGCAGTCGCGCTTGCGACCACTCAACCAACGAGGCAGTGAAAATACATTTGTGTACAATTAACATCCAGTCTTTTTTCACTTCAACTAGTGAACTAGTCATACTCACCAAAAATATAAGAAGAACTGAAAGTTCCGGCACCAAATGTGGTCTGCAGCAACTGGAAGGCCAAGTACATGGGGTAGTTGACGGAGAAGGCTCTGATGATACCGAAAATGGTCATGTTGGTGACGCTGATGACCAGAGCGACACGTCTTCCAAATGTGTCGGAGATATAACCAGCAATAGGCAGTACCAGCAAGTTTCCCACGCTGCTTAGAGTACCAGCTAAAGCTCGGAGCACATCTTGACAACCTAGGTCGAACTGTAAATGAAATATAATAATAATAATAATTTATTTATTTGTCAGAAAACAATGATCCATAATAATGGTTAGTAACAATTGAAACTTATAAACTAAGTTAGTAGGCACAAAAATCACAAAATAAATATTACAAAATTAAATAAATTGGATTCACGATTTAAAATAAAATTAAATATATAAAAAAAAATATATAATTTAGGATTCTCGATTGGTATACAGAGGAACTTTCGACATCGTACAGGCAAGTCTACAAAGATAAGATACTCACATCAAAGACGACAGAATTTTCTCTAGCGTAGACGAAGCCATCACAGTTCTGTTCTTCTCGATTGAAGATATTAGCTGGGCAAACGTCCAGGGTGCCAGTGCCGTTGCCGATCACCTCGTACCGGGAGCAGGATACGAAGCCGTTGTTATTGTCTGCCGCCGGGATCGCGTCGGTGATCCAGCCCGGGTTGAAAAACTCGCTTTTAGTGGTTTCTCCGCATTCCGGAATCCGGCATCTGTGGACGGAGAAGTATTTGATAAATAACTATTTTGATAACATAAGGATCGTTTAGTTACGTACTATCAAATAACGCCTGTTTTATGCTTTGCAGTGGGTAAAAAGAATAATAATGAAAAATTCTTATAAAACACCCACACTACCACTTATTATGTTTCTAAGCACTGTGCGGTTAAAACTGTTGGATAAATACAGCTCTAATAGACGAATGTGGTATGATTCTTAAAAGAAAAAACAAAAGATGGTGACTAGACATCGTATTATGATGTTCTCTTTCTGATTACCATAAGTCGTACCCATAGAAATGTAAAAAGCAGTGTATTAAGGTCGTACCTGTGTGGTATGGCGGCGGCAGAGAAGATGTACTCGAACATGAAGGCCGACATGATGATGGGGACGGACACGAGCAGCAAGTTCAACATCTGGTAGCGGCCGAACTGGCCCAGCTCGTTCACCAGCACATCGTCGAGGTCCAGCGGCTTCTCGAACACGCTGCCCTTGCGGTCGTCGAAGGTGCTGCCCTTCCTGTTCCCCGGGTCCTCAGCCTTACTGGCTTTACTTTCCCTCCGGTCGTCCGCCATGGCTAACTATGTAATATTCCCGCTTGTTTGAGTAGAGCACGCGGCGACTCAGGCCATATGGCCCGGAGAAATGAAGCACAGCTCATCGCAGCCAAGCCAGAGTAAATCTTATCCGATAAATGTAAAGGATTATTATAATTTATTAATTGAGTGATAAGCTATTTAGATTTTATATTGTTTATCGCGGATAGACGCGTCCCTCGCGGACTGCGAGGACTTTGCAGAGGCGACGCTAGCTAAGGATCGGTGCAGACTATGAAGAGAGGTGTAGAGCGACGGGTAGTCTGCCGTGTGTGACCCAACTTTGGGTCTTGGCTAGAATTGCAAGCTTGTCGTTACAATGTTCACCGCTTTTTGTAGTTCCGTAAGTTTTACTCGCTCTGTGAACTTAAGGTATGCATCTTTTTGTTGAAGGATTATTCGTAAGTTCTAATGGTAAATTACTTTGACTTAAGTGGCAATGGGCAGGGCACATTGCTCGCAGAACGGATGGCCGATGGGGCCGATAAGTTCTGGAATGGCGACCGCGAACCGGAAGACGTTGCGTTGGAAGGCCTCCCACTAGGTGGACCGATGACCTGGTCAAGGTTGCAGGAACCCTCTGGATGAGAGACGCACGGGACCGGTCAATCTGGCGACGCCTGGGGGAGGCCTATGTTCAGCAGTGGACGTCTTTTGGCTGAAATGATGAATGATGAATGGTAAATTGATTGGAGTAATGGATGTAACATCCGTACTTATCGAAACAAACAAAATACAATATTTATTTGTCAGCAAAACTTATTTTGTTTATGACAAGGTTTTCAGGAAAACGATAAACAAAATATAACAGTTCAAACAACCTTGACGTGTTTGTGGTAAGTTGTGAATAGATAAGAAGCATAATAATTATTTAACTGATGTATTTGTTTTTATCGAACACTGTTCATCCGCTGGAGAAAGGAGTAGCCTAATGCGCCTACCACACGCTCACACTTCACCACGGACAAGTTACCTGCGCAAACTGGCTTGAACACGGAACACCGTGCGTGTGGTTGGGAAAACTGAATCACGCGCACACACCACGGCGTGGCCTGAGTGCGGCCTGAACGATATTCGACTTGCTAGAAATTTTACCTGCGAGCCCGGCCTGCGCGTACTTTTCTGTGCGTGTGGTTGGGCGTTCAGTGCTCACACCTGAGTCGAGCTAGTTGTCGTTCGATGAGGTACGTAGTGTCGTACATCAAAAATGTCATTAAAAAATGGCAGACCTACGTATACGTATGGGTTCTCTATTGTGTCACCTAACTTTTTTATCCATAATTTAAAATGCCATAACGTTTTTTTGTCCTAATAATCATTTGTCCGAATGATAACTTACCCGAACTAAATATTACATAATATCATATGCCATAAAATTGAAATCCATAAATATAATATGTCCTAAATCCATTTGTCATAAATATTACAATCAATAATATACGAAAGACAAATATAATAATAAATGTATATATAATTTTCCATAAAAGTTTTAAGTCCTAAATTAAAATAACAACGTTTATTTATCATAATAATATTAGTAGAACAAAGTATAACAAAGCTTTTGGTCACGGCACTCATACTCACTCCATGACGCGCGCTCGCTTAGCTCGCATATTAAATAACACTAATATCTTCTGTCCCCAAAGTGCCGGGCCTCCGCCGGACTCCTTCGTCGGCCTACGGCCCGGTGCCCGTGCCGCCCATAAAGGATACTGTCGCGAGACGGTGATCCATCCACTTAGCGGACGACTAGCAACAGCCTATAATTTTGGTTATTCAACAGGCCAATCGGACGACTAATTAATTTTATTCATCCGCTAATCGGACGACTAGACACTTCGAATTTTTTTTAGGACTATAAAATTTATTATAAACGAACATTCGGAATAATACACATTAGGTAAAGCAATAGTTAGGACATATTAATTTAGGTCATGTAAAATTAGGAGATTCAATTATTAAAGTAATCGGTATTATGACAGAATACTTTTAGAACTAAAGATAATTATGTTAAACAAAATTTCGGCAATTTGAACATTATGGTTAATGAAGTTTATGGCAAACGTGTTATGGATAATGATTTTCGGACAAACAATTTTAGGAGAAGTAAGGGAGTACCGAAAGAAATCGTAGCAAAATAAATGATACCATGACGTAAATAAATGTCAAATTCAACTAGTACTCGTAGACGCAAACCGTACACAGTATCCGCATAGTTCAACCTAGATGGAACAAAAGTTTCCACAAAATATAGTTCTCGTAGCCATTTAGATAAGTGTACTAACCTTCTACTAAACCTTCAGGAACAGTTTCTTACCGAATGCGCCACATGTTTGTCTAATAACTGGTAATAGACTATAGTCGTCTATTCCAAAGCGTAGATCTAAGGTAGAAGAATGGGCAAAAATCCCATGACCACTCTTTTCGTTAGATTGATATTGCACAGTCCTAGGTACAAATTGCTGGCTATGGACACGTGGTTCGTGCTCTTCCTCGTGGTTGATGTTGCGACACCATGACCAACTTAGTTTTTTCACTATCTCATCTAAGGTACACAAAATATGACGTTGTCTTACTCCAGACACATTATAATTACGTATAATTTCATGAGATTGTGTTATTTGCACAAATAAGATAAAAGTTTTATTAATATAACTACCGTTAAGGTAAAAGAATTAAATAATAGAAACAACATTATTAATCATTTAAAGTCTTTTATTATCAAATTACTTCTTATAATAATAAATTATGAACTATACTTAAAAGAGCAAATTGTACATTACTAAGAGAGCAATATAATAATATATTCTAATACACATACACCGTACGGCAGATTGATTGATAAAAAGAAAATCGCCTGTTTCACAATACAGTACCAAACCTATAACAAAAACTAAGTACAGAGAGAGCAGCACAACGTAAGATGTACAAATCACATTTTACATTTTAATACTTAGATTTATTATTTTTCTCTCTAAATAAATATTATTGCTTAACTATAAAAATACCCTGATTGGAAGTTTTGTAAGGTGTATAAACATTCAAAAGGTCACAGCGTAGTGTATTATTAATCCTAAAATATACTATTTACAATGAGTACCTATGTATTCAGTTTCGATTTGCTTTCATTTCTGGTGTGCCGAGCGCTTCAGCCTCCGCGAGGGTGTCAGGCATCTTTTGGCCGAGGGTCTCGGGTTGCGTGAGAACCAGGACCCCGGAGATGATGCCCATGGTGCCGAACATCACTGACGGTAATCCAGGCCAGTAATCCATCTGTTGAAGAAAGATTTGGATTCCTTATTTATATTCGTGTTGCTGTTAAGGACATAAAATTGCTGTCCATATTTTGGACATCAGTAAGGCGTCTGACTGAGGTTGCTGTTACTGCCGTCGTATACTAGACAAGGCCTATTCGAAATTAGTTAATCCAGTATGGATACTTTCGAGTAAATTTAATTTTAGTGTTATTCTGTCATAATTAAATATGGCATACATATAATATAACAAAATCAACGACATGTGAAACTGGGTGTACCTCAAGGCTTAATTCGTGGTCCACTTCTGTGCAACAATTTAACCTTAACCTACCATGCTAATGCCAATGCTATCGAAGATAAGTTTCTTAATAACCCTCCTTTTGGGCTTCGCCGCAATCGGGTAAAAAGGCTTCGGATTGTGATTGATATTGTACTTGTGAAGCTGCTACCAGTGATGCGAACACTTACCAGCACAGGTGTGAGAGGCGCGGTGATGGACCCAATGCGTCCGATCATGGAGGAGAAGGCGAGCAAGCGGTGCCGGTACATCGTGGGGTACAGCTCCGACGTGAACAGGTACAGCGACGTGAACACCACGGAGATGCCGAACTTGCCCAGCAGATACACGATCAGGCGTAGCGTCGTCAGATCTGTTGTAAAATAGTAGATATTCAGTTGTTTTAAAAGGCCTTTAAAATGCCCCCTATGGACTTCGTCCTTGATAATTATAACTACAAAAAATTACTTTATGTAAAAAACAAATCGTAACATATAGATATGTAAAAAATATAATTGTTAGTAAACGTTATAATATAATCATACGAGTAAGTAGGTATTTTATCGAGGAGATTCACAAAATGGATCTCACCATTAAAATTTTGATCAGAATCTTTACCAAATTTGTTCATTTTTTTTTTTTATGCCTAAACATCAAAAAAAAAAACAAACAAACAAATACCTACGATTGACTTAACAATGATTATTCATGATTATAAACACACTACACTACTAAATTATTATCTTAAACGTAATACGTACGTAAGTATACTTAATTATTTCGAAACGGTGTTGATTGTAAAAAGCGCAATGCAGTTATAATCCCAGACGTGTATTAACACTTGAATTATAATGTAATTGATTGCACATTCACTTTTAATACATTGTTAATCCGGGTTATTCATATTAATTTGGTACCTACAACGCCATTTGATAGATTAACCAATCTTTATTATTCATCAAAGTGCACGTGAGTGTTAAGGAATTTTAATATTTAGGTACTAACTATCTCAGAATTTAAAGATAAACGATTTATATAATCGTGAATGATAAAACTAGTAATATCCATCATCAGAGATTATGATAAGGCTTTAGATTGCCCATGATTATTGACTATTATTGACGCATTTACCAGTTCATTTAGATTAACTTGTGCGATAATGCTAATTGTTTTGTAAATACTGTTGCAGTTATCGATAATTACAATATTTTATTCAGATCTTGATGATAACATTGATAAAAACAAAACATAAAATCCAAAAAAGTACCCTCTCAGGATTTTGATGTTTTTCAATTGACAGATAACAATATGTAGATAAACAAACCCCAGCGTCAAAAACAATTGATATTAAAATAAGGAAAACAAGTATTAGAGCAACGCACGGTTGGGTAAACTCTGGCCAATGTCATTACATGAGAAGGCGATAACAAGATGATACTCACCATCCGGAATGAAAGCGAAGGCGATGTTGCAGGCAGCGCTGAACAGGTACCCTCCAGACAGAGTGGGTTTCCTGCCTATCCTGTCGAGGATGAGCACGGCGGTGTAAAAGCCAGGGATCTCGATGGCGCAAGTCAGGATGTAGTTCAAGTGCATGGTATCCGACAGGCTGGTGGCGTTGATGGAGAGCCCGTAGTACACGAAGGTGGTGGTGATCCACCAGATGGGAGTGGTACAGATACGACGCAACAATACGCGCGAACGGAAGATTGCGGTGAACAGGTTTGGTACATCGGCGTCGTCTACCACCTAAACAAAATAAAAATTTCGTGACTTTGCTTGCTTTGCAAATATTTTGTATTAGACGTGTAAACTAAATTAAACTTTGTACTGAAGGTTTCTGGTTAATTGAATTGAATTACATTGGTATTATTATGTACATCAGGTTTAGATTCCATTTATGTAAACCTTTTTGGAGAACAAATAAAATATCCCAATGAAAATTCACAATGTACTAAAATGAGAAAACTTTGGGCACATAAGAAAACTATTGATGATTCTTTGCCGAAGATGGTGTCGTCACGTTTTAAAAGTTATAAGAACTTTATTTGGTAATCTCATTGGTATGCTTATTTGCCCTTTCGGAAAGGAGAGGTTTTTTTAAATATTGCGTAAATCTCTCGATACTAACCTTAACTGGCTCTGGTGGGTTGCACAGCGCATTCATAGACTTTTCACTGATCTGTGTCCGGTTCCGCTTGGCCACTCGCTGCAGTACAGTCTTGGCTTGGTCGTACTTCTTCTGTGACAGTAGCCACCTCACGCTCTCTGACAGGATCCAGTAGTACGCGATGATCAGGAAGCAGGGGATATGAATCGCTAGGATCATGTATCTCCAGGGCTCGATGAGCCAAGCCACTGCGCCGAGGATGACCTGGCCGACGGCAAACATAGACGAACATGTGGCGCTGGTCAACACGCGGTACTTTGGCCCGACGAACTCAGTAGCTGGAATATGGGCAAGATTGTCACCTTGTTAATACGAGCCACAAAGTCTATAGTTTTAGATAAACTACAAAATATATAGTATGGCATTACATCACGCCTGTTATACCAGAAGGGTTAGGTAGAGGTGTACCCTTAGGTGTACTAATTGAAAAAAACAATAGTATTTTTCCCGACCTTGGACACAGCAGTCGCGATTGCGACCACACAACCAAAACAAAATTAAGGTTGAGTCTTTTTAACCGACTTCCCAAAAGGAGGAGGTTCTCAATTCGATTGGTATGTTTTTTTTTTGTTTTTATATGTATGTACACCGATTACGCTGCGATTTATGATCCGATTTACGTGATTCTTTTTTAGTTTAATGCGGAATAGTTGCCATTTGGTCCCAAAAAATTTAGTATAGTTTGGCCCAGTACTTTTCATTTTATGAAGATTTTTCTTAATTTATGAACATTTGTCGTTTATGAACCAATTTTGATGATTCTTTTTTTATTGTGAAGGAGATATTTTAAGACTGGTACTATGATATGGAAACCAGGACCTGGTGATGGAATCCCAGAGAACTCGAGGGCAACCCTCATCGAATGTTAAATGTAGTAAATATTTCTATAGGATATTAAAAATAAAAATAAAAAACTTTTTTGCAAAACAAAACAACCGACTTCAAAAACACCAAAAAGTGAAAAATAAACTTTTTGGTTTTTGGTGTTTTTGAAGTCGGTTGTTTTTTTTTTGCAAAAAAGTTTTTTTTACACTTCAACTAGTCATACTCACCAAAAATATAAGAAGAACTGAACGTTCCGGCACCAAATGTGGTCTGCAGCAACTGGAAGGCCAAGTACATGGGGTAGTTGACGGAGAAGGCTCTGATGATACCGAAGATGGCCAGGTTGGTGACGCTGATGACCAGAGCGACACGTCTTCCAAATGTATCGGAAATATAACCAGCAATAGGCAGTACCAGCAAGGTTCCCACGCTGCTTAGAGTACCAGCTAAAGCTCGGAGCCAATCTTGACAACCCAGGTCGAACTGTAAACGAAATATAATTTAGGATTCTCGATTGGTATGTACAGAGGAACTTTCGACATCGTACAGGCAAGTCTACATGGATATGATACTCACATCAAAGACGACAGAGTTTTCTCTAGCGTAGACGAAGCCATCACAGTTCTGTTCTTCTCGATTGAAGATATTAGCTGGGCAAACGTCCAGGGTGCCGGTGCCGTTGCCGATCACCTCGTACCGGGAGCAGGATACGAAGCCGTTGTTGTTGTCTGCCGCCGGGATCGCGTCAGTGATCCAGTCCGGGTTGAAAAACTCGCTTTTGGTTGTTTCTCCGCATTCGGGTATCTGGCATCTATGGATGGAGAAGTATTTGGTAAATAACTATTTTGATAACTTGTGGATCGTTTAGTAACGTACTGTCAAATAACCCTCTTTTTATGCTTTGCAGTCGGGTAAAAAATCAAAATCAAAACTCATTTATTCAAACTAGGCTGATAATCAGCACTTTTCGAAGGTCAAAATTTACTTTACTTTACTATACATTTTTCTATGACAGTCCCCCAAAACGCCCACCCATCGACACTTCCTAGTGTTTAGCTGGAAAGAAGAAGTGGCGGAACAAACTCTCCAGCACACATCTGTCTGTTAGATTGGTTTGAACCAGACTCGATACAATAGCATACAAGGTGTCGGTTAAATTTAAAAAGAATAATAATCAAAAATTCTTTTCAATCACCCACACTTCCAATTTTATTATTCTGTTATTTTCCAATTGTTCTGTTTCAAAGCACAGCCTGTGGTAAACTCTGTTGGATAAATACAACTATAATTATGAATGTGGTGTGATTCTTAAAGGAAACAAAAGATTGCGACTAGATTTGGTAATAAGATGTTCTCTTACTGATTACCGTAAGTCATACCCATAGAAATCTTCTATCTATCTATCTTATATAAATAAAAAGAGAAGTCCTGACTGACTGACTGACTGACTGACTCATCAACGTCCAGCCCAAACTCTTGGACCTAGAAAGCTGAAATTTTGCACAGAGGTTCCCTTTATAGTGTAAACAACCTAACCTCAACCCCTAAGGGATTTAAATAGGGGATGAAAGTTTTTATAGAAAATCGTCATTTTCACGCGGGCGAAGCCGCTGGCAAAAGCTAGTATAAAAAAAAACAGTATATTATGGTCGTACCTGTGCGGTATGGCGGCGGCAGAGAAGATGTACTCGCTCATGAAGGCCGACATGATGATGGGCACAGACACGAGCAGCAAGTTCAACATCTGGTAGCGGCCGAACTGGCCCAGCTCGTTCACCAGCACATCGTCGAGGTCCATCGGCTTCTCAAACACGCTGCCCTTGCGGTCGTCGAAGGTGCTGCCCTTCCTGTTCCCCGGGTCCTCAGCCTTACTGGCTTTACTTTCCCTCCGGTCGTCCGCCATGGCTAGCTATTTAATATTCCCGCTTGTTTCTAAAGAGCACGCGGCGACTCAGGCCATGTGCCCCGGAGAAGTGAAGCACGGCTCATCGCAGCCAAACAAGAGGAAATCTTATCAGATAAATGTAAAGGATTATTATAATTTATTTATTTAGCGATAAGCTATTTAGATTTTACTAGCTGTGCCCGCGACTTCGTTCGCGTGGTTGTCGAAAACTAAAATGCGTCGCTTAGACAAAAGTACATTAAATCATTGCCCTGCGTTAACTTACTGACGCTTTAGAAAATAAGAATAGGGTAATGCAAAGCACTGACTATGTCTAAAATTAAAGTTAGATATATGGATGTTTGTTAATCAACCCTGTCAGAACGGCCGAACGGATCTTGATGAAATTTGAAACAGAGTAGAAGACTGACACTCCTTTCCGCTCTGCCCAGAGCGGGAAGGGTTCTACTGACTTAAAAAGCCACCAATGTTTCTTCAAAGCCCTTGTGCCGAGGGCGCGGTATCTCTTTCGAACAACCCGCAGCCCCGACGGGACCCGCAGCCCTGACGGGTGGTTTATGTAGCCTGACTTGAGTCTAACAAAATTTGCACTTTATAGCTTAATATTTCACGAACGAATCCCTTGATCCGAAGTGTTTGAGCAAACTCACAATCTTTTTCAAAGACCTATATACCGTCACCCCACACTATGGACTTCGCAAGAAAAACATCCCCTCTTTTATGTGTATCCTAAAAAAACTATTTTTTGCGGGATTTTATTTTACGGCGTAACTCATCTGTCTATTCATGCTAACTTACAGCTTCCTAGTACTACGCTAGTATTATATTATCTGTGACCGCGGTAAATGAACAACGCCATCTATCGAAGACGAAGATAAACTGCTAAAATTGAATGCATGGAAAACGATCAATCACACAGTCACACTATAGGGTTTAGGCTATGTATATAGACTTTGAAAGCAGCGTCATTTAGACTACCTATCTACAGAGTACGTATAGCTATCATAACTTTTTATAAGTTCTTTTGAAGGCATTTATTAATAAGTACCATATGCGTTTAATAGATGTCGTTACATGTCTCATTCTTGATCATAATGTTCTTCTTGAAAACTATAAATTCAAATATCTTTTGATAGAGAGCACCGATTAAGATGAAACAAAGACTAAGTAATACCCCAAGTTACGCACAATATTTATGTATAAAAGTTACCTACATTAGTTTCGTAAATTTAATGTGATGCTTAGTCATCGAAACAGACAAACAGATAAACAGACAAACAGATAAACAGACAAACAGATAAACAGACAAACAGACAAAAATTCCAAAAATGCTGAAAATGAGTTCTGTTGGTTATACTATAACACCCTGACATTTTTTTTTTTTTAAATTTTCAATGTACAAAAAAAATTTGTCTACAGATTTATTATATGTATAGATATAGATATTGTTTATCGCGGATAGACGCGTCCCTCGCGGATTGTGAGGACATTGCAGCGGTGACGCTAGCTAAGGATCGGTGCAGACTATGAAGAGAGGTGTCGAGCGACGGGTAGTCTGCCGTGTTTTTTTTTATTATAAATGGGCTTGCTCTTGACTTCAATCTTGCCCTAAGGGCATAGATGATGTCGACGATGGAACGAGCTTACCCAGTAGAAGCCTGTTTACTCGCGACTTAAACAGATTAGGGTTATATGAACTCTGAAAAACCGACGCAGGCAGGGAATTCCACTCCTTGGCTGTGCGCATAATAAAGGACCCAGCAAAGCGCTTCGTTCGAATGTGTGGAATGTCGACTAGGTATCGGTGGTACCCTGCAGTACGTCTAGTCTCCCGATGGAAGAAGGGAGATGGTGGGATCAGCTCGTGGAGCTCTTGCGCACATTCTCCGAAGTATAGCCTGTAGAAGACCGACAGACATGCGACTTTGCGACGGTGGGCCAGGCTATGTAGCTTGTTAACCAGCTTTTCGTCACCAATTAGCCTCCGTGTGCGGTGTGTGGCCCAACTTTGAGTCTTGGCTAGAATTGCAAGCTTGGCGTTATAGTTCACCGTTTTTTCTAGTTCTGTAAGTTTCAGTCGCTCTGAACATTTTCTCATAGTTTTTTTTACCACATTTGCAATAGAGTATAACACCATATTCTGTTGCAGGATATTATAGGATATTCATAACTAATGGTTTTAATTAACTAGTGTAATGGATTTAACATCCGTACATGTCATATCGAAACAAACAAAATACAATATTAGTTCGTCAGCAAAACTTATTTTTAACCGACTTCAAAAAAAGGAGGAGGTTATCAATTCGATTGTTTATTTTTTTTTTCGTTTGTTAGCTCATAACTTGCGACTGGGTGAACTGATTTTCATGATTCTTTTTTCATTTGAAAGCTGGTGCTTTCCGTATGGTCCCATTGTCACTATTTCAATATCTGATGATGGGATCTTGTAGAAATCGGAGGATATCTTCAATAAATAATAGCAGATTAACCGCTATTGTTGCTATAGCATATCTAAGCATTGTTTACGCCATCACACAACATAATATCACGCCTGTACTCACTACAAAGGTTATAAAAACTATTTGGTGAACATATTCTGATGAAGAACTTCGGAGATAGACAACGGAACTCCTCAATAAATGATAGCAAATGGACTGGGATTGCTGAAATCTCATGTCTGTCTATTGTTTACACCAGTTCATAACATAACATCACGCCGGTACGCTGTGAAGGGGTAAGCACATGTGAACCACTAAAAAGTGAAAAATAAAAACTTTTTTACAAAAAATAAAACCGACTAAAAATCAGCTTCTGAAGTCGGTGACTTTTGTTTGTTTGATTTCATGTTTTTGCCACCGACTTCAGAAGCTGATTTTTATTTTTCACTTTTTTGTGTTTTATTTTTGTCGAAGTCGGTTTTATTTTGTTTATGACAAGGTCAGGGTTTTCAGGAAAACGATAAATAAAATACCTACTTTGTTGATGTGTAAGATGATTATCATTGAAATAATAATTAGGTTTATCATTTGATTGTCAACATTATGTTAGGTACCTATAGTAAGTACCTACAGCGTATTTTGATTTGGCACGTGAACTTGGATGAAAATAATTATCTAAATTACACAAACACAATTATCGTACTCATTATTTTGTTTTTAGTTATTTTGCCACGTGATTGTGAAATTATTTTCTAATTTTATCAAGAAATCCCGCGAGCGAGCAGAATTTGGAGTAGAGAAGGTCCATAATAACATAAAATAACTTTACGCCTGTAATTCGATAACGGTTAGGCAGAGGTGTAACCAATTGAATAGAAGATACTTACTTACTCCATTTCACCTGCTCGGTTTAAGTTCCGCTAATATAAAAGCTACGCAGAATTCCACTATAGCCTATTGCTGTCAACAACTGGGCAAGTTCCAAAATCGCCATTGAGAGCACCTATGCTGGGCTTCTTGTTTTATCGTGGCAAGCAAAACAAACATATTATTTTCAAAGCAGTTCAGGCTACCACAGATGAACTGTGCGGGTCAAGCACACGAACAGTACAGTTAGGCCCGGTATCCACCAAAGCGGAGAGAATCGGAGACGAGAGATGTGCGGAAATCGGCCTATCACACTAGTTAAAATCTACATCTGGTCTTTGGTCTTCCTTTACTTGGTCGGTTTTCGCACATCATTATCCGCTCTGCTCGTCTCCGCTTTGGTGGAAACCGGGTCTTATACTGGGTGGAAAGGACATCGACGCACATTACCCACCGTTTGACAGATCAATCCGAAAAAAATACTGTCCACATAAAAACAATTCATCGGTAATTTAAAAAAGAATATTAAGACTTCAGGCCCTCTACTATGACGTCTTAAAACAGTCCTAACTTAATAGTATTCCAGTGTGGAAGCGTGACAGAACTATACAGGGTGTCTAGCGCCATCTCTCCTCCACAATGGATTAGGAGTAAGTTAGGACTGTTTTAAGACGTCATAGTAGGGCCCCAGAACGATGTGCGACCTACTGACTTCGTTGAAATAGTTTATTACGTTGATGTCATTCTACCCCGTGTATTCTAGTCTACATCTGCACTGCTCGACCCATCTGCTAGACCGTATACACGTAAGTATACAGGGTTACTGGTAACTCGACGTATTCCTTGCTGTCATAGTAGGGTTAAAATGCAATAAATTAGGCCACTAAATGTTCCCCCGAAATTCAGTAGTATTTGAGTCATTTACATTTTTCTTAAGAGAAATCCCAAAGTTATTACTGTACCGTACCGAATCAATAACGATTTTCGTAATTTAGTCCACGACTTTGTATTACGTTTTATGCTTTTTTAGATAACTGATAAGACAATGATATTTTGTAGTAATTTGACTAATTTGTACCTACATCTGGCGTAGTATTTTTTTTTTGCGTTATATTTTTTTTTAAGAAGTAATGGCAAAATTTACAACTGTTCTGTACAATTATTGTCTTCAAGTACAATTTGTTCTGAAGCGTAGGTTCACAGATGATGAATGCAAATTGTTTCTCCTCAATCTATGTGTTGTTACTGTACTTATTGGTCAAGTAAAAGGTTCAGAACAGGGAGGAAAGTGTTCATATCTCTCTGTTTAGTGTGCCATTATGTAGTTAGATACCTATAGCACTAATCTACTTCATAGATACATGAAATACACGCGTGTATCTTTATTATAAACAAACTTTTGATAAAGTTGGTAATAGGTACAATTAAAAGGTAGCAAATCACATAAGTCACCATGATAAGTAAATAGGTATTTGGCCTTTTCTTTTAATTGCACGAGGTCGGACATTGCCGCCCAATCCGGCAAAGCGCATAGGTACCTATTTTACTAAAAAAAAAAACACTTCCTCGAAAACTGATTCTTATTGCACTACGATTAGGTTCGACGTGCAATGTATTTCGCACGCGTGCATTTTTCTTATTTTTCTGCAACCAAGGGCGGGAAAGAAAATTACCACAGGTAATAAATTAAATTACAAGAGAAATAAACCTTCTTGATGGCTCCTAGAGAAGACACACGCTATCTATGCAACATAAAAATCTAAAGTAAACAACATAATGGTTATATCTTCCTGGTAAGTCAATAAAAGTGTCAATAATTGGCCAAATCTTAAAGATAAGATAACGGGAGTTAATCTTTGTAAGGATAATAATATCATTTTGATGAATTTCGGTACACTACCACCCCGCGCCCCGGTTAGATACAGCATACAGTAGTGCCATTATGACTTTACCATTTCTCACGTAGGCATATTTCGCACGACTTGTATAAATTAGCATTTTTAAGAATGTTTACGGGTCTTATCTAAAGATCTGCGTATTTTCTTTAGATATAGATGATAAGATATACCAGTGCGTATGGCCACTTAAAAATGACGCTGAAGCTGAAACGTGGGCGCTCGCACGCAAAAGGCCTCAGTAGAAAGTGGAAGGTACCACAAGAGCAGCATAGCTATTCACAAACCATCGAATCGATTTCCAATAGTCCCAGAGCTGGCACCAAGTTTTGGGTAGGTATTTGAAGCAAGCTGAAAACTTGTCACATGGGGTATTGTGACAAGTTTTCAAGCTTGCCTCAAATACCCAAAAATAGGTGCCAGCTCTCAGGACAGCTGGCACCTAGTCAATAGGCACTAAGCACTAGGCACTAGTCATAGTAGGCTATTCGATACGACATATTCGATTCGGAAGCGATTCGATTGTTTGTTTGTTTCGACATGGCCGAAGGATTTCCAATAAAGTGTTAGCAAGCTAAGCTAAGCTTACATGGCAGTTGGTCCCGTTGGGGCTGTGGTTTGTTCCCGTCGGGGCTGCGGGTTGTTCGAAAGAGATACCTACTGCGGCCTCGACACATAGGGCTTAGAAGGAACATGGGTGGTTTTTAGTCAGTAGAAGTCTGACACTTCCTACCGCTTTGCCCAGAGAGCGGGAGGAGTCATTTGATGATTTCCCACCCTCCAAAAATAAGGTGGTAGTTGGTGCTTCACCGCAAGACTTCAGAGCGGCAATGTTATGGATATGAAATTTCGGATCTGGATACGGATAAAGGAATAATATTAATAATAGGTTCAATGATTCTGCCCACTACACCGTTCCATACCATGACAGTTCTATGAAAAAAACTTTTTAACAAAAAATAAAACCGACTTCAAAAAAAAAACACATAAAAGTGAAAAATAAACTTTAGAAGAAAAACCAGTCTCTGAAGTCGGTGACTTTTGTTTGTTTGATTTAATTTTTTTGCCACCGACTTCAGAGACTGGTTTTTCTTCTAAAGTTTATTTTTCACTTTTTTGTGTTTTTTTTTGAAGTCGGTTTTATTTTTTGTTAAAAAGTTTTTATTTTTCACTTTTTAGTGGTTCACATGTTCATGGGTCAATGTGGACAATGTAGTTTTTTTTTTATTTTTGTTGATTTTTCAAAAACCGATTGTCCGATTTCGAAAAAATTATGGGAGCATTTCGGAAGTATATCCTTTCCAACAAAGAAAGAATTTTTCAAATCGGTTGGCAAGTGACGGAGTTATGCCCGAACAAACATAAAAAAATACAAACATCCGAATTGAGAACCTCCTTCTTTTTTAGAAGTCGGTTAAAAAAATAGTATCCACTGTGTACGCTTTGGGCACCAAAGGGTACTCAACGTCTTTCGGCTGTCATAGGGTGTAAGACGCTAGAACTTAAGAAGAAAAATCAGCTTCTGAAGTCGGTGACATTTGTTTGTTTGATTTGGCTTTTTTTGCCACCGACTTCCGAAGCTGATTTTTCTTCTTAAGTTTATTTTTCACTTTTTTGTGTTGTTTTTTTCTTCTAAAGTTTATTTTTGACTTTTTAGTGTTTTTTTTTTGAAGTCGGTTTTATTTTTTGTTAAAAAGTTTTTATTTTTCACTTTTTAGTGGTTCACATGTGCTTACCCCTTCACAACGTACCGGCGTGATGTTATGTTATGAACTGGTGTAAGCAATAGACAGACATGAGATTTCAGCAATCCCAGTCCATTTGCTATCGTTTGTTGAGGAGTTCCGTTGCCTATCTCCGAAGTTCTTCATCAAATCTTCACTAAATTGAAATGGAACCACTCCGAGAAAGTACTCTTCCAAAAACTACTCAAATCACTGCAAGTGTGCCTATAAAATTTGAAGAGTTCTCTCTATTTCTCCAGGATCCCATCATCAGATCCTGACTTGGTGATCATGGGACCACTTGGGAAGTATATCCTTTCCAACAAAAAAAGAAATTTTCAAATCGGTTAGCAAGCGACGGAGTTATGAGGTAACAAACATAAAAAAAAAAAAAAAAAAAAAAAAAAAAAAAAAAAAAAATACAGTCGAATTGATAACCTCCTCCTTTTTTTGAAGTCGGTTAATAAATATACCTAAAACTTCAACAGGCACTTAGGTGGTATGCTCAACCGTTATGCCCATTGGTTCAGGTATGGCAGTGGTAGAGTTGCTCGTGGGGTGGTTGGCGTCATACATAGGGGTAGAGTGATAGGCAAATAACTTGAAAGATAATGGCGTCGTTCTGCGCAGGTTCTCTGTTTGATTTGTATGGGACGTCTAAAATTCGACTACTGCGCATGTTCAACTTATATGCCGCGTGGTATACCTATTCGTGGTCCAAAGCTTCCTCTTTCCTACGATAGATAAGATAAGATAATTATAATATGTGTTTATATTTTCGACTGGCACTATTTGCACGGGCTGATGAGGCCTAGTATCACAATAAAGGTCCTATGAATAAAATAAACTTATGAACTTACTTGTTATTTTTACGTACCTATAAACATTGTTCGAATTAAAACATTTTTGCTTGGTCCAATCAATAATCACAGAACAGAAATGCCAATAATAAATAGTCTTGATAAAGTCTATCACACGCGCACGAATTACCGCACTGTCACAATATATTATTATCTGAGGATTTGACCATGTTTTGACCATTCTACGCGGTATGTTCATTTGAGGTCGGCGTAGCATGTCTTCTTCTATATACTTCTCTATGACTCCATCTCATCAGCCACAATATAAGAAATTGCCTTACCTATTCTGTTTATTCTGTTAATTGCCTGGTCAGTATATTTTAGGTAATACTTAGTTCTTTCCACACATCAAAAATGATCAGACATTTTTCCAATAAAACGCGTTTGCCATAATCTGGAAACCAGTTTAATCATAATATTTGACATTACAAGGTAGCCAACAGGTTTGTCTACTAAACTAATAAACAGATTAATTCTTATCATCTGCTAATCATTCATAGAGTAAATATTGATATTAAAGTTTCCTTCTTTGTGATGCTAATTCATAGATATTTGGAATAAGCTATGATATCAATTGATTGATTGTAAATAACTGAATAGCAAGAACGTGGCGGATTGTTCGAGAAGTAACTTAGTGCTGCTGCTGCTGGTATCACAATCCGTGCCAGTGATTAGGGGCAAGAACGTGATGCTGATTGCAATAGGTTCACCTTTTTGTCCTACTTTATTATCATTACTAGCTGTGTCCCGCGGTTTCATCCTCCGTTTCTGTTTTACTGGGTTTGTTCCTTGGTCACAGCGCGCAGTGTGACGTTAAAAAGATCCTTTCAAATCTGACTAGTAGTTCTAGAGACAAGCGCATTCAAACGAACATAGGTACTCTTCGACATTAGAATAATTGTTAGTATTGTATTGTTACTAATTTATTTTCTGTATATTTATAATTTTAAATTATAAGTCACCTACAGGAAGTTTAGCTCCAGGGCTTGCTCACACTGAAGTGAATAAATAAAATTCACGTGTGACACGTGTCCCAATGTTCGTACACATTATTATGGGAATCCATAACCGCCGAACCGATTTCAAAGAAATTTTGCAACGTAGATCGATAGGTGGCGGCGTCCGAAGCAGGGGTGGGTTGCTTGGGTAGTACTTCCATAATAAATACCTAATTGTATACTTGATCTTCGTCGTCGTGTCGATCATTATGTACATTTCATCATCATCATCATTATCTTGTCCTTATTCCAATTCATTTGTGGTCGGCGCTGCATGTTTTCTTCTTCCAATACTTCTCTGTTTCTCGTCATAATATCTCATGAGACACCTCCTTTCTTGCTTTATTATGTACATTTATGTAAACAAATCATTTTTGACTAGCTTTTGCCAGCGGCTTCGCCCGCGTGAAAATGTCGATTTTCCATACCAACTTTCATCCCCTATTTAACTCCGGTTGAATTTCGAAAAATCCTTCCTTATTCCTTGTCTACATTATAAAGGGAACCTCTGTGCAAAATTTCAGCTTTCTAGGTCCAAGGGTTTGGGCTGGGCGTTGATGAGTCAGTCAGTCAATCAGTCAGTCAGTCAGTCAGGACTTCTCTTTTTATTTATATAGATAGACTAGAACTCTGCCACCTGGTGGTGCATTTGGCCAGGTTCCTCAAAGTTCAGCTAGCGCTGCAAGGTGTGTCATAGTTTCAGTCTTGCGACCATGTGTGGCGCTAGGGTTATCAAGCCCCTCAAATTCATTTTATTGTTGGACTTTTGTCATAATTAATTTTAATCTACTCCTCTATCTTAATCTTTAATAATCACTCGATATGCGGTAGGTATGTAAAGATAGCGATAAATTAAATTAAGTATCGATATATTTTAGATTATCTTCAGATATCTTATTTAAATGTTTACTGTCCTTCTGCGAAACTTCATGAACGTAGGTACTTTCCAATGTAAGTGCGTCACGGATAGTAATTTACAGTATAGTTATAAATTATTATTATTATATACTGGTCACGTGTTACCTCCGTGCCTCGGGTGGTCTCGGCTGTCACTTAAAGATAACAATCGTTAGGGTAATTCCAGGTTAGTTGCCCCACTTTTTTAAATTACTTTAATTAATCTCTTTGTCCAAAAAGCAAGATTCTCTATTTGTAAGACGCGTAGGTACTTTGGTTTAGTATCTTCAACTTTATGAAAGGAATGGACAATATCTTTGATATTTCCAGAGTTTTGGCAATTTATGCGGACCTATAAATTTTGGGACAACTATCCCATGTAGGGGATAGTTGCATAACCCATGTAAATTACGTTTAGGATTGATGCCCCGTCGAGAAAGAGGACATCTATCCCGCAAAAACTTTGATCGCACCTAGCCGTCGCATGCAATTGCACAAAGACATGCAACACGGTCAACTCAGTTGTAGTTGCAGAGTGTCTCGATAGATAAATAAAATAACGTGTGTTTCATTCTCAAAACTAGAGTAATTGCAATTGCAATCAAGGCAACTATACCTTGGCCGCGGATTTTAGTACGAGATGACGTGGCCTCGGCACAAGGGCAAAGAAGGAACATGGGTTCGGTTTTTAGTCGGTAGAAGTCTGACACCAAAAAAAAAAGGCAACTATACCCTCGGGGCGACTATCCTGGATTTACCCTATATTATAGTCAGTGGCCCAAAGTCTAAAACGCAGTCTTACCGTGGGGTATCATATTATTACCTAATGCTAATTGGGTTGTGGAGTTGTGGAGGTCAGGTAGGCAGTCGCTCCATGTAAAATACTGGTATTCAGCTGCATCCGGTTAGACTGGAGGCCTACCTCAACATAAATGGGAAAACACAAGGCAATGATGTTAGTTCATCTTCCAACCTAACCAAAAGAAGTAGTGCTATAGATACTAGTGTTTTACGTGGAGATACTGCCTATTGGGCCTCTATAACCAAGTTACTAGGAACTAATACGATTCCCGTTGGTATGGATGGTTGTCCGACTTTCGTACAAGCAGAAGTGCATCACATAATTTGCACGATATAAGTTTTAAGACTGACATTCATATAATTTGCACGCTTGCAAATAAACATTTTTGATTATGATAAAAAGTGCTAATGAAAATCAAACTTCCAAAACTTGAAAAAAACAAACATTATTTTATTCAACAGTTTCTTTTCACATTTTCCAAAATTCTTTATACTTACAGGTAATATTGTTTGACCTTATATAATAACAAAAATATTGTTTTAAGCTTTCACGGTTCTTAAGTTCTATATACACACATCAACACGGTCTAGGGATATTTCATACTCAATTAAATAACTCGAAAAGTACTGGCCGCATTGGAATCTTTAATACACCGATTTGTTTGTAATTTATCTCAGACTAATTCCAAATTCAAATTTTTGAAAATTCTTTTGTTTCGGTGGCATAAAAATGTCTTGATGTATAGGAGAGGGAATTTTCATTTGTGCGAAATTTAAAAAACATTACGAATTACGTTTAGTTACAGTTTTTTTTCATTTTTAAACGAAAGATAAAGTTAAAATTGAGGTATTGTAGCCATGCAACGCCGACATTTGACGAGGGCGGAGATGTTACGAGCTGTGGGAATGCTGGAAGCTGGATCTGTTCAGCGTAATGTTGCTGAGGCCATAGGGACCCATCAAAATGTAATTTCAAGATTGTGGACACGCTATCGTGCCACAGGTGAAGTAGCGGAGAGGCACCGGGGGCCAAGTCGTATCACTACCCCCAGACAAGACCGATTTTTGCAAATTACTGCGCGAGCTCAACCAAATGCAACGGCGACTCAATTGGTCCAAAGGCTGCGAGTGGAACACCAAGTGCTTGTGAGTGACCAAACTGTAAGAAGGCGACTGCATGAAAGCAATCTACGCTCTCGTAGACCACTCCGGGTCCCACCTTTACGGAGAGGCAATCGTGGACGACGATTAGAATGGGTTCGGAACCACGTGGACTGGGGCCGTGAGCAATGGTCCAATGTGCTGTTCACGGATGAATCCAGGTTCGGCTTCCATCCAGATTCACGAAGGACGCGTGTTTGGCGAGTTCCTGGACGAAGGAGCCGTCTCCAGAACCCTCAGGAAGTTCACCCATACCAAGGAGGAACAATTATGGTTTGGGCAGGAATTCGTCTTGGAGGACGGACGGATCACGTTTGGGTGCGGGGCAATATGACGGCAGAACGATACGTCCAATAGGTGCTGGGGCCCGTAATCTTGCCCCACAGAACACAAATGGGGCAAGATTTCCTGCTCATGCACGACAATGCCCGGGCACACACGGCGAGAACGGTAGCAGCTTGGTTACATACACATAATGTTAGGGCCTTAGACTGGCCTGCTCAATCGCCAGATCTAAATCCCATTGAGCATGCGTGGGATATGCTGCAAAGAAGAGCTCTGAAGGAAGTTACTGAAAATTTGGCTACAGAAGATCAACTTTTTGCGCACCTCAGAAGGACATGGGACAATTTTCCGCAGCAAGACATTGACAACCTTGTTCTGAGCATGCTGAATCGTTGCCGATGTGTTATGAACATCATGGGCGCTTTCTCAGACTACTAACTTCAAGTTTATAAACACAAATTAAATGATTTTTCTATTTTTTTCAGTTTTTACTCACAAATTAAAAGTTAATTCATATACGGTTTCCGTCTATGCTTAATTTTTTTTCCATAAAATCCTGAAATTTTAATCAGTACCTTAACCATTATTAAAAAATGGTAGAATATTAAATAACGTATATTTTAAATATATACATGTCATATAAATAATTAACACATTGATAGTAATTCGCTTTTTTAAAAATATCCCTAGACCGTGTTGATGTGTGTATTTAAAATGTCACTTACGGGATACCTTCCGTGATTTGTTGCAAGCGCCATGATCGCGGGTTAACCCGCTCATGCCGATCATGGCGCTTGCGTCGAAATATCGGGAACTCAAAACAAATGATAATCACGGAAGATATCCCGTAAGTGACATTTTAAATATAACAAAAATATGTACATGTAACAATATCAGAAAATAATTTAGAGGCGTCAAAACCCATCAAGCCATAAATTAGTTCTTGCCACCGTCTCCCCTTGGACTCCAACTACCCGTTTTACTTGGAGCCCAAGGCAAAACGGCTTATACGCATAACTACCAACTAAATTGTTGCTACCAACGCGCGCGGCCTTCGCCGCCGTTATATACCACATTGTTCAGAGAGGAATTTAATAGAATAAAGAAAGGGCCTATTTCACAGTGTCCGGGTAGGCGCTATCTAACAAATTAATTAAAAGCGGAAGAAAGTCTTTGATTATCTGCCAGATAATGATGTTAACTACAGTTAATCTGGAATGTTGTTTTTTGAATTGAAATTAGTTGTCTCTACATTATTATTTGTCAAAGCAGGTACTAAATAGTTAAACAGCTTATATTTTACAACTTATAATAATATTCACTAACTACTCGTATAGTTTTTATTTTATCAAATTACATTAAAACTTAATTTATTTCAATCATTAGGTATATACAATCACTTATTCGAATGTCTACAAAATTGCAGTTTTTACTTGATAGGTCCTCATAGACTGTTGCATAGCAATTATAAAAGACCATAGATTATGGTCTTTTATAATTGCTATGCAACAGTTTGGGAGTCTAAACCGTCGTTGGTCGTGAAGTTTTGATATTCTAGGTACATAATGTTGTCAAAAGAGAAAATCATTGCGAAGTCGAATAAACATTCGAAAATAATATTGCATAAAACTGCTGCTAAATAAAGTCCTTCCATGAAGCTGTCACTGCTCATTACATGACTACTTATTTAAACTTAAACTAACAATATTATTAAGATAAAACACAACTTTGCAACATTTAAAATTATTTTAAAACTAAATTGACTAAAAAGATCACAAGCATTACTTCTTGTACAGTGTTGATTTTTGTATCTGATGCAAAAGATCACGATTTTTTACACTACGGTGGCCACGAAATGGAAGAAAATTTATTCGCAAGGCTCCCTCCGACCACTTGATGTTCAAGATAGTGCGTGAGCTGCCTAATGGGCGCAGGCAAGACTGTGGTGAAGCCTGTGCGTGTGGTAGGCCCATAAGACGACTGTGCGCGGATTTCACCAATGAAACGAACAGCTTTCAAGAACTGTCAATAGCATTATAGCCTACAGCTCTTGAAGGCGTTTTATTTCGTTGGTGGTACTTTCCGTGCAGTGGTCACACGCGGCATGCTTAAAGCAATTTCTTTCAATTGTTTTCCACAATTGGTATCGTAATACGTGTGCCCAGTGTTTGTGCTGACTTGTTTGATTGACATCATAGAGCTCTTAGCTCACTCTTCAAGATCTATCTTTTTACATTATCTTAGCAAACACGCTTATTTTACGAGTATCTTTTACTCCGCGACTACTTTCTTCTTGTCCATGTTCTCGGCCTGCTCGATGGTGTCAGGTAGGTGCGCCTTCAGGGTCTCCGGTGTGAGCATCATCAGCAGGCCAGAAGTGCCTGCCATCACACCGAATACCAAGTACGGGAGCGATTCCATGTACGCCATCTGGATAAAGAGTAAGAACAAGACAATTGTAGATCGAGACTTTCTAAATAAGGACATATATCGTTTCCCTATAATTATTTTAATACTCTCAATAATTTAAAGTGAAGGTATTAATAGGGAAACAACCCCTACTTAACACCTACACGCGATTAATTTGTTTATCGTCTATTTTTTCACCCTACACACTTCCAATGTAAGAGGCAGTAAAACAGAAACATGAATGTATTAATAGTTAAAAGCTGACTGTTCACACAGTCGATGTCAGTGCGAACTCTGTGGACTAGTCAGTGCTTACACATTAGCAGAGGTAACAGACTGACAGATGGACGGTAAGCGGATGCTTAGTCATTACTAAACGACCCTAAAATAAAAACTCACACCTTGCAAAGCACCGTAACGGTCTTAACCAGCTATATAGTAGTATCTTATGAATGTGATGAGATTATACCAATATGCAACATTGCTTATAAATGTGTTTTGATTATGACACTTACAGCTGGTATACCTAGCTAGGCTATTTCAATCATGATGGAGAATAGCTGTTCATCAAAGCAATACTGACCAGTAGCGGCGTCTGCGGCGCCACGAGCGCGCCGATCCGGCCCCACATGGAGCACGTGCCGAGCAGGCTGTGGCGCGCCTCCGTGGGGAACAGCTCCCCCGTGTAGATGTAGACGCTGCTGAACGCCATGCTGATGCACAGCTTGCCCAGCAGGTTCAGCGTCGTTTGCAGCCACGCTATCGCTGTAATCAAAGATGAACATGTTTTGATGTAAGTTTAAGTAAGTAAGTAAGATTCGATATAATACGTAAAATCTAGTGCAAACAATTTTGATTAAAAACATAAACAACACCTTGGGACAGACAAGGTCCGCACATATTACTAAGAAATTTCTTATGGAAAACCCCAGTAGCTCTTTACTCAACTTTTTTTTTTTTGGTGAAGGAAAATCATCAAATGACTCCTCCCGCTCTGGACGAAGCGGAAGGGAGTCAGACTTTTAATTACTAAAAAATAATCTAACTCAAAACCTTGAGTTTAGAATTAGCGCTTCTGATAGGTAGACAAATGTAGCAGGCAGTTAATTAAGGATCTGAAGCTAACTTACACATCGGCACAAAAGGCATCGCTATGAGTGACAGTCCACAGACAATGAACGCAGTCATGGTGGAGCTCTTCCTTCCGAACCGGTCCAGGGTGAGCACGCTGAGGCAGTAGCCGGGGATCTCCACCAGCGACGTGAGGATGTAGTTCACGTAGCTGTTCCCCACCAGCGACACCGAGTTGATGGACAGCCCGTAGTACACGAACGTCAATGTGATCCACCAAAACGAGCACACGAGCAAACGAAACATCAACGTCTTAGATCTTAACACTTGCATCAAGATAGTCCCTTTGTCTTTCTCCACCGCAGCCTTATCATCCGTTTGAGGCAGTTTCTCAGGCTCTTCAGTCAACAGTTTAATAGTGTCAGGAGAAAGTTTTTTTCTGTTCATTTTTGCAGCTTTAAAGATAATTCTGGCAGCTTCCTTGTTTTTTCCTTTGCTGATGAGCCAGCGGACGCTCTCTTCTACGAGCCAGTAGTACGTGATGAAGATGATGGAAGGTGCGTAGATGACGAGGGTGTAGGTCCTCCAGTGGGGGACCAGCCAAGCCACACCGGCGGTCAACACCTGCCCCATCGCAAACGTGCTGGAAATCAGGTTGCCACCCAGCACTCGCTTGTCTGGGCCGACCATCTCGAGAGCTGGAATATAGAGATTAAGGAATTATACTCTAGCAAATCAATGTCATTGTAATGTCACAGCACACTAGCACAGTCGTAGCGCCTTACGGGAAATGCATACTTTGACTCCACGAGTAGCAGCAACAACTTACCCAGAATGAAGGCTGTGCTATAGACGCCGGCCCCCACGAAGGCGTCCAAGAACTCGAAGCACAGGTACATCACGTAGGAGTTGGAGAAGGCTCGTATCACGCCCACTATCGCAGGAGACACCGCTGTGATCACCATCGCAGTGCGCCGCCCGTATCTGAGGGACATCTAACTATGTATAAAACAGCATCGAAAAACTCCTCCTCAACGCTGTCAGCAGGTAAAGTGCCCAAGCTACTGGCAGCGTTGCCGCGTTGTATGGCAACACTTAGCCTCTGGCCAAAGAAAAGTCAGCTCTTGGGCCAGAGGAAGCGTCAGCAAGGCGTTTGGAAATATCCTTAAAAAGGCTGTGGGCACTAGGACCTTGGCTTTAGAGTTTCAACGCCAAACGGCTCGAAAACATAGTTTCCGCTTCGTTTTCTACCAACCAGCAATAGGCCCATGTGACGGTTAGCCCATGCCCTCACGTAGAGAGGATGCCTATGTCCCAACAGTGAGTACACTATAGGCTGACATAATTATCTACTGTATCAGTACAGTCATGCAGTAGCTTGTACTCACGTGTCTGATATGTACGCGGTGACCGGCAGTGCGCCGAAGACCCCGGCGACATGGATGGTGCCCACCAGGGTGCGCTTCCACTCCTCACAAGCCAGGTCGAACTGGAATATACAAATATTATACATTACATTATGTAAAGCAAAAAAAATAATACATTCCATTGTACATAAAACACCACTTATCTATACGCTATGGCAGCTTTACAACTAGGGAAATAGAGTATTTTCGATGAGCTCCGGCACCAAATGTAAGATCTAACTTGTGTTTAGGCTGCTATATGTCCATCTAGAGACTCATCATCATCGCACATCATCGAGAGACTGTTTTCCGAAACATGGGGCTTGAAACTCCCATGTGAATAAGGTTACTTCTTCTAGGGAAGGGAGGTGAGATAAGAAGCAGAGCATAACTGTCTTATCCTACTTGTATCACTCCGAAAGATTGCGAAGATGGATGGAAGGTTGGATGAACCATCAGAAATTTCTCAGTACACGAACTCTGGATTCGTGCCTGTTTGATGGCAACGCTCGCGCTCGCCCCCCATTACATGGGACTTATGCCTCATTTACGGACACGCGGGGCGTCGCGCAGCGCGTTGTGCGTTTTCAATTCAAACACATGGCGAATTGGCGATGCATGAAAACTTTAACGATTTCAAACGTCGACTTTACGAGAAGCGATGTTTCGCTCGTTAGTTTAAAATGCAGCGTTCATTGCGGTGGACCCGTCTCTCAGTAAATGAATAAAAAAGCACGAGGCGAGCCTTCTGAACGCGCCGCGCGACGCCCCGCGTCTCCGTAAACGAGCCCTTAAACATAACTGGCGAAATGTAGGTGTACTAGGTATTAGGTAAATCTCTGGTTTACCCGTCGAGGACATTTTATGTCATGTGTTATCGTTCTTTAAACTGTCAAACTGTATCGACTTCAATCAAGTGCGAACCAGATGAGACAGGAATTATATCTGGTTTAAAGATAAGTGACGAAATCGACAATTTAGCATATCTACCAATATCTACCAATAAATGATATACAGGGGACGATGACCTTGCATTGCGATCAAAGTTCGATACGGTTGTCACCTAATCTTTCATTATCTTACAGTAATTCATCTAATCAATGAATTTAGTGGAGAAGCATGGGCAGGACACGTGCACGCTAAGTACTTGTCAAACATCATGCTATTGTGGCTTAGCGATTGGCTGATGGCTGCTGTGTTGTGTATCGCGGGTTCGGTCCCAGCACGGAACAAATATTTGTATAGCCTACAGGTGGTTGTTCAGTGCGGGCCTGAGGACGGTGAATAATGGCCTAGCTCACCGTCCGTCCGTCCTATGACCGACCGACTATGGCCGTATCGACGGTGTGTTCGTGTTCCACGCCCCCTCAAAGAGATGTCAGCAACATTGTAGGCGCCTGCAAGGGTCGACACCTCAAGGACACGAAGGGAATGAGATAGCAGATGAATTAGCCAGAAAAGGAGCAGATGAAACCTTTGTGGGACCAGAGCCCAGGTTACCGATCCCACATAATATAACAAAAGGAATCATCCATAGAATAACTACAAAAGAGTCAAATAAAAGATGGAATGCAACAAAAGGTTGTCGACAATCGAAAATCTTCTTAAAGTCATATGATGAAAAGAAATCCCACAAGCTACTCAAAATGAGCAGGGGAAACATAAGACTAGTAGTAGGGATCGCAACAGGACACTGTGGACTTAATAGACACCTGACGATTATGAAAGTAAAGGAAGATCCCATATGCCCAGCATGTGGAGAAGCAGAAGAAACAAGTTTCCACCTTGTGTCGGAATGCACAATGTATGGGCCACTCAGATGGGAAATCCTAGGAACAGATGAGATTAATGAAGAGAAGCTCGCAGAAATCTCTACCGAACAACTGGTGAGCTTCTGCAAGGCAACAGGAAGATTCGCGATGCCGACCACCAGTAACCCATGAAAGGGATCCACCAAAATGGGGAACTGGGCGAAATAATCCACAACGAAAGGACTGATCGCCCGTCTGGTGTCTGCCGGCGTCCCCGAAGATAAATAGAAAAATAAATAGAAGGGTCGACGCATGCCGGGGCTGTGAGTTGTTCGAAAGAGATACCTTGGCCCCGGACACAAAGGGCTAAGAAGGAACATGGGGGTTTTTAGTCAGTAGCAGTCTGACACTCCCTTCCGCTCCGCCCAGAGCGAGACGAGCCATTTGACGATTGATGCACAGCCTCCAAAAAAAAAAGTGGTTGTTTAGGGTCTGGCTGTATGTGACTAATTTTATTAAGTGTACCCACGATACAGGAGCAATATGTAGTGTGGGCCCAGGATCTTTTTAAATAACTATAAGGATCGTTTCTCGGATCCCTGCTTTGAAGGGTTCAGGTTGTTGTAATATGAACCTGGACGCCAGTCGGTGAAAAGGTATCATAATGATAGATTTTAGCCAAAAAAGGCACAAACCCTTTTTTTTTTTTTTTGGTGGGTGGAAAATCATCGAATAACCCCCCCCCGCTCTTGGGCAGAGCGAAGGGGAGTGTCCTGAGTGTCAGACTTCTTCTTCAAACTTCTTCACTTCAGGCAGCAAACCCTTAAGCCCGGTTTCCACCAAAGCGGAGACGAGAGGAAATGTGCGGAATCGGCCGATCACAAAGTTACAATTTACAGCTGGTTGTTCGCCCTACAAGTGATTGGTCGAATTTGGCACATCTCTCCGCTCTGTTCATCTCCGCTTTGTTCGATACCAGGCCTTAGACTGTATCTCGGTGCTACATTTAAGTAGTTAATCCGACTATAAAACACTTTCTTCTTAGTAAGCACTTACTTTCCATACTTTGTTTGATACTTGAACCTTATCTTCCCAGACACCATTCAAGTTTAGTAATACCCAGTTCTCAAGAGGAACACGTGCAGAGATTATGTAACGTAGGCGCATAGTTTCAACAGCCCCGAAAGGATTTAAAGCCTTTCAAGACAAGAACTTCTGTATCCTCAAGGGTGGACAGGACACTTGTCCAAGCCCATTTTCCGGAATATTACTGCAAACCACCTTTTTTTGGTGGGTGGGAAATCCCCAAATAATTTCTCCAGGGCAGAGCCGAAGGGAATGTCATGTACTTCTATTGACTAAAAACCACCCATGTTCCTTCTTAGCCCTTTGTGTCGAGGCCGCTGTATCTCTTTCGAACAACCCGCAGCCCCGGACTTCAGAACACCTGGTAGTTAATCAAATCACAGTCTGAACTGGGGATTGATCTCAAAACCATGCTCAGAATAAAAATCCACTGATAACTCACCTCGCCAACAATAGTGTTGTGGTTCTCGTAGACCCAGGAGTTGCAGTACTTGGTCTGGTTGGCGCTGAAGCTGGAGGGGGCGCACTCCTGGGCCGTGGGCTGCAGGCGCTCGCAGCGCCCCCCCGCATCCGGCAGCGCCCACGTGCCCCAGTTGCCGGGGAGGAACTCCGGCGGAGAGGACTCGCATTCTGGTACTTCACATCTGGAAAAATTGAAGATTGAATATTAATTTTGACTATCTTTATCTATTCGTATAAATATCGCAAAAATCCTTGCCAGAATGTAATAGGATAGATAGTTTATTTTCTGAATTATTTTGTGAAGATCTTTCGCAACCGGCGCGCGTGTGTGAACAGATACAAATGTATAAACGTGGACGTGGAAGGCGAATGGAGTATGTAAGGATTGTAGCAGGTAGAGTTCTGTAGTTTCTGCCTACCCCCGTGTAAAAAAGCGTAAGTTTATGTATGTACTTATATAGGTAGTGTATGAAAACAGCTACAAAGTACTCTAATACATAATTTGTAATTTTGTATGCCTTGTAAGGTAGCACATATTGAGACATAAAGTTTATTGATAATACTATTTATTTACCTACCTTCGAGTAGGTACGTATGTGTCACGAATAAACATACATTATTTGACTTGAAAAAAAGATTGTGTTGATAAAAGGTGGCGTAACATAAAACCAAAAAGTCAGGGACAACGTAATGCGCAGTTACCGATGTTTTTTGGAAAATAAAGTCACGTATTTTATAGCATGTAAATCCCCGAATTTGGTTACCTGCATCGTGTCCTTGTACTTAAACAGGTTTTAAGCAGAAGGTATTTATGAAGTATTCGTTTTGCTTTCCACAAGTTTTTGCGACTGTGATATACGTAATTTTTGTATGTTTATGTTTGTAAACACAATCTCGAAAACGGCTTTAATGATTTTGATGAAACTTGCAATATAGAGGTATAGAGGTTTACGGGGGCGAAAAATTGAACTAGCTAGGTCTTATACATGGGACAATTCGTGCTCCCTAATTTCACCCGGAGTAGAGCTCGGTCGCACGGTTGAAGCCCCACGCTTGATTAATATTAGAATTTGTGAAAAATATACTAAAGCAAACTGCTTTTTCCATGTCTGTCCCATTATTGTTATCAATGCCCGTTCAATTATTTAATTTATTTTACTTCTACTTATGATAAGCTAGTTACTACCGGCAACATAATAAATACAATGTAGTAGCACTGTCTGAGCAAATATGTACATATTGTTCTATCTTAAACAAACACTTTTATTTCCTTTGTTTCAGTCTTTTAAAACCTTAGAAAAAATGCCGCAAGAAAATGATATTGTTACACAACTTCTTACCTGTAGGTAATCCCCGAAGGGTTACTCACAGGTGTACCTAATACTTAGAACATCCATATTTCGCTAGTTATGTTTAAGTCCTGCAAAGTGAGCCTTGCGGCGGTAAGTCCCCTCTTTGAGGAGCGGCTGGAGAGGCGCCACGGTGCCCACCGTCCGTCTGACGCAGGTCCTCACCGGACGCGATTATTTCGGGAGGTAGGTACCTGTACCGAATCAGGCGGGAGGAAACGCCCAGATGCTACCACTGCGAGAATCAGCCGGAGGACATGGTGGAGCACACTGTGGAGGTCCGCACCGCTTGGGTGAAGCCCCGCCGTGTTCTCGTAGCGGCGATCTGCCCAGAGCGGGAGAATTAACCATAGTTCCATTAGTGGGAACCATAGAGTATTAAACCACGTGGGAACCATCATTTGATGTCCACCATGATCCACCCACCCAAAATAAATATAAAGTGAGCCTATTGCCATCAATCGGGTTCAAATCCAGACAAACTGACTGCTATTAAGAAACTCCTAATGGTAAAACTCAATAACATTTTGCCCGACCCGGAAACCGAACCTAGGACATCATGCTCAAGTCAAGTCAAGTCGTGATTGCGACTACTAGACCAATCAAGGAGTCTGAAGTTGTTATTTGAATTTCTTTTGCCAGAACTTTCTACAGACTACTCAAGAAAGCAAGTCAACAAACCACACCTATTTTATTTACCTACTAGTTTTTGCCCGCGACTTCGTTCGCGTGTAATAGTGACTTCCGGTAGATTTTTGGTTTATCTCGCGAAAAAAAAAAAATTTAAAAAAAACTATCCTAATGTCCTTTCTCAAGTTCCAAACTATGTCTACTCTGTACCAAATTTCACACAAATCGGTTCAGTAGTTTAGGCGTGAAGCAAAGACAGACAGACAGACAGAAAGACAGACAGACAGAGTTACTTTCGCATTTATAATATTAGTTAGGATATTAGTTAGGAAGTTAGGATTTCAAAAACGATTGACGGGTAATATTAATAGTGGTGGCTTTAAAGGACATACTTATGTACCTACATTTATATACAGCCTATAACTGGCGCACATTTGGTAAAACTATAAGAAAAAGGTTAATTCTATTCAGTAAACATAACAAAAAATGCAAATTGCAAATTTGTAGGTACTTGCTGCCACTGTAAAACTAGTCCGTCAGTAAGTAGATAAGTTAGTAGTTTACAGAATTACATGTAATCCTTTAGCAATAAATTGCACATTTCAATCGAGAGACTGTTATTTCTGTCGCATCGTTGCCGCGTTGGATCGGATCAGCACGCATACATTTATTTCGTTTTTTGATGTTTCACTTCGACTTTGTTTTCGGTGGTTCACTTTCACTTGGACTCGTAGCTGGAGTGGAACGTAAGAAATAATGTACAATGAAGCGTCAGATATCGGTAAAAGGGATCGTTGATCCCCGTCGGGGCAGCGGGTTGTTCAAAAGAGATACCACGGCACAAAGGGCTAAGAAGGAACATTGGTAGTTTTTAGTCAGTAGAAGTCTGACACTCCCTACCGCTTTCCCACCACCCAAAAAAGAAAAGGATCATCGATAGCAACAATTGTCCTGGCTAAGGATTACAAAAGCAAGCTCGCTGACCGAGAGAAGGAAAAAACAAATTAGCGTACAATAGACCCATTAACTGACACCGCTACTTACATATTTAATAGCTACTTTATGTTGTTGATGTACCAGATGTATGAATGTGGACGAGGCAAAAGGAGTATGTAACAGTCACACACACACAGTCACAACACAGTGGGCCCTATCAGAATACCAGCGCTGCGGTATTTGTTTTCATGCTGAGATAGGAGCCTTTTTGGCCTCGCACAGGTTTTCTATTTTGTTATTTAGCTTTATATTCCTTTTTGTTACTATTATTTTTTGTAGTTCCTGTGCTTGTCCCAAATAAATATTTTTCTTTCTTTCTTTCTTTCTTTATGTAAGGATCGTAGCAAGTAGCGTTCTGTGGTTTCTGCCTACCCCCATGGGAAAAGGGCGTGAGTTTATGTATGTGTATGTATGTTTATGTTGATACGATGATAGTGTTATTTACAATGATGAGTTGCGATGTCCGACTCACCTAAGTATCATGCTTATTCTATTAAAACATAGAATCTCGTATGAGCCAGAGAAAGAAACCTAGCTAAGAAAAACAAAGGAAGAATGTACGTTTCATTGAAAAATTGCGTGCCTTCGCGTTGTTAAGAGAGATGTGAGAAAAAAAGGAGCCTTATGTGTTTTCTACACAATAATCTATCTCTGTGCTAAATTGCATCCAAAACAGCCGTACTGGCGTGATTGGATAACACTCAACCATCCAAACATGCATAAGTAACATGGAGAAAATAAATTTTAAGACTATTTTTGCAATAATCATCATTTATAATGACCTCCAACAATAAAAGGTTCCCAAAACCGGTCATCAGGAGTTCATCTTAGTATTCACTGTATCATGTCAAACCGATTCAAGAACGTCTCGTAACACAAAGCAACAATTACTATTTAAGTTAATTACAATCGATGAGGAAAATCATGAAAAAAATATAACATTACAATGTCTAGGACAGAAAAAAAAGAAAGCACTCATCGCTCCCATATGAACCCTCTAAGCCTAAAAGCAGGAGGAGTTACCTAGTCGCTCCAACTGTCAGGGTTAGGTCTGCTTTCGCTAAAAGGCAATACTCAAGACAATCAGCTCATCTATACAACTTGCTGAATAAAGAATTACATATTATACATTCCATGAAGTTACGGGACTGTAAAAAAGTTGTTACCGATTGGCTTAAAACCAAAACTTACGATGATGTGACAATAGTCTCACTATTCTATCTACATTGCAATAGCCAAATTGGTTACATTTATATTGTTGTGCGCATGGTTAGTGAAAGAAGACTTATTCTTTCTTTCGATCCCAAGACATTGTCGCAGGGCTAATTCGATTAAATTAGTAGTACCTAGTATAAGTAAATTCAATTTGGTTCACTTTAAGTTCACTTAAAGTTTACTTAGCGATCATTATTAAGATTCACACACCACACCAACTCACTACTCACACTCAAACCCATACTCACTCACCACACACACACTCACCACACACTCACTCGGGATACACTTATCACACATACACGCGCGTTTTGGCTTTTTCTGGCTATTTAAATTTTTTATTTTATTTTCTCTACATATCGCTCATTAATTTGCAGAGCCATTTGTATTAATTTTAAATTACCCTTTCTTTTATTTTATTTTTTGTCTTCTTTAGTTTTAGTCTTGCATGTTTACATTGTCTACATATTTTCAATTGCATAAAAATTATAAGTGGAAGTGCGGAGTCTCCTAATACAAGCAATTCCTTGCTTAAAAGGTGATCTCCAATTAATTGTATCGAAATGCCAATTTTGTAATTGAAATAAACATTTTAATTTAATTCAGGGAAACACGACAACAAGGCGATTTAGTTGTTAGTTTGTGGTAAGTAACACAGCTGACGGAAACTAATTGTACAGTATTGAGGAAAAGGTGAACCATTTCTATCTGCTTATCTAGAACTAACATAGAGCAGGTAAAAATGGATAACAAATAAATAAATCAATTTATTGACACACACAAGTTAGAACACATTATCATCATCATATCAGCCCGAAATCACCCAATATCGAGTTATATAGGCCTCCCCTTTTTCTGCCTCACTTCCCGGTTTTGTGCGTAAGGTACGCACGTGTTTCTCATACAAACATGAGATAACACAATACACACAAAAACAATGAGCAATTAAAAGAGTACAAAAACAAAAGTACTACCAAACTACCAAAACTAGACACAGCCTGTATCTAAGGCTCACTAGTGTTGTTACTACTGCAAACTTCAATGAAGCTAAAGCCTCTACAGTAATTTCTGTCAAAACGCAGTCCGAATAATCGATGAAACTCAGCCATGGTCATAATCTTGAACGTAATACGCATAATAATACTTAAACAACCTACTTAACCCAAATAACTAGTCAATTTCGCAATGACCATTGTCAAAACTGTTACAATTGGTCTTGAATCCCCGTTATCTACGTATTTATCAGCTATAATCGAAGTATTCAAAACATTGTCAATGGAAAACTTACATTGTACACTAGTTTCAGTATTAGTTTTATCTTTTGTATTTCGTAGACAGTTTAAGTTTCAGTTGTATCTTATCATAATCTTTTAAATAGAAGTTTAGCAATGTGTCTATCAATCAAAATAGCTTATCGCAGACACTGATGTAGGTCATGTTTTGTATAACTTTCCTTGTGTTGTGGTCTATCCTCTCCTATCGTTACATTCCTCTCAACACTTCCAAATAAATTAGCCTAGCTTTTGTCCGCAGCTATACGCTCGTCTTCGGATGTTCTCACACGGGATTACGGGAACCACCGAGAACGTGGTGAGCCTTAACACTCGAGGATGATGTAGTTTGAAAATAAATAAAAACATTTTCGTAGAGTATACTTTTACTTAATCCATGGAAGTCCGATTTCGAAGATCTACATCCTTACTTACAAATATTACCTTTTTTGATAATATGAGAATGATAATTAATTTGTCTTTCTTACCAAGAGACTCGATAGAGTCACCTACAGGATTGTAAAAGTCAGATAGAAGTCACTCCACGTAAAATACTATATTCAGTTGTACTTTTAACCGTTAAAGTCGTTAGCACGCATCGATGTAAACTAAGTTAGGAAAATGGCAGATAGATAGATTCATTTATTTGCCTGAAATATGGTATTTTACAGATTTTATAACACATAGGTACACATTAGTTATTCATGATGATGATGATGATGCGCATAATTATCAATATAAGGGCACTCACATGATGTGGTCTATAAATATATGCTTAGTCACGGGGTAACTAGACACTAGACGACACCTCATAAACTTAAGACCTCATTAGCCGACTAAAACTATGAAAATCTGGTATCACTAAAATATCTTGCACAGAACTAACTGTTATAAATAAATTCTAAAGTCCAAATAGCAAATTAGCTGATTTGGGAATTTGTATAATATATAAAACTGCTCGCCATGCAAGCAGCGGCAGTCAACCTACAAAATTCATTCTTACTACATATTTTTTCCGACTCATGTAATTTTGGTGTGTAATTTAAAATAAATTCAGTGTAGTAGCAAATACAGTGTTTCAATTAAAAGGACCCACGGAGCGCCATCCTAACAAATTGGTGTCAGAAGTGGGATCCCAAGAAAAATCGTTGAGTACTGGGATCTATAGGTGTAGGCGTCGCGATTCGTTGCCACTCGTCTGCACCCTTTATTTGTTGGCTCCGTGACTTAACAGTCCTTTCGGTGAGTAGTCGACGATAAGCCTTGGGTTCCCCAAAAGCCTAAGCCCGCGCTACTGCATTCCACGTGATCGACGATCAGCCTCCGCTATTGAGCGCGAGCCCGCGTCACTCCGGAAACCTGCATCCACGTGATCGACGATTAGCCTCTGCTATTTAGCATGAGCCCGCGTCACTTCGAAACACCTCCTGCTACCCGTGATCGACGATAAGCCTCCGCTATTAAGCGAGAGCCCGCATCACCCCATAATGTCTCCTACTGCCTTGTGGTCGACGGTAAGTCTCCACTTCCGATTGCAAGCCCGCATCACAAGAGGACTCTCCGTCGAGGTCTCGCTGAGGACCTCCAATCGCACACCATCCGTCATCACTTCATCAGCAACGTGGTCGCACCGCGTGCCTGCGGAGCGCAACGTGTCGTGTCGTTGACCTGCAATACGATTTGCTGAATCGCCAGGTCGCCACGTCGTGTCACACCACACTACGTGTATGTGTCATCATCTTTCTAGAATGTTCACGTGCACTGCTGCCATATCCCTATTTCTGTGAGTTTTCCTATCTATTCATCTAGTGAAAGTGATCTCAAGTCTATCATAGTGAAGTGATTATTCCACAATTTCCAAAATAATTTTAATATTTTTAAATAATTTGACTCTTTTGAAATAAGATTTATTTTAAGATCAACATTTTGTATACAATTTAATATTTTTTGTGTTTCTGATGTTCTATAGTGCTTTATTTTGATAATTACATCGTCATCATTTTCATGCCTCTAAAAAAGGAAATTTCCGAAGAAATCGCATCTTCATCTTATTCAGATTGTTCAGAGGACAGTTCAGTGTCAAAACTAAAAGTAAAAATGGCAGACAAAATTACGCTCTCTGTCCTCACAAAATTCATCAAACCTTATAATGGGGACCGTGAGTCATTACCCGCGTTTTTAACAAATTGCGAAAATGCAATTTCTCTAGCAACTAAAGAACAGCAGAACGTTTTATGTAAATATATCATCTCGCAGTTGGAAGGTAAAGCTCAATTAGCATGTTGTTTAAAACAATTCATTAGTTGGTCAGAAATTAAACAATTCCTTAGAACCACTTTTGGAGAGAAAAAACACTCCACTCATTTATTAGTAGATTTACAACAATGCAAACAGTTGCCTTCCGAAGACGTGATGCAATTTTCTATCCGCATTGAATCATGTTTAACACGACTACAAGCTGACATCCATTATAGCTGCCAAAATGATAAAGAACTTGTAGGTCGTATAGCCGCAATGGAAGATTTAGCTCTTAATACGTTTTTGTTAGGGTTAAACTCTAATTTTTCCAATATTGTGCGATGTAGAAATCCAAAGACCTTGTCAGAATCGATAACTACAGCTATTGAAGAAGAAAAATTATATAATTTATCAAAACTGTCTACTCGTCCTAATAAACAATGCACAACATGTAATAAGAGCGGCCATATCGCTTCAGAGTGTTATAAAAATAAGCACTCTTCTCCTAATTTATATCACGTAAATACGGCCAATAATAACGAACAAAATAATTTTAACACTTATCAATATCATAATTCTAATTTTGATCCACATAAAATTTGTGCTTATTGTAAGAATCGTGGTCATTTAATAGGCGAATGTCGTAAACTCAAAGCAAGAAACAATAACAATAATTTGCCTACCGATCCACGTAACTCTACACTATCAAGTGCAACTGCACCGAGTTTAAATAACGTGTCGAGCAATAATCGCTCTAATGTATATCGTGTTGACACTTGTAATGAAAATGCTAGTTTAAACTAAATAGGGTTTCGGTTCCGTGTCTGCCGAAACCTAATGTTCACAATTTAATTGACACGAAAAACATTTCTAATCAATCCTGTGTTCCTACATTATTTCCAACACAGGTTAGTGTTACTAAAGGTACTGTAAATCCTTCAAACTGTGTTCCTAACTTTTCCCAAACACAGGTTAGTTCAACTAAAGGTACTACAAGTCCTTCAAACTGTGTTCCTACTTTATTTTCAACACAGGTTAGTTCTACTAAAGGTACTACAAGTCCTTCAAACTGTGTTCCTAACTTTTCCCAAACACAGGTTAGTGCCACTAAAGGTATTACAAGTCCTTCAAACTGTGTTCCTAACTTTTCCCAAACACAGGTTAGTGTTACTAAAGGTATTACAAGTCCTTCAAACTGTGTTCCTATTTTTTCCCAAACACAGGTTAGTGCCACTAAAGGTATTACAAGTCCTTCAAACTGCGTTCCTAAATTTTCTCAAACACAGTTTAGTGCACATACAGTGACTTCTAAGTCTCCTTATTCAGATTTTAAAAAACAGTTTCTCATCTCTCGAACAACCTAATATTTTGTGTGAGAAAACATTTACTATTAACCACATTAATGACAGAGTTTCTTTACCTCAAGTTTGTTTAAAAACTAACTTTAATGATAAATTCTTGTGCTTTTTGATGGATACTGGTTCTACAATTCCTAGTGTCAAACATTCTAGTTTGCATAATAAACCACTTCTTGGTCCTGAAATTATAAAACTTAAAGGCCTAAGCGATTACGATTCCTATTGCGAATCTTTGGGGTCTGCTAAAGCCCATTTTGATTATCCGGCCCTATCTCTACGGATAAAAGTTTAAATCGTAGCAGATTATCGACCTTTGACATGGTTATTTAATACGAAAGATTAACGACGTTTACGAGTAAATTCAAATACAGATATTTTATTTCGCTATCCAGTAAGTTCAATTGTTTATTCTAAATTAAATACGACTTCTTATAAATAATAGATAAAACCAATTTCCTAAAACACAATCAACCTTACCATTTATCAAAACAAAAAAAAATATTGCGTGTCCCATTTCACTTGACTTCCACAACACTATGCCGCACTGCAAACAGCTGTTGTCAATGATACTAAATTCTGCTGAGTTGCAATCAGCTGAGCGCGAACTTGAAACCGTACAGTCGGTCGATGCAAACAAGTAAATGCGTAAAATACCATGTTAATCAAATGAAACCAGTCTGAATAGATAATTATATTTTTGATGTATTGCAAAAAAATAACTCCATATTTAATCTGACTGAAAATTCATTGTTGTCTAGGTATGTCCAATTTATTCACAACACTTACTAATATTGTAGTTATCGTTATTTTTTGCTATATTACATAAAAAGTTTATTCAAAATGTTTTTATACTGGTAAATATACATTTTGTTGCAATCCTTATAATCAATGTTTTGAAAAAAAAAAACACTTGAGAACCCGAAAACTACCAAAATGACCTCAATCGAAATGACAGATTTCCAAAACGAATCTGAAGATTGCGACAAGAAGTTTAATAAAAGTCTACCTGAAATGGAACTTAATAAAAATAAAAATAGAGTCGCTTTTAGAAATGTCGACAGAGCTTCATCTAGTCGAAACTTAAGTAATTATTAAGGTAAATAAAAATCCTATTATTGATTTTCATTTCGGGACTTCCTTAAAAGTTTTCTAAATTATACTTATTTAAATGTGTTTTTGTTCTGTAAGTAAATAATAGCTTTGAATGTTTAGTTTTACTGTTAAATTAATTATCCTTGTTTAAGTAACATAATTTTATTATTTAAATGTATTTTTGCTTTGTACTTGTGTAACTTAATTATTTTTGTTGTCTACATTTTCTCTTAATTTTAATTCCTCTTGTTTCTTATTTGAATTTGTTTTCATTTATACTAATTTTTCTATAGTTTTAACTATTTTTTTCATTAATTTTGTGAAAATATTTACTCTACCATTCCCTTTCCGTTGGAACAATTTTATTCTTGTATTCAAATTTTATCCTTCGCTTAGTTTTTTATTATAAAGCTCCGTCTTAAGGGGGAGATGTTATAAATAAATTCTAAAGTCCAAATAGCAAATTAGCTGATTTGGGAATTTGTATAATATATAAAACTGCTCGCCATGCAAGCAGCAGCAGTCAACCTACAAAATTCATTCTTACTACATATTTTTTCCGACTCATGTAATTTTGGTGTGTAATTTAAAATAAATTCAGTGTAGTAGCAAATACAGTGTTTCAATTAAAAGGACCCACGGAGCGCCATCCATAGCGCATAATAGAACAGACATGGCGACCTTCCGTGAATAGAAGATGAAGAGAAAGATATACTTAAATCTAATGACACCTACGTTACAAGGTCTGTATATTTACCGTTACTAATATAGAGCAAGGAACTGATGACCTGGTTGTGAACACAACCAGGTCAGGTAGACAATGTGCCAGCAGGATTGGACAGGATGCATTCATTTACCATAAACACGCCTAGCAAAGCAAAGTAGTGTATATTAGCGGACAGGAAGACAAACTAATTCCTCGTGCATTCAATGTCACACACTTGGATACATTTTAACATAATAAGTCTTACGTTTTCTATATTCTGAGATAAATACAACTTGGCATGTGCTAATACGATCCTATTTTACGTCAAATACCATTCTGACACTATTGAATAGCAGACTCGGGGCCACTTGTCAAAATCAACAATTATGAGATCAATTATTGACAATTCTGACACTATTGAATAGCAGACTCGGGGCCCAGTAGTGTCGCTGCGACACGTCGTTTGCTGCGGCTTCGTGTCGCCCGCTACCAACTTGTACCTTTAATCGACACCCATTATAAAAGTTCGAAAAATGATATAGCTTAAGTCATCGAGTCCTCAAAGTTTAATTTTGTGTCGTATAGATCAATGAGCTTGAAATGAGGTTTGTTTTGCAGTGGGTGCTAAGCGCCAAAAAAGTAGTCAACAAATTTTGAAACCTAACTCAAACGAAGGAGAAAAATTTGCTAATTCCGAATATTATGTACCTATATAACTCAATATTGCAAAAAATGTCGCTTAGACCAATTAGCCTTTCAACCGTCGATTTCATAATTTTGAAGGCAAGACTCGATAGATTACCACACGATGAAATAGGAAACATCCGCAGAAAATTTTGAAAAAACCCACGACTGTTAAAAATTAATTGAGAAAAGGATAAAATAACATAAAACACCCACCTTAAAAAAACCCAAGAATGTCCGTCGGGGGCTGACATTAAACGAACTAGTTTTGCAATGTTCAGCTCCCGACGGACATTCTTGGGTTTTTTTAAGGTGGGTGTTTTATGTTATTTTATCCTTTTCTCAATTAATTTTTAACAGTCGTGGGTTTTTTCAAAATTTTTAATTTTGCTTTTTATTTTAAACTTTTTACTTTTATTTTTATTTTTTTATCTAAGAACATGCACCAATTAAACCTTAACCCATCACTGAAAACTGAATCAAAATCGGACTTGTAGTTTTGGAGAAAACTGGCAACTTTGATTTGCACAAAAAATGTTCGCTGCAGCGCCCCCTGGTGAGTTGTCACCGTAACACCTATCTAAGAACATGCACCAATCAAACCCGAACCTATAACTGAAAACTGCATCAAAATCGGACTTGTAGTTTTGGAGAAAAATGGCAACATGTATTTGCACAAACACACAAACAAACAAACACACAAACAAACAAACAAACAAACAACCTCTCACCCCAAACGCATATACCGTCTCCGTTCCGTCGTGGGTAATAAAAAGCAATATACGAGGGTGATTAATAACAGCAGACATTCAAATTAGTTATATTATCGTTTGCTCACGCATGCTCATAAAGCAAGATTATGAAGTATCGGACATTATCGAGGTTTGCATCAGTGGATGGTCGGCGTGAACGATGCCGTATCAATGAATCAGTGGCGTGCCACTAGCTTATTACATGCGTGGTCATACGCTGAAGATCCATTCACACAACGATCTAAATGGCCTGTACGATATTGTAAGGTAAAAAGTTGGGATCACGCGTCAAAATTCCGTTTATACAGCGTGTGTGTGTTCACTTTGCCCATGGGAACCCGAATAAAACAGCTGTCCTATAGTAACAATACTTCAATACAGTAATCGCATGGGTGCGTGTAGTATAAATCTACCATGTGATCAGTCGTGTGCGCGGGGCTGTAAATACTTTCTGTTAACACTGATTTTCCATGGCATCCGAAATTAATCTAAAAAACACAATAATTATTAGGTACATCACTAGCCTTTTTTTTTGTGGTGGGTGGAAAATCATCGAATAACCCCCCCCCCCCCCCCCCCCCGCTCTTGGGCAGAGCGAAGGGGAGTGTCAGACTTCTACTGACTAAAAACCAAACCCATGTTTCTTCTTCGCCCTTGTGTCGGAGCCGCGTTATCCTTTCGATAATCCACAGCCGACGGGTACATCACTACCCTTGGATATAGTTCCTACTACTACGAGTTAGTGTGAATTTGTTATTCTAGCTCATTTTCCTATTCTAGGAAGGTTTCTTCACGGGGCTTTACTTGATAGTTTTCAGGGCAGAGTACAACATTGATACTAAATGTATATCCACTGTTGGACATAGGCTTACAAATATGCCACTATTGAGTCCCAGAGAGGTCAGTAGTATAATAAAACATAAGTGTTCCGTGTTGTCCTCACTTACAGTAATAAACTTGGACTCTAAAGTGGAGTACAGGATGGTCAATCTAACATAATTAAGCCACTCTGCCTCATATCCATGGCCGCTTCGTTATGTTGCATACACAGTCATGCAAAGATTACCACGATAAATCAAGGAAACTTACACTGATTTGTTGATTAATTGATTGATTCATATTGGATAGGTAGATGGTTATTCAAAATATTTTGATACAACGTGGCTATATGAAGTTTTAAATCCAAGCTGTGATTCATGTGTTTTGAGATAAGAAACAGCAGCCCCTACTGTTGGTGATCTGACTGCTGGCGTAGAGTCTCGGTTTTGACTATCAAGTCAGTGAACAATGCAGTGTACTGAACCCGAGGTCAGAGCTTGGTAAGTGTGTCTGTCACCCTTTAAATCGAACAAATTCATGCAAAACCACAATTTTATATAGTAGTTATCCTCTCGGTTACAAAATGCAGGAAAACGTATAATAATGCAACTTGTTTGTTTACGATCTATTGAAGATCAGCAAGATAATGTAAGTAGACCATGAACATAAACTGAGATTTATGTTGCACTTTACAGGCAGTAATCTTTGGAGGTAATATGAGTGAGACTATAATGTACACGTTTTAGGGTAGTAACTACTCAATGCAACGCACTCAAAACATTGTGCTAATGGCTGCATGACCTATGGCAGGTATTTAAAGTAAGGTTATAATTAAGTTTTAATTGAAACATTTAAAAAAAATTGTGATAAACTAGGTATCTTTAATCTTTGATCTTCAATATCATCATGACTAGAAGTTACCCAGATCTAGAACAAAAAAAAACGGGGTGTTTTTTTTACACCCTTACCAGCCCAGCGGCAGCCAGCCAGCCTCAGCACGATTAGCTTGGAAAATGTGATGGCGCCATAACAGCCCAGCGGCAGCCAGCCAGCCACAGCACGATTAGCTTGGAAGATGTGATGGCGCCAGAGTATCGACGCATGTTGCGTCCCACAATAAAGGCCCACCCATTTTCCATAGGGACAAAAACATGCCGTCCGGTCTTTCACCATCGTCTGGTTTTTGTGTCAAGCCATTGAACTTGGATATACCTAAAAGTTATTTACTTGTACGTTTGTCATATATCAATGTTCCATAGTTACACAATGATTCATCATCATCATTCTCTTGCCCTTCGCAATTCATTCGTGGTCGGCGCAGCATGTCTTCCTCTTCCATACTTCTCTGTTTCTCGTCATCTCATGAGACACCTCCTTTCTTACCATATCATTCTTAACACAGTCCATCCATCGTTTCTTTGGTCTTCCTCTACTCGTATACCCTTCCACATTCATATTCAAAACCTTCCTCACTACATTCTCCTCATTCCTCCGCATCACATGCCCACACCACGACAGTCGATTTACACACAACTTTTCAGTCACCGGCGCCACTTTCAGACTTCCTCTTATGTACTCATCTTAGTAACACAATGATTAATACCATAAAATTATTTTCCAATTTTATCAATTTTTATGCGTGCAATGAAAGTAAATGCTTAACCACGTGTTCTAATAAAAATATGTGCGTACCTATACAATTTGAATATAGGACAATAGGTAGAGCGCGCAGGTTCGATTTCCAGACGACATATTTACATAACCCGTGTTAGTTCAACAACAAGTGAATTCAAACAAAAACTGTTGTCTAAGATCAGTTTTTCACGCCCGATTTTGATTACAAGGTTGACGACACTATCGAAAGAAACCTACGACGTCATAGATATCACAATAATCTATTTACGATAACTATTTGTTTCTATTTCACCACAATAATCACAAATAAATCATCCAGATTCAATCAAACCACAAAATTACCTACACTTCTTGATAGCAAGCACAAAAACTGGGCAAAAAAACATAATTCCGTTCAATTAGAGAATCAATCTCGTCAGTATTGAACTGATGATTATCTTCTGCCCCAGTCATCAATGTGCGCCGGCGCATAACATTCGTCCTCGGCGATGAAGCGTGATGATAACAGTGCAGTCACTCACTGACCCTCGACGGAAGATGAGCACATGCTTCCTGATAAAAGTAACAATTGCTTTTCTTGAGATACTGACGACTGGCTACTGGCTATGCGGCTGTGAAAAGAATTGAAGAATTGAACTACAATCATAAGCCGAGTATAAAAACACCCACACGATTGTCTAGTGGAACCTGTATCGACAACATTATGCATAATGCTAGGGGTGGTACTGGCGAAGTTTTAGAGTTGGCCCTATCAGACCACTGCGCCCAACTTTTTAAATGTCCTGTTAAAAAATCGTGTTCAATTGACCACTGGTATATATTGAGTCGAGATTATAGCTCTGAGAATATCTCTAAATTCATTGAACCCATAAGTAACTTAAGTTTTACTGACGTGTTCAATAGCACGAACCCGGAAACAGCTTTTAATTCGTTTTTATTTATTTATGCACACACAAAATACAAAAAAAGGATAAAAACATAACAAATAGAAGAGCACAAAGGTACTGCTTATTTCAAAAGAAATCGTTTCGAAATGTTTTATGACATGTTTAAACTTTTTTATGACTTGTGCTTCTCTACAGTGAAAAAAAAGATTTCCACTCGGAAAACTCCGCGATGGATATCTAAAGGTATCAAAAATTGTAGTAAACGGAAAAGAGAAATGTTATGGTTGTACAGGCGATCACGAACTATCCAAAATAAACAGTTATATTCGAACCGATTAAAAAGAGTTATACATTTGACACAAAAGTCTCCAAACAGTCATGTTATAAATACCGTTGTATGTTATAGGTACCGTTCCGATACTCGTTCCAATGAACGTTTCTATAATTATGTAACCAGTGTTTCTCATCCAAGTGAATAATTGTATTCTGTTTTTGAGAAATAAATGTCTTAAACCATAAATAGTGCGGAAAATGAAATAAAATCCACGTGGAAATTAATTAATAGGTGTAAATTGAACTTTCCCCCGGAATCTGTAAAGCAAGTTTTTATTGGTGATAGGCAAATTGACAATCCTAAAGACATAGCTACCTACGGCTTTCAATGATTATTTTATAGATTCAGTACATCCTTCAAAAAATGATACTAACGATAATGCTTCATCTTTAATTAATCACGGATCATTCTCAAAAAAGTGGCTCTGTAACCTGTCAGGCTGTTTTTACTAGAAATGTATGATTTTTTTAATGCTTTTTACAAAATTCTACACGATATTGTACTTAAAGAGACTTTTCACACAGAGGCTGAGTAATATTAAGCAAACTGAAGTGATATTCTTACAACAAAATAATATTGTAACATCTGTTTCTCACTAACCTGCCATGTCCAAATTAAAAGAGTTTACTTTGAATAAACATAAAAAAATAAATGCTTAAAATATGGGTTCAAAATTATTAAAATACTAGTCTGTATATTATTAAATTTATCTTTTTTTACACGGTACATTAATAATGAACATAATTTGCAAGTTATTCAAGTTCAAATCGTGTCCGGAGTGATTTTCTCCATAACCTGTGCTTGCACACTAACGCGCATCACACAAACACTATTACTTACTCAACGTGCCACCACCGCGTAAAATAACCAAGCAGTATCGGACTAACTGCTGCCAAGGAAAAAAGTTGAGAAATTTGTGCCATTTTTTTAGAAATAATGTCGAATCGGATCAATTTGAGTTTGTAACAGGTATGTTATCTTTAATCTGACTTCAATAGTTTTATTTGTGGTTTAACTACTTTGCGAGTATAAACGTTAGATTGTGTAGTTTACTGCCTTCTTATTGTTTTATAAGTATAAACTCCAAAACCTTCACCATATTGTGGTTATCACATCAAAACCATATTATTTTCATTAACCTGTGCCTCTTTAACCTGTTTGGAAAGCACAGGTTATTGAGACTATTATCAGATTAAAGAGACTTTGCCTGTTATTGTTTAATAAAACTGTCTTACTAGAAAAATTTAGAAACGATCTGGTGTGAAATGTGTGAAACCTAGCTTAATATTTCATCATCATCATCAGCCATAAGACGTCCTCTACTGGACAAAGGCCTCTCATAGAACGCCAAAAAGAACGGCAGCCTGCCGTTTGCATCCACCGGTTGGCCGCGACTATCACGATGTCGTCGGTCCACCTGGTGGGAGGCCTACCAACGCTGCGTCTTCCGGTTCGTGGTCGCCACTCGAGAACCTTTCGTCCCCATCGGTTGTCTGTTCTTCGAGCGATGTGGCCTGCCCATTGCCACTTCAACTTGCATATTCTGCGAGCTATGTCGGTGACCCTGGTTCTTCGGCAAATATCCTCATTCCGGATTTTATCGCACAAAGAAACTCCGAGCATAGCTCTCTCCATGACTCGTTGCGTGACTCTGAGCTTCTCTAAGAGGCCAGCAGTTAAGGACCATGTCCCTGTGCCATAAGTCATCACTGGCAACACACACTGGTTATACACCCTCGCCCTAAGACACTGCGGAATTTTGGACGAAAAGATGTCACGTAGTTTCCCGAACGCTGCCCATCCGAGTTGGATTCTTCGGGCGACCTCTTTGTCGAAGTTCGATCTACCCAGTTTAACAATTTGTCCCAGGTAAACATAAGTTCTATCGACAACTTCGAGAGTATCGCTCCCAACAGCTACCGGTACGGGTGGAACACGGCCATTCGACATAACTTTCGGCTTGTTCATGTTCATTTTAAGACCCACTTGTTGAGAAACGTTACTGAGGTCTCTGAGCTTTGTTCATATCCTCCAGCGATTCAGCCATGATGACTATATCATCGGCAAAACGAAGGTGAGTGATATATTCGCCGTTGATGTTGATGCCGAATCCGTCCCAGTCCAAGAGTTTGAAAACATCCTCCAATGCGTTCGTGAACAGTTTCGGTGAAATAACGTCTCCCTGTCTCATGCCTCTTTGCAATTGGATTGGTTTCGTGCTCTCGTCCTGTAATCGGATCGACATAGTGGCGTTTCTACATATACACTTCAGCACTTCGATATACCTATATTCGATACGGCACCGCTGAAGAGACTGTAACACCGCCCAGTTTTCGATCGAATCGAAGACTTTTTCATAGTCCACAAACGCTAGACATAATGACCGATTATACTCCTCAGTCTTCTGTATAATCTGGCGGAGCGTATGCATGTGGTCCATGGTGCTGAAGCCTTTCCGGAAACTGGCTTGTTCGGGAGGCTGGAAGCCATCAAACCTGCGTTCGAGACAGTTCGTAATGACCCTCGAGAACAGCTTGTACACATGGCTCAGGAGTGAGATGGGTCTATTAGTCTTCAATAGGGTGTTGTCACCTTTTTTGAAGAAGAGCACCACCACACTCTTGTGCCATGCTTCTTGCGTAATACCTTCGAGTATGACGGAGTCAAACAGCTTCTGAGGGATTAAAAGTACTGGATTTTCACTTTCACCCGCTCGCAGAAGTTCTGTCGTGATTCCATCATCCCCCGGCGCCTTGTTGTTCTTAAGCTGTTGGAAGGTCATTCTAATCTCATACAGGCTGACGTCTGGGATATCCTCAGTGTAGTGTGGGGTCAGTTTCGCTCTGGAGTCCTGAGCTTAACTGGCAACAGGCTATAGGGTCGAGGTGTATAGTCGACCAAGAAATTGGTTTACCACTCTAAGGTTGAATATCATTTGCACGTACAAAACATCAAGTGCTATTTTCACGTCAGAATCTGTCAATCTGTCATCCTTAGCGAATAATTATGTTACTGGGAGATGTCATCAAAAGTGGTAAACCAATTTCTTGGTCGACTATACAACTGTCCATAAAACCTCTCTAGCTCTTCCAGGATCTCTGACTTCGATGAGATGGTACTGCCGTCCTCGATCTTCAGTTTTGTCATTTGGCTTTGCCCAATATACGCATTCTTCGCGAACACTTTGGAGCCCTGGTTTCGCTCAATTGCGGTCTTAATACATTGAGTATTATAGGACCGCAAGTCGTGTCGCATGGACTTTTTTTTTTTTGATGCGCCTATTGAGTTTACAAGATTGCAGTCTCATCTCAGACCCGTCTTCCATCAACTGGATTGTGTTTGCCGAGAGCTTTTGAGGCTTTTTCCAGCGTGGGATATTGAAGAACATATACCCCACTGCAGGGACAGTTTCCACCAACCCGTTGTTTACCTCGTCCACTGTTTCGCATTCGGTTAGGCATTGGAAGCGATTATGCAGTTCGAGTTGAAAGCTTTCGGAATTTAGGATCTGGGCAGGATTAGGACGGAGTTAATAATAATAAACATACATACATAGACTGCCAAAATCATTACCCTTCCTTTTGGCTTTGCCGTAGTCGGGTAAAAACTGATTCTGCATGGTAAAAATTGTTTTATTTTTCATTTACCTGTTTGATTCTCTTTAACCTGAAAGCTTTTCTCAGTAACCTGTACAATATCTCTTTAACCTGTAAGCTAGTTTTTTTAAATAGCTGTATTTTCATCTATTTATGTAAAATTCTTATTCCCTTAGAACAATTCAACATAAGAGAGCCACCCAGAATGGATTTTTATAAAAAAAACTAAATAATTGATACATTTTCTCAAATTGATAAATTTATTCGAGCGGTGCCACTTTTTTGAGAACGACCCCTATACAAAAACTCTTTTTATGGCACCGACGGATGCTAGGGACATTTTTAACATCATAAATATGTTGAAAAATACCAATAGCACAGGATTTGATGAAATTTCTACGAAAATTTTAAAATTAGTGTCCCAAATTAAGTTTTATAATTAACCTATGCGTAGAGCATGGTCACTCACTTCCCAAACAAACTAAAAACAACCGTAATTAAGTCCCTTCATAAGAAGGTGACGAAGCCACCATTTTCAAATTACCGTCCAATAGCCTTACCGGTATTTTCCAAAATCTTTGAGAAAGTGATCTTTAAATCTCTTAACTCTTTCTTTGAAACTAATAATATAATTAGATACTTGCCAAAGAACAATTCGGTTTTCGTAAAAATAGAAACATTAACAACGCAGTCTATGAGTTAGTTGCCAATATTGTTAATAATGTTGACAGCAAAAATCCTATTGCTGCAGTACTCAACTCATGGACATGTCTAAGGCATTCGATCAAGTGGATCATGCAATATTACTGGATAAGTTAGAACGTTATGGTGTCCGAGGAAATATATTGAGGTTAATCGAAACTTATATAAAAGGAAGAAAACAAGTCACAGTTTTAAATAGAATGTGTCCCAATTCTAAAACAGAGGTTCCTCACAAGTCATCCATTAGATATACAACTTGCGGCGTGCCTCAAGGGAGTGTTCTTGAACCCTTACTGTTCCTCATTTATATAAATGATTTGTCTCAGTGTACAGACTATTAAACCGTCCTATTTGCCGATGACAGTAGGTACAATTATTATACCTTTTTTTTGGTAGGTGGAAAATCATCGAATAACCCCCCCTGCTCTTGCGCAGAGCGAAGGGGAGTGTCAGACTTCTACTGACTAAAAACCAAACCCATGTTCCTTCTTCGCCCTTGTGCCGAGGCCGCGTTACGCCTTACGATAATCCGCAGCCCCGACGGGACAATTATTATACCTTGTAAAAACTTAGTCTTATGAAAGTGAAATAAATAATGCTATCCATTGTACTATAAACTGGTTACGAAAGAATAAACTTAAAATAAACCTAGAAAAGACACAGATTATGACGTTTCAACAAAGAATGAAAAAACTAAATTTGAATATTTAAAAATACGCAGACCATTAAAATACCAGAAACCAGCAGGCCCAGATTTTTTTAGGACTTCACTTAGAGATAGTCATTTAAATTGGAAATGCCGTGTAGAAACTCACTAAACCAGTATTCATATGCGCTTTACAATCTTGCGAAGATATCTAATGAATCTGTAGTTTTGATAGCATACAAGCGTACGTCTCATCAACGTTACGTTTTGGAATAATGCATCAAGGGGGAATTCCACTGACAAAGACACTGCGTTTAAAGCTCAAAAGAAGTGTGTGCGTGCTGTGTTTAAGCTTCAAAAGACTGATAGTAGTAGGCCATTATTTCAAAAATGCCCTCATTTAAACTACATATTTACGGTTTTCAGATCTTTACCCAATGCCTCCTCATGCCCATGGTTGCCCATGTGTCAACGGAAAGTAGGTAGGTAGGTACCTTTTATATATTTTGTGATCTAACAAGGTAATCAAGACTGATAGGGTTACATTAGGGAAATCACATAATATGCAATATAAACGGACATCATTGTAGGTTAACGTTTGATCGCGTTGACTAAGCAGACTTAAGTATTGGATATTTACGTAAGCTTGTTAACTCCCCTGTGTTCCTGAGAAATAGAGTCTTGACCGACAAACAGATAAATGGACAACAAAGTGGTACTATTAAACTTCGTTTTTTGCCGACTGAGGTACGGGACCCTAAAAACACACCGTGAGTGTACTGGGCCCCGAGTCTGCTATTCAATAGTGTCAGAATGGTCGATCATTGATCTCATAATGGTTGATTTACGACAAGCCAAAAAGTACCTTAAGTCGACAGGCATAAGGTACTTTTTGGCTTGTCATCAATCAACCATTATGAGATCAATGATCGACCATTCTGACACTATTGAATAGCAGACTCGGGGCCCAGTACACGTGCATATAAAAACACACCGTGAGTGTACAGTACACGTGCAAATAAAAACACACCGTGAGTGTACAGTACACGTGCAAATAAAACCATACTGTCATTTTGCTAACCTTCAAATTCCAAAATATGTATACTTTATCAAAATCTTTAAATAACTATATAAATATTTAAATTCGCGACCTTTCCTCTACAGATCTCCTACAGATACAGACATACCAGGCAACACGACCAGAAATGATTAATATTCTAAGAGTGCGTCAATCACTGATCCGGTCATCTTAATAATATATGCTACTAATTAGCCTTGCTGTCGATACTTCCGCTCTATAGGGTCTTCCTTCCTTCCTATGATCACGGCGTCGAATAAGGACAAAGGAGTCCTAGAGATAATTAAGAACCTACGTAATCTGTCCATAAAAGCCTGTCCGTACCACTTTCATCGAAAAAACAAAGTACTTACGTAAAAGTACGCACCTAAAGATACCTAAAGTTTAAAAAAGTTATTGTCATAAGTCATCATGACTTGATTTTACAGCAATCAAATACCCACAAGGATTTCATTCTTTGCTTTCTTAAAATTTTCCTATGTAAACTTTTAGTGATGTTTTTGAACTATTCATTGCTGAAAATAAGTGTTGGCCAAAAGACTCGGCCTAACTTGACGATATACCTTAGGTTACTTAAGGTTACTAAGGTATAGCTAGCTCCCACAGAAGGACCTAGTCGGTTACGTTACGGTATCAGTCAGTGTCAGTTTTTATGCCATATATTTATACGGCCACCTCTGACTTGGCCTTACATTAAAGTTGAGAAATAACCCTGAGGCATGCTGATTTGCTCACGATGTTGTCACATGAATCCGAAAAATCAGAGATGCGTGTCTTGGGTTTGAAATCGAGACCATCACTGCTCTTACTAATACAGTACATACATAAACACACACACGCCTTTTTCCCCCAGGGAAGGTAGGCAGAAATAAGAACACGCCACCTGCTAAGACCCTTCAATACTTTCTTACTCCTTCGACTGCGTCCACTTCATACATCTGTTTATGAACACACGCCTCACAATAAAATTATAGTGTCAACAGTTTTGTCAATAAATTAACATCAAAACAAACACTATTAGTGCATTTTAAGCACGTTTTGACTTAGATTATGATAATAATACACCTGATCCGAGACCGAATTATAATCTGCCGCAGCTGATAAGACATTGTCGGAAATATTGCGTAAAATAATTAAAATCAGCAAATTATCTCAACATTATCGTAATTTGGATCCATTGATAGCACGTAATTTCTAACTTCATGATAAAGGTACCTACGGGAGGAAAAAACTGACTTTATGTTAGTAGGTACCTAATAGTGTTTCAGGATAAGTAGACTGATTTCAAAACAGATAAAATGTATTTTTAATGCGTTTAAAAAAAATACTTTTTATCAGTTTATTGTTAATTCAAAGCTTGTTGTTGTGGTGATGGGGTTGTGACTCCCTGATGATGAGTAATAGAGAAGTATGGAAGAAAAAGACATGCTGCGCCGACCACAAATAAATTGAGATAAAAGCAAGAGAACGTTGATGATGATGCCTTGTTGTTAGGATCAATTTACATTTTTAACCGACTTCAAAATAAGGAGGAGGTTATCAATTCGACTGTATTTTTTTAATTTTTTTATGTTTGTTAGCTCATAACTTGCGACTGGGTGAACTGATTTTCATGATTATTTTTTCATTTGAAAGCTGGTGCTTCCCGTGTGGTCCCATTGTCACCATTTCAATATCTGATGATGGGATCTTGTAGAAATCGGGGGAACTCTTCAATAAATAACAGCAGATTAACCGCGATTGTTGCTATAGCATATCTAAGCATTGTTTACGCCATCCCACAACATAATATCACGCCTGTACTCACTACAAAGGTTACAAAAACTATTTGGTGAAGATCTGATGAAGAACTTCAGAGATAGGCAACGGAACTCCTCAATTAATGATAGCAAATGGACTGGGATTGCTGAAATCTCATGACTGTCTATTGTTTACACCAGGGGCCCTACTATGACGTCTTAAAACAGTCCTAACTTATTCTTAATCCAGTGTGGAAAAGAGATGGCGCTAGACACCCTGTATAGTTCTGTCACGTTTCCACAATGGATTAAGAGTAAGTTAGGAATGTTTTAAGACGTCATAGTAGGGGCCCAGTTCATAACATAACATCACACCGGTACGTTGTGAAGGGGTAAGCACATTGCATGTGAACCACAAAAAAGTGAAAAATAAAAACTTTTTTACAAAAAATAAAACCGACTTCGACAAAAATAAAACAAAAAAGTGAAAAATAAAAAATCAGCTTCAGATTTCGGTGGCAAAAACATGAAATCAAACAAACAAAAGTCACCGACTTCAGAAGCTGATTTTTTATTTTTCACTTTTTTGTGTTTTATTTTTGTCGAAGTCGGTTTTATTTTTTGTAAAAAAGTTTTTTTACTTACTAGATTTATTTGATTTGATAATTATACTGTGTAGTCAATATTCATTATTGACAGATTTAATACATTAAGTCTGTCAATAATGAATATATAGTCATCCATAATCAAGCAACGCTCATCACCCATACCCCAGACCCACTCCCCATCTGAAAATTTGAAAACGGATTTTGAAAATTGTATGTATTGAGCTCAGTATTGAGAAACGAAGAAAAACGCCCCTGGTTTATGCTGGAGTGTGTTGCATGACTGGAAGTTTGTAACGCCGAGTAGTACGTCCACGTCTCGGTGCCAAACCAGTGGGTGCTTTTGAAGAAACCTGTTCTGTGCGTAAATATTTGTGAAAAAATCTCATGACAGCGGTCGCCGGGACTTCGTGATTTTATTCATCGGCGGCGCGGGCACCCGAGGCTCTTAGCGCAACTGCGCCGCGTGCTGTCTTCAACAATCTACCAGTGCCGTTTAGACTTTTACGTGTTTTTTATTAGATATTATTTTAGTTTAATTTAGTTAATTTTAAAGATAAGTTTATTTTATAAGTAATATTTTATGAGTATAAGCAGCAGCGATGTGGTGGGGAATAGTACTAGTCAGCCTTCAGTATCGCTGAACTCCCTGGAGAGATGCCCGCAATGTACCCAGGCACGGTTTTTTAAAGGTAAGCGGGGTCTGAGTGTGCATATTGGGAAAGTACACAAACCCCAAAATGCTTCCACCTCAGACCCTGTCACAATACCAACACCTACAACTCCGACAACATCCTGTTTCGACCCATTTTGGAAAACCCTCTCAAATTTCAAAAATTCCGTACCAGTTCTAAAACGAGTTCCCCGAGGCGCAAGACCGCTCGTAGCCCAAAATTTAGCAAGTTGCGTGCGCCATGCCGTCTTGGAGAACTCACTAAGTGCTTGGGAACAACTGCTCACCTTTCCTTATCGAATACTTCATGTACAAAAGAATTTGGCTACCAAAAAAACTTTAACAGCACAAATTAAAGAAAATTGTAACGTTTCGGCTCAAGATTTAGATCCAAAATTTCCGTCACAGAGAATTACACCCTTAAGAGGTATTTCTCACCTAGTGGAAACGAAGTTAGGGGAAGGTGACATTAGCGGAGCAGCCAGGATTCTCTTCAGCAGCGATGTGGTGGCACCGTGTTCTCCAGAAACACTTGCGGCTCTGGAGACCAAGCACCCTGCCCCAGCTGATGGCCTTTCCTTTCCCGACCCACCTGATTCGGACTTTCATTCCCTCACCATTACAGGTCGAGAGGTGGTCACAGCCGTTTGCTCCTTCCGAAGTGGCTCCGCTGGCGGCCTCGACGGCCTAAGTCCTCAACATCTAAAAGACCTCATTTGTTCTGGCGCCGGGGAAGCTGGTGAGTTGCTTTTGAAGGAGCTTACGGCTCTGATTAATCTCATGCTCTCCGGCAAAGTGAACGAGTCCGTCATCGACATTTTGTACGGGGCCAATTTATGTGCCTTACGCAAAAGGGATGGCGGCATTCGTCCCATTGCCGTGGGAACCACCTACCGTCGTATGGCAGCCAAGATTTGCTGTAAATTTTATGGTGAGGCTGTTTCGAAAAAATTCCAGCCCCTGCAGCTAGGTTATGGCTCTAAGGGGGGCTGCGAGGCTGCCGTACACGCTTTGTCGACCTACCTAAATACTGGTAAAGGTGAGGTCATCCTGAAGGTTGATATAAAAAACGCCTTCAATTCAGTGAACAGGGACACCCTGTTGACAGAAGCTAGAAAAGAATTACCTCAAATTTATAGTTTTCTTTGGCAATGTTACAGACACCCATCTAAATTGCTATATCGGGACAAACTTTTAGAATCTGCTGTTGGCTGTCAACAAGGTGACCCCCTTGGGCCAGTGATTTTTAGTTTAGCTATACACCCAATTATTCGACAGCTAAATTCAAAATTTAACGTTTGGTATCTTGATGACGGAACCCTGGGGGGCGATGTAGATTCTGTTTTACAAGACTTAAATTTCTTAAAAAATGAACTACATAACATTGGCCTCGACCTTAATATTTCTAAATGCGAAATTTTTGTAACGGACAGTACCCACAGACAAAATACTTACTCAAAATTTAACGCAACAGCTCCTGGCATCAAATTCATAGAAAAAAACTCCCTTCGTCTCCTTGGGTCTCCAATCTTTGAAAATTCTTTTCCCGATTTTATCGAGGAAAAAATTCAAAATTTCAATGATGTTTCGGAAAGACTACTCCAAATTAATATGCATTCGGCCATCACCATAATTCGATACTGTTGTTTCGGGCCTAAATTAACATATTTCCTTCGTGCTTCCCCTTTATGGAGTCACACTCACCTTTTGGACAGAATGGACCAAATTATCAAACATACCTTATCATCAATTTTAAATGTGGCATTGGATGACCGAGCTTGGGCACAAGCTACTCTTCCCATACGCATGGGAGGACTCGGCGTCCGCAAAATTTCCAGTTTAAGTTTACCGGCTTTCATATCCTCGGTCCACGGCACTGAGAAGTTAATCAGGAATATCCTGGCTTCCACACTGATTAATTTTGATGTGCCGTGCTTCTCTGAGGCTATCGAGGCTTGGAAACTCGCTTGCCCAAACACTGAAACACCCGACCATCCATTTTCCCAGAGACGGTGGGATGAGCCGCTTTGCAGAGTAGTTCAGAACAATTTAGTGAACACGTCTGCTACTACTGCTGAGCGTGCGCGCCTGCTGGCTGTGGGTGAATGGGAATCGGGTCTTTGGCTTCACACACTGCCGTCGTCGAGCATAGGCACTTTGTTCGACGACACGACCTTCCGCCTCGCTGCTTCTTTACGCCTTGGTGTCGCCTGCTGTTCTCCTCATCGCTGTCATTGTGGTGAAGCTGTCAACAGCCTCGGTCACCACGGCCTGTCATGCAGCCGTAGTGCTGGCCGTTTCGCGCGGCACGCGAATTTAAACGACATCATACGACGTGCTCTTGTCGCCGTCGGCGTACCAGCTGTTTTAGAACCCCATGGCTTGGCACGCGACGATGGCAAGAGACCGGACGGCATGTCTTTGTTTCCTTGGAAGATGGGTAGGCCTTTAGTGTGGGACGCAACATGTGTCGATACTCTTGCACCATCACATCTTCCAAGTTCATCGTGCTGCGCAGGTGGAGCCGCTGCGGCTGCAGAAAACCTCAAGCGGCGTAAATATAGTAACTTTTGCGGAAACTATATTTTCGAGCCGTTTGGGGTTGAAACTCTGGGGCCGTGGGGTCCGAGTGCTCATAGCCTGTTTAAGGAAATCTCGAAACGCTTAGTTGACGCTTCTCGTGACCCAAGGGCTGGCTTTTATCTTGGCCAGAGGCTAAGTGTTGCCATACAACGAGGCAATGCCGCCAGTCTTTTGGGCACATTACCGGCTGACAGCGTTGAGGAGCAGTATTTCGATGCCTTTTTATAGTTTATTGTTAGTTTAGTTTATTTTATAGTTTTTAATTAATATTATGATGGCATAATGAATATTGACTACACAAAAAACTACAATATCGACGAGACATACATGTCTCGTCGATATTGTAGTTTATTTCAGGTACTTTCTTGTTACATGCAGCTTTCAGTCTTCATAGAAAGAGAGTCATCTCAGAAGCAAGTTGTATGCATACTCTTACTTGCTCATAAACTTTTGATTTAATAATCACTCTTTCGGTACCTATTAATTGACAGGTCGCTACTCATCACTATTTAATTTGTAACATCTAATTGCAATATATTAATGTCTTGGCCACTAATTTATACTTTTATTTCGTTACAGACAAAACAAAAATATAATTGGACTTATCTCAAAGTGATGATGAAGATGCGAGACGCACGGGACCGGTCAATGTGGCGACACTTAGGGGAGGCCTATGTCCAGCAGTGGACGTTTTGGTTGAAATGATGATGATGATGATCTCAAAGTTGCAATTTTTTTTGCACGAGAAACTTGCTGTATGAAAGTGGTCATGGCGGTACGTTTTGTACTGATTAACTAATAAAATGAGCTCCTACCTGTAAGCTACATCTCCCGCCGCGAATATGTACTGGCTGTTATAGACAGCACTCATGAGGATCACCACCAGGATGAAGCAGTAGTTCCGGATCTGGTAGCGGCCGAACTGGCCCAGCTCCAGGAGTATGGCATCCAGATCTATCACCGCCATAGCGGAGACACACGAGGACGCACGAAGGTCCACGAAGGTTTACGAGACACCACGACACTCGTCCACAACTGCCGCCGAGCATGTGGCGTGCGCGCCGGTTATCGCGCGCTGCCCTCACGCAGCCAAACACAGGCACAGGTATCGAGAGTGGCTGCACTCACGACTCTGCGACTATCGACTGAGCACATTATCGAGAAGTCGATTGTTCCTAATCTCCTGTTGAACGTAGAGATTACTGAAATCCCTATCCACTCGCAAGTCATTAATTTATGCGAGTTGTAATAACAATGATAAATTACCTAGGTATAAAATATGGCAGTGATACTTAACGACCGGACTTAAATTGACCACGAGTTCTCAGTGAGAGAATAAATAATAAAAACATACCTGTCTCTTTAGATGCTACCTGATATTCGCGTAACTGTTAAATATTCAAGGTCACGATTACGTTGTTATATTTAGACATCATTATAAAAACGGCTAAGCAAGTGCCGGGAGTTGCAGAGTTCCGTAGTCAGGTTGAAAAAATAAATATGTTTTTGACTATTAGCACTTACAAAGCTTAATATTGCGCAAACGGATACTGAAACGAAAAATGGTTGGGATTGGGACGCACCCATTGACTTAAGTATTATATTAGGTAGGTACTTTCTTTAATATCAATGGACGCACCCGCAATAGTTTTGAACGAGAATGACACCCCACAATGGGGAGACAAGAAAATTAACCATAATTATCAATTAAGCGAGTAAGTAGATAAGGAAAACTAGAATTGTTTTAATGATTTTATTTTACCATTGGACGAGTGATTAATATGCAACAAATTATAACTTTCTAGTACTAAGATACTCTGAGCTTATAAGCCGCAGACAGACGAATAAACGTACACACGGCTACACATCAAGCTATACAAAACCAGTATAATCTGATCGTTCATTGTGCGAAAAGATCTAGTAAAGTGAGGCCAAGATTAACTGGTTTTGTATAGCTTGATGTGTAGCCGTGTGTACAAGGTTATACTGTAAGGATCCACTGATAACTAGCGGAACCCTTTTTAAACAGACATTCAATTTAAATATTTATTTTTAGTCGTAGGTAAATAATGGAGATTGTGATAGATTTGAATGATATCAGATAATTATGGTAAGAAAGGAGTCTGGAGGTGTCTCATGAGATGACGAGAAACAAAGAAGTATGGAAGAGAAAGACTATGCGGCACCGACCACAAATGAATTGGGATAATTAATTAATCTTACGATTCTCAAATCTAAAAGTTCAGAATATCAGAACCTCAAGATGGCGTGGAAACTAGTTTTTTTGGTCAAAACTTGTGCCACGCACTTTGCGGCGTTCGTACGGCAAAACTATTGATTTTACGAAAAGAAGGTTATTACTTATTACACAAATTGTTGGCCATTTTATTTATCATGTTTTTATCAGCAAATGAGTCGGAAAGGAGAAATTGTCGAAAAGCTGTTTTAGGCGCCGCCGCTGGTTCCAAAAATGGTGCCTAAAAATGGTAAGCGACAAAGTTAAAATTTGGAAAGAGCACATCGAAAACTAAAAAAAAAACTTTTTTGCAAAAAAAACAACCGACTTCAAAAACACCAAAAAGAGAAAAATTAAATTAAATTATAGGCAGAACAGCTATATTGTGCGTGCAAGCAGACATTTCAACGACATATGCAAGGAATATGACTTAGATCCATTCACAACTAGTGTGAATTCGGCCAGAAGGTGCTTAAGCCTCAAATTTTTCAAGTAGCAGTACTAGGTTAAATTATCTGTTGTTGTTGTAATTGCATGTAAAAACATGCGTTGCGATCTAAGTTTTTTTTTTTTATATTGTATTTGTTTTACATAAGGCGTTTTTTTGTTTTGTGCTCATACCATAAATCATTGTATTATATTGCTATACGTGAGGACTTGTAATTGGCTTTCTGGTGACTATGGTTTCTTCTTTTTGTTCGTTTTTATTAGCTGTAAGTCCTCCAGGTACTAAATAAATAAATAAATAAACTTCAGAAGAAAAATCAGCTTCTGAAGTCGGTAACATTTGTTTGTTTGATTTTATTTTTTTGCCACCGACTTCAGAAGCTGATTTTTCTTCTGAAGTTTATTTTTCTCTTTTTGGTGTTTTTGAAGTCGGTTGTTTTTTTTGCAAAAAAGTTTTTTTTTATTTTTTCATTTTTAGTTGTAATAGGTACCTATATTATATCCTATACAAATATTTACTATGCATTTAACATTCAACTAAGAAACCTAACCCTTAACCTTCAAAATTCCCCTATTTTTGCTTTCAACTCTTAACCGTTGAGGAGTAGTATACCTTCCATTATCAGCTCATCAACATGAATAAAAGTGATGACTGCTAGATGCGAATACTTGAATAGCGCCAGAAAAAACACGAAACATGTAATACGTGTCTATGAAATTCATATAACAACTAAAAAAATGTGTATTGTACACATCTGCATACCCCCTCAGAGCATACAGGCGTGATGTTACGTCATGATAATGGTATATTCAATAAACATCCAAGCGATTCCAGCAATTACGACAGATTTGCCGTCTATTTTTGAAGAGTTCCATTGTATATCTCCGAGGATCAGCACCAGATCTTCACCAAAAAAATGGGACCACCTCACCTCTTTCAAATAAAAAAAGAATTTTGAGAATCGGTCCACAAACGGGGGAGAAATCAGGTAACATACATAAAAAAAAATAATAATAATAATACATACACACGAACATAGTAACCTCCTTTTTTGAAGTCGGTTAAAAAAACCCTTTCTCAAACCGCCTGTCTTTTCACAACCTAATGACTGAATAAAATAGATGAGAACATCCCTTCAAAACTGGATTGTGTAATTTTTCTATTAAAATCTTCTCGAACAAAGAAAAGATACGTCAATTATAAAGTACATACCTACCGCGTGTACCTAAGTAACATGTGCTTGTGTGTGTAACTTGGACAACGCGATGAGTAAGCAGATCTACGCAATGATAAGTTATCACCAGCAAATAACTAGTTAGGTATTAGCAGTTAAAACAGTAGCAATCATACGCACAGTAATTAGGGAGTACATATATTTGAACAGGTACATGATACAAAAACACTTCTTTAAAGAAATGGTAGACAATCTATCAAAGTTACATCGAGTGTTAGAAAAACTCAGAAATTATATCGGCAATAGGCTCGCCGCTGACTGGTTGACTTGGAAGTTCAACCTTCTTGGCTAAAAGTGGGTGTACCTACACTATCCAGGCTTGATGTTACGTTATCATGTTGGTGATGGTCTTTTTCGTGTTGCGCGACGCCAGTAGACCCATCTCCTCAGCCTGCTCGATGGTGTCGGGTAGCTTCATGTGGAGCGTCTCCGGCGTGAACAGCATGAGCACCCCCGCACAGCAGGACATGCAGCCAAACAATAGGTACGGTAGGGACTTGCCATACGCCATCTGTTTCAGCAACACGGTTGGTAAGAGAGATGCCACACAGTGCGAAACAGCGAAAGGAGACCGAACGCGTGCGCGTCGGGTAAAGGGCCAGAGAGATGAAGTCGGGAGGGGTGCTGTGGTGCAACACTGCGATGGCAAAATTATTGTAAAGTGAAACCGCGAGCAAGAGCTAGTTATTTATAAATGTTGAAGGTGTAATAGACCGACTAACCAACAGTGGCGTCTGGGGTGCGACCATGGACCCGATCCGGCCCACCATGGAGCAGCAGCCCATGAGCACGTGGCGCGCCTTCGTGGGGAACAGCTCGATGGTGTAGATATAGATACCGCTATAGATCAGGCTGCTCATCATCTTGCCCACCAGTGTGAGCGCTATCATACATTTTGCTGAAATAGAGACTATAGGGATACACGATATGGCCTTTTTAAACATTTAAAAATATAAAAACTAGCAGCCCTTAGGTATCGGGCACAGGGTCCAAGCTACCGGCGGTAAGTGCTTCAGAGACAGGTATATACCTTCTAACAATACGACCATACGAGCCGTGTCTAGGAGATCGCTTTCTGATTCAAGCCCTTCATGCTGTGTTACGAGAGCCTCCTCAGGCATTGGTCGAGTCTCTTAGCAATTAAACAATTATCATATTAGCAACTCACAGTTACTACTTACTGTTGTCGATAAGTGGCATAATGGTGAGCGATACTCCGCAAGTGAAAAAACATGTCATGATCGTACTCTTTCTTCCAAATCGGTCCAGAGTAACGTAGCTCAGCACTGCGCCGGGGATCTCCACGAGTGCCGTCAGGATGAAGTTCACGTACATGTTGCCCTGCAGCGTCACTGCGTTGATTGTCAATCCGTAGTAAATCATCGTCGTCGATATCCACCAGAAAGAAACCACTATTATCCGGTTCCTGATGATCCTTGACGCCAACACTTGTTTTAATAGAGAAGATTTCTTGCGCTCTGGTTCAGGAAAAAGCCTTGGCCATACACTAATAGCCATATATTTTGGTTTAGGTTCCCCTTCAGTTAACAGTTTCATTGTATTGCTTGAAAGATTTACTCTGTTGACCCTTGCTATTTTAAGAATTATTTGAACTGCTTCATCCCTCCTGCCTTTGGCTATGAGCCAGCGCACGCTTTCGTCAAAGAATAAGATGTAGAAAATGAAGAAGAAGGACGGAGTGAAGATAGCAAACGTGTAGGTCCTCCAGTAGGGCAACACCCAGGCGATCAATGCGGTGCACATCAGGCCTATCGCGTACGAGCAGCTGATTATGTTGCCGCCGATCACTCTTTTCTTAAGGCCAACTATCTCAAGGGCTGAAATAAAGGATATACCTACTTATAAAAAACAATACAGTAAACCATAGTATGGTCTGCATTAAGTGTCAACCAAGAAAAGGCCACTTTTTATTCTCTTACGAGATTTCTGCTTAATTACGTAATAATGGTAAACTTGAAATTAAATAAGTAGGTAAGTACCTATAATAAAGGAGGTGCTGTAGGCGCCGTTACCGACCGTGGCCTGGAGGAACTCGAGCACCAGGTAGACGAGGTAGTGTTTGCAGTATGAGCGCGCCACACCCACCGCCGCCGGCGCCACACATGTGGCGATAAGCGCGAAGCGGCGGCCGTACCTGCCCAATCATCATCATCATTCTACTCTAAAAGATATCCTGCACTGACCCCGAATAAATAGGAGTAATGCCTTTGCGTTTACTCCTATTTATTCAAGTACAGCATGTCTTTTCTTCAATTAAATACTTCTGTATTAGTCACTTAATATAATAACAGACCTAAGCATCGCAATCCAGTACGTAGAGGCGCGAGACAACGACAAAGGGCAAACGTCCCGTTTGTTGCAGTTGTGTGTGTTGTTTACGTCCCTGTGTGCCTATTGGCCTTGTTCTGTTCTGTCTCCTGCTGATATGGAGGGAAATTATGTTTTTCCTACTCCTCCGCTATTATTTTCTGCTTAATTTCGTTGCTGGATCCAAGACAGTTAAAATCGTTTCTCTGGGATTTCGTAGGGCTTCATTGTCTCGGCGCTTTTCTTGTGGTCGCCACTGTTGACGCTGGCTTACAGGAGTAACAGTGGTTTGGGAATAGTTTGGCGGAATTGTCCTATTTAAAAAAAAACGACCCGTTTTTTTTGTATTAATAAATCTAGTTAAATAAAACTTACGTATCCGAAATGATGGCGGTGGTAGGTATCGCTAAGAACACACCCGCATTGTGGATGGTACCCACCAGCGTGCACATCCACTCCTTGCACGCCAGGTCGAACTAGAACATGATACCACATCACCTGGTGCTGGCGATAATACCCGTCGCACTGTCCATGAGTTAGTTTTTCTCCATAAGGTTAGCTATGGTCAAATTGAATGCGAACGGTTGCTAGAACGTGCCCTATTGTCCGTCCCATATAATCTTCACAGACAACCAATTTTTAGACTGTTTCAACCGCCAGCAAGTAGAAGTAATATTGGGACTTTGGGGAGACATTCGAAGGTATCAAGAATGTGCATACTTACAATATAACGAAATCAATTCAAAATTGCCTGACTTCCTACGAAGGTTATAGAGGCATGAGGCACTCCATGTAAAATACTGGTATTCAGCCGTATTCGGTAAGACTGAAAACAGGCCCCAACATACAGTTGGGAGAAGGCTAGGCAGATCATTTAGTTAATATAGACAGCACACATTTACCTCTGGAACAATCGTGTTTTGATTCTCGTAGACCCAAGAATTGCAGGGCGTAGACTCATTGCTGAAACTTGCTGGCTCGCATTTCTTGCCAATCGGAATTCGTCGCGAACAGTCGTACCCGGACTCTGGTAATGCGAACTTCCCCCAACCATTCGTGTCGAATGTTTCTGGAGTTGACTCACATTGTGGCACTCTGCATCTGAACAAGAGGACAGCAGTAACTAGTTATCAGTAGCATTTCCGGGAGGTAATTACAAAAAAAGTAGCGAAACAAATCATATATTATTGTACTTCGTAGAAGCGGTATATAATAGGTAAGTAAGGAAGGTGGTGTATAACGAGGACACGGGTCACGAAAGGCCCTCAGATATAGGTACAAGTCACCAGGGTGCTTACTCTGGAATATAATTCCGATAGATCGACATTGGTCAAACGTCAGTTGGTTGAGTTAAACGTCAGGGGTTGGCTAGACTCAGTGAGTCCAGCCAATGCCTGACGTTTGACTGACAATTCCAATGTCGACCTATCGGAATTATATTCGAGAGTAAGCTGCTAAACTTATTCTGAATCGAAGAACTATTTTGTAAATTAAAACTGACTCACGAAAGATAAAAGGACTGAAGATAGGTCTTTGCCCAGGGGTGGGACAGAACAGTCTAGGAAAAGCGTCAAAATTTTGGTTCATTGAAGAGCAAAATTGACAAATAACGCATTTAAGCATAGACATTCGCCACTACCTCACCTATATGAGACTCTTCCGGCATTAAATATATACTGATAGTTGTAGATACTGTAGAATAGAACGACAACTATCAGGGAAATATACACAAGTATCTGATAGCAGCCGAACTGGCCCAACTCTGGCAGTAGAGCGTCCAGGTCTATAGGCTTAAAGACCTTGTCTTCACTGGTCTGGGATTCTTGGGTTTTGGTGCCTTGATAGGACATTCCCCTCGTCACAACTTATCGCACCAGATCGCGTATTGCCAACACGCGTCAGGTAACCACAACACCATTTTAAGAAGGGACACAAACTGGGGTTACATCGGAATACTCGTTACAATACTTAGTTTTTATTAAGCTGTGATGCCCATATTAGTTATTTGGCGGAACTTGAAGTTTGTAAAACTTCAAGTTGTTGTCAAATGTCAAATCTGACGAGCGCAGAGCTGCAACCTTTAGGAGGTACTTTTTTTCAGACTATTTACTTCGTCCACAATTTTGTTAGTATTTAATGTTAATTATAACATATCATCACGCCCGTAAAATACTAAATGTATATAGGGGACGCGACTAAGTGGTACCTGATGGTCTACGCTAGGCTGCTAAGTTAAACACTCAAATAATTTTAAAGGTTATAATTATTGAGGTAACGTTATAGCTAAGCTATTGCTAAAATATTGGAAATGAACGCACCCGGTTGCTGTGTGTTTATGCACCGTGTTAACCGTGTACGTAGTACGATAGTATGTAACGTACGTAATCTCCGAAGGGTTAGGTAGAGGCACGGTAGACGTGTACTTGAATATTCACCTACATTTCCCATGTATGGTGTATTAAAATCAAAAATTAAGGCGGGGTTTCAGTAATTTTAAGATTTTTGAACCTATAAAAATCAAACTAAATACGAGTTTTTTAATAAATAAAAATCATTACATAAAAATTGAACATACTCTTTAATAAATCGTAAAGATAGAAACGCGATTTAGAATGATCGGCTCGATACTTTTTTTTATCAAACATGACTCTAAATCACAATTTCAAACGTGTACTGCTAAGACATATCATCATGAATTTATATAAAAGTTATATCAATAGATAGAACTTTTTATTTTGAAGTAAATGTTGAAAGCATATTGTATAATTTCTTTATAGTTTTTCTCCAAGAAGCAAAAAACAGTCAAAATTTAGGCATTATATCGCTCGCGCGGCAGGGCGGGGGGCGAGGTCGTGCGTACATAAAAACAAAGTACTGCAACCTCGCCTTAAATAGATGGGTTAGTATTTTTAGTGTTTACAATGTAATTTTATTATTTGTCACAGATCCCACCTAGTCTCTGGAAACGGCAGTCCCGGTCTGGCAGTAATAATGGAAGGGCGGAGAGGGGGTGGGGTGAGATCCTGAATAGGAAATACCGAATTCTAAACAAAAAGACAATAAAATTAGGATCGAGTTTTCAACAAATATTTTAGGCGGGCCTTACCTTGAAAGAAACATTGGACATCCACAACAACGTCACGAGGAGAGTACCTGCAGGATTATTAAGAAGGGGGTGCATCGAAAACCTGTACCACTTGGTTATGGGTCGGTCTGGTCCTAGCTAGATACAAATCCTTGGTCGGGCTGAATATAGAGCTTGGTTTTTTTCTGTCAAAAAGTTCTTCTGCTTGAACCTAGGCACTGAAACTTAAACTATTCTAGTGGGTGGCTTGGCAGCAGTGTATATGAGCCTACCAGTGGATCTTATTGAGATCGGAACCTAATAGGTAATTTTTTATTATTCATTGAAGCATTTCGGGGGCAAAGCTCGATAGAGAAGAAGTACTTAAATATAAACAGGGACGATAAATACCTGCTGGAGTAGGTAGGTACCTGCTAGAGGTTGAATCACTCCATCCCACTAGCACTGTCTTACGCTCACGAGTGTGCTAGAATGGGTCTACCCATGTGGAGGTTATGTATTTTGCTTTTTCAGTAAATACATAGTGACCGACCCGTGGTACAACTGCGATGTCCAACTGGTTGTACTACGGAGAAGTAAATTTACCCATGGTTCAACTGGGTTCAACTGGTTGTTCTATGGGGAAATATCTTTACCAATGGTTCAATTACAGTGAGTTGTTCTTTCCTTGGTCCAACTAGTTGTACTTCTGGGAATTGAATGTATGATCTATGGAACAACTACTGGTAATAAACAGGAAAAGGTTATCTATTAATGCTGAAGTGCAATGCAATTACTACCTCCTCTTTTAACCAAAATTATAATACGACAGTCTCGCGACAGTATCCTTTAAGGGCGGCATGGGCACCGGGCCGTAGGCCGACGAAGGAGGCCGGCGGAGGCCCGGCACTTCGGGGACAGAAGACAATAGTGTTATGTAATATGCGAGCGAAGCGAGCGCGCGTCATGGAGTACAACATGCGTTGCATGTATGAGTGACGTCATTATTATTATTATTTCACATCTTTATTGCACCAATCACTTGCACCCATTTTTTAACCGACTTAAAAAAGAAGGAGGTTATTACAATAGCAATCGTTGTCAGATCACTTAACGATAGTCATTTGTTTTAGACGTTCATTTGTTTTACACGATCATCCTATCCCCGTGGTCCAACCAGTTGGACATAATTCCACAGTTGTACCACGGGTCATAATCATAAATATCAGAAAAAAGAGTTGAACCATTGGTAAATTTACTTCCCCGTAGTACAACCAGTTGGACATCGCAGTTGTACCACGGGTCGGGGTGGAAATACATAACCTCCACCTTTTTTCAAATAGGTTAAGAAACAGCGGTGATAGGAACCTTCTCACATGGTCAGGACATAACTACACTTGATGACCTATTCCCTCAATGTAAACTGCATTGTTTGCCCGATGTAAAACTATAAAAATAAGGATAATCAGGTACGTGACCTACAGATACTCTTATACTTGAATGTTGATATATAACTTGCTGGAGAGGTCAAAATTACTTTAAGAATTTAAGATTTTTAAAAATGTGACATTTAAAAGAATTTCACCTTTTAAAAATATGAATTTCTTACCTAGTACCTAGTATGACTTAATTAACAGTTTCTGATCAAAGACACAGCGTTGAGTCAGTCACACTCTTAAAAGCAGTTGTTAAAGTCTTAGCAGGGTTGAGGTAAGCCGTTATTTGATTAGTAAGACTTGTTTGGTGCTCGTTGAGTCTATCAGTAACAGCCTCCCGGGTTGATCTTCAGATTAATCCGCACTTGCCTAGGTTGGTCCATTGACGGGTGACTACCCACTACCCAGCGAGTTTACTCCGTTACTCCGAAAGCCGTTGGTCCCGCCTGCCAATATTGTAGACCATTGACAGTCATTTAGGTAATCAGTGACCTGAAAAGCTAACAACCAGCCTATTTTACGTTCTATTGGCGCTTGAACAGCATTGTCAGAAAGGTCAACACATAACATTCTTCTGCAAGCCCCGAAGGGTTAAGCCGAAGTGCACCCTATGGTAGGTACATTCATATTTCGCCACATGCAACAGCAAGCGACCTTGTAACCATCTATCGTGCACAAATCGCTCCACGAGCTCATTCCACCATCTCCCTTCTTCCATCGAGAGACTAGGCGTACTGCAGGCTATCACCCATACCTTGTCGATGTTCCACACATTCGTACGAAGCGTTTTGCTAAATCTTTCATTATTCGTACAGCCAAGGAGTGGAACACCCTGCCTGCGTCGGTCTTCCCGAGTTCATATAGCCCCGATCTATTTAAGTCGCGAGTAAATAGGCTTCTTCTGGGTAAGCTCGTTCCATCGTCGACCTGATTTCTGCCCTTAGTGCAAGATTGAGGTCAAGAGTAAGAACATATAAAATAAAAAAAATCAATTCAACTCCGTTGCTGCTACCTAGACATTCCTGGTGGAAAAATCCGACCTGGGAATTGTGCTTACAAGCAGTATACCAAACAGTCAGTAAACTTTTAATGTAAAACCTAAGATGTTGGCGTTAGTCCTACGATGACCTGACACAAAGAACATGAAGTGTGTAAGGTGTGTGTAGCGTGAAACATTTGAATAGACAAACATTACTCGTGCCATTTTGAAAGAGAAATTATAAATGATGCCATGACGTCTGACAGGGGAGATAGTAAGAAGAAAACATTTTGCAAAGACCCCAAATAGAACGAGGTAAGAAAGGAGGAACATGGGTTCGGTTTTTAGTCAGTAGAAGTCTGACACTCCCCTTCGCTCTGTTATTATGTAGTATTTTCCACCCACCAAAATAAAAAAAGGTAAAGGAAGATGATGAAAAATAAAACTCTGGATGTATGTAACATAATAATTATTATTTTTTTAATATCCTTAAACGTTTTATATACAGTCAACATCGAATGCCAAGAACAACATCTACAACGTAGTAAAGTACACAAGAGCACAACAGGTTTATAAACGTATTTATATATATATATATATATATATATATGTATACATCAAATTATATACATGTACAGTAATATCCTCACAATCGGTATACTCGCATGCCTGCGTTATATATGACGTGGATCTGCTGACGTTACGTCAAACGTACAAAAGGTAATATCTGTGAATTTCTAAATGTGATTTCCATTTGTCTTTTTCTTCTATGTGCCTGCTAGTAGCAGTATTTTAACGTGGAACATGTAAACCGCTACTTCTATAATGTCTATATTGCAAAACATCTATGTGCACTATTTAATTTGGACACAACGTAAGCAAACCGACGTCGTTGAATAGTAACAAGTGATTGATACATTCACAATAGAAAACATCTGAAATTCAATACAATATAGTTTTATTGAACTACGACGACCGACAATAAATATTACATTGGTCTTTAGATTACAGGGTTATTATACTTAATATTCATAATTATGATTAGGGCTAGATCCGCCGCGCTCGTGCGAGGGAGACGGCTGATTGTTGCCGTCTCGCTCGCACGGCGGCAGGACACAGTAAAAGCTATCGAACACTTGACATCTCGGAAAGGTTCGTCTCTTTCCTTTGTTTAACGATTAATGAACACTAGGAAGGGATGTAATTATACAACACTGACACAATACTATCACTGTTCAATGGCGCGGTTTGGAAGCGTCGCCCTACGAGCTGTGCCCTAACGTAACGCGACACAGCGCCCTAACGTTACCTACGAACGAGCAAAACATATCAAACTTATTTTATTACTTATAGTAATTTTAAAAACAGTTTCTTGTAATTTGTATGTAACAGGTGGCAAGTGATTGCGTTTAACAAATTGCATTAAATTAGATTCATGGTACAGTCGGGTGCACAAGTATTGGGTGTGATCCATTATTGAATAATAATATGTCACTTGCGTGACATATTACACTTGTGTCGCCGACTGACAGACTGAGATTTGACGTTTCTATGAGATTTTTAGTGATTATTTTTTTGATTTATTCACAGTACCTACATGTGGTAACATAGTTTTAACAGACAGACAGACATTGGCACTTCCACTGTTCTAATATTTCGGGTACATTACAATTATTTATTAACAATTAAACACTATTGATATAATGCGACACAAATTATTGCCTGTTTTGATCACAAACACGAGACGAACACAGTAACGATAATATTTAAACCACATTATTGAAAGTTTATGAAGTTCTCTAGAAATAAGGCTGCGATACAAGAGAAATACATAAATATTGAAATTTCTAGCCAATACATTGTATTATCTCGAAAAATAGACAGTTGACAAATGGTGTCACCATTTGAAACCATCCTTATTTTATAAAAACCAGTGCGAAAAGTGTCAGTCATACAAGTCAGCGGTGTTATGTATGTATTTATGTTCGGTACATTACATATTGTAACATATAATTTGTAAGTGGTAGGAAAATTATTTACGTCGACTGTAAATGGCTATTACTGGAAACTGTAAAATTAAAACAAAACTGCTGGCAATTAACTCAACCGCAAAGTACAATGTATCAAGGAAGTAGATATTTAACTACTATTGATTTCATAGAAGAAAACAACGTTTGAATATTTGCCATGAGTAATAGTTAAGTAAAATAGTCTCTATGTCTTTTCGCCAGTCAAGTTTAAAGTTCAGGTGCCAAGCCTATTGCCACCAAACGGCCACACGATGGCGTTGGCTACTTTACTTTAAACTTAATTTAATAACTACTTTTCGCACCGGTATACTTACTAAATTAATCTAAATACGTACACCCACACCTGGTTGTGTACTGAGGTACTACCACCACACACCACATTCACCATCCTACCACCATACTGTCACCAGACTGCCACCATTCTTCCACGTTTCTACGTCGATACCCGCTCCATTTAACTTATTAAACTATAGAACCTTTTAATTATACCTAGTGTAAATGATACATGTTCCATGTATGCCATTTGCGAGTACTCAGCCTCTGATCTTTCTAAAGAACCTCACTTGTCAGTTAGGTCCTCCCGGCGTTGCCTCTCACTACAGCCTCTTTCACTCATCCTCTCAACATCACCAAAACTATCTTAGCCCTATCCAAGTTTTGTTATTACGAGTATATATTGTTGGCTCAAAGTCACGCCATCAGCCAGTAGCCGTGTGGTTAGCGTCCGGTCGACGTGCGGCAACCGACAGAAGTTCATAAAACGAGGCGAGCGGCGGTGCAGCGGTCACTTTTTGCTTGGACGGGCGCTCGGAAAGGACTTGCTACCCGACTATTATCGTGTGCTTCGCTAATTTTGGTTTATGTTTTTGCTCGTGTACTGATTATTCCATTTTGCTAGTGCTATTTCTATTTGATTATTGTTTAAAATGTTTGTCGTGATATTTTTGTAAAAGTGTAATTTAAAAGATATTAAACATTGTTTATTTTGTTCACGTCCGATTGTGTTTGCCGTTTTTCTGAATAGGATATATTTGTTACATTAAAATTCAATTTCCACAGGATGTAAGGAGCGTTATCGATAATCGTGAATCGTATATCATTATAATATACTGCACCAGTCGCATTAATAGTTTAATATCGTGCAATAAACTAAATTGATTCATAACGCGATGTTCACACGACTAACATCATCATTAAACATAAAAATATTTTTTTAAATGAATATCTATTCCCGTTTTTGCAACATTTTTCATTTATGCTCCGCTCTTATTGGTAGTAGCGTGATGTTATATAGCCTATAACCTTCTTCGATAAATGGACTATCCAACACTAAAAGAATTTTTCAATTCAAATCAGTAGTTCCAGAAATTAGCGCGTTCAAACAAACAAACAAACTCTTCAGCTTTATATTATGACGCTCACATTTTGCCCATGGGGATAGGCAGAGACTACAGAACGCCACCTCTAGGATCGCTACATAAACCTTTTGTCTCGTCCACGTTCATACATCTGGTCATACACGTAACACGCCGGTTGTGAGTACTTGGCATAACATTGTATTGGAACATTATTCATTAATGTTCCGGAAACATCATTTACACTAAGTAAAGCCATGTGACGTAGACTAGCAACAATGAAATTACTCTAACTGCGTACTAACGTAATACATATATACTGATATGCGCGTTCTAGCTTATACAAATACGAATTATATGGCGATCAATGTAACAGCTAATGACGTGGCAATGTCAGCGATGAGTGACGTCATCACGTTAGCAAGTGACGTCAGCCAGTGACGAGGTTTAAGTAATACGATGTCCGACAGGTGAGCAACTGCTGCGCTACTTTTTGAAGCTAAGGTCAGCAACAGAAGTAGCTTAAACATTTCGGAATTTTAATTATTTGATGTACAGGACTCCAGTTATTATTTTTAATGTTTCAGAAGATTATTCTTAGAAATATTCTTTACTCTTCAATAACTTGTTAGTAACGAGTAATAACTAACAAGTTTTTATATTTAAAAGCCTGCTTTGAAATTTTGGGTGGCGTTAATCTACTTCTGATGCTAACTGTACCTTCGTATTTACATAGAGTAAATGGCAGTTTTTGAGCAAAACTTGCGCAATGTCTGTGATAACTTGCCCCAAGTAACGAACAACTTTTACTGAAAACCGTTTGTCACTTTCTGATGACGCAACTTAGATTTTATGAACAAAAGGATATTAAAATTATATTATAAATATTTCCTAAATTGGTCTTAATTTATAATAAATAATGAAATTGCCTAAACCATGATAGCGATATAATAATTATAAGTAATATTTCCGAAGTATTAACAATATTTAAGTTATGATAATAATTATTACACGTAAATATGATACATCTAAAGAAACAAATAATAATAGAAGCATATTCCCGCAAACTATATACAGATATGATACGCGCAAGTCACAATCAAAATGTCTGAAACCACTGGACGGGACTCGAAAGTACTTAGAGCATTTAAACATAACGGCTAATCGCCGATGGGTCAGGAATACATAAAATCTCAAGACGGCGGCGTAAAATACACAATGAACGTTGATAAATTACCAAAATGAAAGTCGGTTTTAATATATTTTTTTTTAAACTTTGCCCCCACACTAGGAATGTCTTCTGTATCGTGGGTGCGTTCACAAACATTTAAACTCACATACACAAATACCCAGACCCGAAACAACTATTTGTAGGCCATACAAATATTTGTTCCGTGCGGGGATCGAACCCGCGACACGCAGCGCAGCAGTCCATTGCTTGAGCCACTGCGCCAACCGTGCCGTCGTATTATTAGAACCAAGCAAGATTTAAAGTAAAATGACACGAAAAACTATACCTTTCATGGCTTTCATATTATGTTTACATGCTCTAAGCAAATAGCATCAACGACAATACAAAGTGGCAAAAAATAAAAAAAAACGTATTTATATTAATAATTAATTAATAATACACAAACAGACACGAGACACTACGTAGTAAACAAGCTATTGTCTTATTTATTATATTATTTACTCCTTCGCTGTACGATGACTGTTGACAAAATAACTACAACCTTTGTTTTAACATTGTTTTAAAAGGAAAATTTAAAAATTATGAGAAAAATATAATAATAATAATAATATAATAATATAATATTCCACAACTATCACACAACGCCATCTAGTCCCAAGCTAAGCAGAGCTTGTGTTATGGGTACTAGACAACTGATAAACATACTTATATATTTCTAAATACATACATATTATAGATAAATTACACCCAGACACAGAACAAATGATCGTGCTCATCACACAAACATTTGTCCTGGGTGGGAATCGAACCCACGACCTCCGGCATAGCAGTTAGGGTCACTAACCACTAGACCAACAGGCCAGTCAATATACCAGTATTTTAGATCATTTATTTACAATTATGATTATTTCTGAATATATATCTGTAATTTAAAAATAATGCATCAATAACTGTCTATATAATTTCTATATTGCTTTTTATTTTCGTAAATAATGTATCTGTCACAGTAATCAGGAACTTATGGCGAAAATGTATGTTTATGTACAATGTCCGATCGCAAAGGAAACGGTGAATATTTATTATTATAAAGTGATATTAATGCAAGCGTCCCCTCGCCAGTTATCGTTATTTATTGAAGGAAAGAAACTGTTTGTGGTATACTGAACATTGTGACGTCACTGAAACACAGCTTTCATGCAAAATGAAGGGTGACTAACACTTCGTATTTTTGAAGTCAGATTGACACAATACTACAAGAGAGCTGTTTTCTATTAGTTCCACCTTTTTGCATTGTTTATTTTTGTCTAAAAATTGGTACTAACTATATAGAGACCCGCAAAACAACCAAAGAGCTCAATTGGGTAACTGTTACGTTACTTCCGCACGTACATATTATGTTTGGGAATAGTTAAAGCTCGTCAGTGGCTTCTCGGATTTACAAAGTTCGGGTTACATAACTTTTTCCATCGAAGGAGAGACAGGAGCGAAGCGTAGAAGAGACGTGTTAGAATCAACCAAATACATAAATATATTTAAAAGTGACTTTCGTCTCTCGTGTGATCGATCGAATCACACACGTATCCTCAGTCCTTCGCTCGTCTTCTCAACAAAGCTGTGTTCATGTCCAGGTCACAATGTACAATAAACCACGTGCCTACATCAATTCCGAGGCAGGTATATAAATAGAGTAGTCAGTCGTAACGTTCGTAAGGGTAGTACTACATGAACAGATAGAGCGCTATAAGTAAGCGCACGCTTACTAAAGCGTTTGCAGCTACATTACGCCTAATTTACTTTGTATTTATTGTTTTATCGCTACATTGTCCGAGTTACTTCATTACGTTTAAAGCGGGAGAAACTGAACGCGATCAGCACGTCTAAAACGCGTTTAAGAGCTCTCAAGGTAATAGAGAAGTTTCCTATTTGTTTTGTTTAAGTTACTATCTAAATAAGAAGAAACAAACGCATGAAAAAACCAGAAATAAAATTGTTGTGAGACTTTAAATGACAAGACTAAAAGGTGATAGACAAAAAAACCCAGAATCGCCAGCAACGAAATATATAAAACCGGCCAAATGCGAGTGAAATGGATTCACTATAGTAAACCCATTACGTTATGAGAATATTGACTCTGAAACTCTAAAATGCGTTATAGTTGTGCTGAAAACGGGTCCGTTTCATTAGGGTAATTTTGTTCGTCGATATCACATTAGTAAACCTCGACAAGTTTACAAGTTGGATACCTATCGAAATGTTTTCACGTCATACTTTCGATATTCATTTATATATTCATACACTGTCTCTTAAAATACAGGTTAACCTAGTTTAAGAGGCAGGGTTGTATAAATTACTGTACAGAAATTGCAACATTTGTTAATTGTTTTCGTGATGATGATCTGTAACTTTGGTTGGTGAATAAAATATTATTATTATTATTCGAAAACATCGTATGAATAACAGATTTCGTGCACAATTTGCTAACGTTATATTATTCATGGTGTAGTTTAGTTTATTGCTTGTAATTAACGGTTCAACTTCGATTGATGTTTATTCGTTGTAGTAATGCAAAGGTTTCTTACTTTAACACACAATTTGTTATTATATTCCTTTCAAACTTATTTCCCCTCTGATAGTAGCAATCCAACAGCAACCTTATCGTGCCGAGAATAAAAACTCTTTGCCTTTGACAGTGGCACCAAGTCAGAGGTAATTTATCTGTGAAAGGCCTGCAGTAATCAATGCGTTAGAAGTATTTAGATTTAGATATCTAAAAGTACTTAACGGCAGTTTTATGACTATTAATGTAATTGATCTAGATTTTTTAACGTTCCTAAGTAAACGAGACAGCTGTATGTTGGGTAATTTAAAATTAGTTAGGTAGGTTCGAAAAATTTACAATAATTCAAGAAAAATATTTGCTTTAATATAGTTGAGGAACATACGTATTACGGATGAGAATTTAAGTATTTTTATTGTTTTTTTGACAGTTTTTAGGCTATTATTATTAACGTATTTTTATTAGAATCTTATTTATTGAGAGTCTTATGTCAAAATAACATCGCATTCGAGTGGAATTTACTATTATGTTTAGTCAACTTAAAGCCGCGTTTACACTAGGCAACAATTGACGCGCAACATGTTGTCCAACATGTTGAAAGTCAACGCGGAACTTTTGTTGAACAACATTGTCTGCCTACTACTTTACAATGTTGCGCGCTGTTGTGCAGCGTTGCCGTACATGTTGAGCGTCCCGTGTCGCGCGTCAAATGTTGCCTAGTGGGAACGTTCAAAAGGGAGTTTAGGTTAGGTAGTATCTAGACAACCTATAGAGGGAAGGTTTGGATATATGGAGGTCTTGTTTTTAGGGGAGAATTAGAATAGTTTAACTACTAAATTCCCAAACCACATTTTAAGATGTTCATAAAAGTATTTTTGCCAACATAAGTCACTAGGCATTATTTTGAAGTTTAATACGAGTTCTTATTGAATTGGAGTTGTGGTTACGAGTTACTTAGTTTATTTTTGGTGTGGGATACCAATTTGTCATTTTATAAAAGAGGGAGTATGACAGACAGTTGTTAGTCGTAAATTGTCATGTTTCATTGAAAATGATTATTTACCACTCACAATTATTTTCAAATGGGGGTTTCTAATTTGAGGAGTAGATTATTTCAGAGTTTGTAATAAATACTAAATTTGTTACCGATGTCGGTGTCTTAGAGGGAATTTCAGCAATAAAACTGAACTTGTTATTGATGAAGTTCGTTCTGAGTCTAGACATAGAATGTTATTTTGATTCGTCCACATTTGGAACCAGCAACAGTACAGTATAGAATAGAATACATGTCATCATACATGATACAGACATCAGAGCGGCAGCGGCAGTGCGGGCTCGTGTGCGTGCAGCGCCAGTGCCGCAGCCGCCGCGTCCGCCGCAGCGAGTGGCTCAGCCGCAGCACACAGCACGAGCGCCAGCCGCCGCCACGTGTCGGCCCGCGCAGGCTCCAGCGCGGCCGCCTCGCGCAGTGCCTTCTCCGCCAGGCCCAGCCAGCCTAGGTTGTAGTATGCCGCGCCTGGGGTACACAACATAATTATATCCAACGTTCACTTATATCACTATACCAAAAGAAATTGTGATCGCGACGATAGGTCGGGGTGGAGCAAATCGAAATGTGAGTGGACTGTAAGACTGTGTGTGTGGATGCATGTAAGAAGAATGTGGTGTTGCCTCACAAACTATGGGGCACTTGATATCGTGTCCAGTCTGCCCTGTCACTTGCAGATCGCAGGAGCTGATGGAGGCTACTAAAGGTGCCAAACTCGTCGCTAAATTTTGGGCCGCTCCATTTAACCTTTTGAGCGCCACAGTCACGTATAGACGACAAGCCGAACAAGCAAAAAAGTACCTTTAATCTGTCGACTTAAGGTACTTTTTGGCTTAACGTCTGTGGCGGTCAAAAGATTAAATTGTCTTCAACACGCTAAGAAGAAGAATAGAATAAAAAAAGAAGATTCCGATGAATTGAAAACATCCTTTTTGAAATCGATGAAAAATGCAACATTCGGTTGGAAGTATAAAAACAAAGATGGTTAATAGACGTTAGAAAATGCGTAAACGCAGTAGTGCGTAGAGGTATGCTACAGCTGACCCCCTCACTCACTACACGACTATGTTAAGCGGAACAATCTCAACAAACAGCGACTTTCGTCGCTAAATCAAAATCGACCTCACGCTAATAGAAATCGCAGAAAACTTGGGATGACAGAAATGAATGTATCTGGTTATTTATCATACGTAAAACATGCAAAATTGTAGATTCTGTAATAGAGCTAATCGTGCACTGACACCAAATTCGTTTTTTCAAACAAAATCATTATTTTAAAAATAACTAAACGCATTTTATTTAGATATCACAAGATCCATTATATACCTCGACACATTCATAATTAGTAACGTTCATAAAATCAAATTAAAATGTAAGTAAATAATTTATTTGAAAAAATGAAAGTAGGTTACGACCCCGAACTCTGAGAGTTCCATCTTAGAATTTCCATTCTTAGGTATCTTAATACCTTTCTTTTCAAATGAACAACAAAGTCTGGTATAGTTACCTAAGTGCACCATACTGTCGAGATGTGTGGGATGTATCGCGAGTGCGTTCTGGAAGCATTGCCGCGCCTCGTCCCACTCCAAGCTCGCCGCGTGGACTAGACCGCGCTGTGAACAAATATCATATCAAAACCATATCAAAATTAAATCTTTATTTGTAAATATTGGACCAATACCAACACCAGTCTGTCCGCGTCACTTAGAGCGCCTTCACACTAGCGTTTGTCCAGCGTAGGCGACGTCGCGACAACGCAGCGCAGACGTCGCGACAACGCAGTGCAGGCGGTAAACACGATGGGTGCAAACGCCCTGATCCACAACGTGTGACGGAAATGTGTGATCATATTTAAAGTATTGATTCAGACCATCAAACTGTACAACGACCGAAATTGCGAAAACAAAAATCTGCTGTCAAGTACAAAACCTACTCGACTCAAATGTACTGGACAGCTGATTGATTTCGCGATGTCGATGGTGGTTCTTTTGGACAAAGTGGTTCAGTTTGATGGTCAATACGAGCACACCTTTCTGGTACACGCTGATGATGAACAGCATCAATATTTGCATGCCAAAACGGTAGAACGTACGAGAATCTTGATTATGATTGTATCCACCGTTTTGTAAATATTATATTATGCTATGATATGGTGAGTGCAAGATAAGAAATGACTCACCGTATATAATACTAGATGGCTGAAAGGTGTGAGCGAGGCCGCTTCCGACACGCACCCCGCCGCCGCACTCACTCGTCCCAACCTGAACACAAATCATTATATCACTGTTTAATAGGCTAGTTGATAAAAAAATCTAATTAGTCCGTCAGATTGATTTCCGAAAGATATTGGACACATATTTTTTCATTTTTCACGTAAACATGAAGATACAGTGCAAAGATACAGTGAAAGTCGTGTGATGTGTTGGTACATTTTTTACCAGAAGGTGACGTTACAAGCCCACACACAAATCTTTGACGCGTTTTATCTTCGTCAATTTTTATTGATTTGATAAAACCAAAAATACGTAAGTATTCAATATTTTTCGATAATCTAAGTGACAGACTAAACAAATCATATTTTTTTCAAGTCAGGAAACATCCTTTTTTACGCCAGCTGAAACTTTTTTCTGAGCTGAAAAAAATCGTCAGCTTTATGTAGGGGGGTATGCGTTAGCTACTAAACTTGAGATAAAAAATAAAGTTATAGTGAGGATGAAATTCAAGTACAATCAGCTGCGTTAGCCGTGGAATGAACAGGTGCAGACGCAGTAAACATCGACATACCTGAGACATAACTGTGCCAGCAGTAACCACGCCTGTGCGCGCTGGTCAGCGAGCGGCACGCGCGGGCGCGGGGCGGACAGTGACGACGCGCCTTCTGACAGTGCGCGCTCGATGCGGTACACGCCGGCGGATTCCGCGCGGATCGACGCTGGAAAAAAACATGTTTATACTACACCTGCTTGGAAAGTACCTTGATAGGTACTTTATCAAATTTACGGTAGAAAGTACGTCATTGCATATCGAACAAATATGCGGGGAGAAAACGCATCTGAGCGGGAGAGAATGGATTTTCATACACTTTTCTCTCCCGCTCAGATTCACTAACTGCAACAATTTGAAAAAGAACATGTGAAAATTGCAGACGCCATTGGCGCCATTTTCAATTTGAATTAGAATTTAAATTTAGTTTTTTATTTTCCTCGTAGGTGTAGTATAAAGCACTATGTATCACTCGAGAGAAAGTGAGATTCCCGATCTCGGGTGTTTTAAAGCCCTCGCCTACGGCCCCGGGCTTTAACCGACACCCTCGACGGTAATCGGTCACTTTCTCCTCTCGGTGAACAATGTACTATTATCACAGATATTATAATACTTCGTACAGATACCCAATCCCATATAAAGAAATGACACCTCCCTAAGTCATCTTATTGCTCGTTTTATATTCTTTCCTCCATTATTTCAACAGATGGCAGCACCAGCGTCGCACTAATTGCCACAGACTGGAGTTTTACAACGCCATCTAGGAGTTCACGTTTCGTGTTATGTAGTTCCGGAACTTTCGGGTTCAGTAAAATGAGAAAAATATGTAATTATTTCGATTAGAAATGTTAAACACATGCTTTTTAATGGTTAAATTTAATTAAAATTATACAACAGTTACGATTATTGTATGTGGCAAATTGAGTAAAACGCCATCTATTGCAAACAGCTCTAGAGAAAATGATTTACAGATGGCTTACTTTTGACAACTTTATCAATCTATGGGTACGAATTGAAGTAAAAGTCCTCCTTTAACCTTTTTTGTTGAAATAACGTTATGTAAGTGTAAATAGATAAATAAGCGTTAAACATGGAACTTTTGATTTTTGCAAATCTTATTTCGGCCGAAATCTACCGTATAACGCATTTAAGCGATTGTTAATTTCATTACTGCTACCTATGCTGCCATCTATTGTGTTTTTTTCAAGATTAATTATAATTTGTTCGAGTTGTGACCCCATGCTATTATGTACTTGACCAGATAAATAAGAAAGGAAAACATCGTGAAGAATCTATGTATACTAGAAGCCTAAATTTGACAATCACACCCTGAAACGTACAGTCGGGTGGGTGATTCTTGCTGAAATGACAGTAAACAATGAGCAATGCGGGATTTAAAGTTTCTATGAAAATGCTGCTGCTTAATCTATACAATTATACATTAATAGCTGAAAAGTTTGTTTTTTTTTTGTTTGAACGCTTTCTCTTTCGAAAAGGATTTGTCCATGTCTTCCAATGATTCGATCATTAGAAGACATGGACAAATCCTTTTCGCATGTTTCATATCCCAATTTTTGAGGAAAGATCAAAATCAAAACTCATTTATTCAAACTGGGCTGATAATCAGCACCTTTCGAAAGTCAAAATTTACTTTACTTTACTTCACAGTCCGCCAAAACGCCCACCCTTCGAGTTATAAGTTCTAAGCTAAAGTAATTACTTATGCAAATATTTTTATGCAATGGGCAAGAATTTAAACGAAGTTAGAACCGTCAATGAAAGCAAAGCCAAGAATTCTAACGTTTGATAGTTCTAACATTAAGGAATTACTAAACTACAGAGAAAAAATCGTATCTTAAACAATGACATTTACTCATGTAATAGTAATGACTAAATAAAATAAATAAATAAATACGGGTGTAAGACCCTCACGAGTAGAGTGGCGAATGAAACCGCCACCGCCGGTTAAAGTTAGAAACACAGATATACATACCACCGTCTCGAATGCTCTGCGTGTCGTCGTGCTGCGAGTCAGACATGGCGTCCAGTTCCGCGTACCCGTTGTGCTCCGGTTCCAGTTCCGACTCCGTACTGTTCACCAGCGATAACAGCTCCTTGCCTGTCGCTAACGCCTCCTACAAGTAGATGAGGTGGATTTATGACTTATCATTTCTATAAGTATACATTTCTTGCTCTATTGGTTGTTTCTAATGGAAACCGCCGTCGTAAGGAAAATATTCTAATATTGACATAAACGCCTACTTTTCAATACAGAGCATTATCATCATCGACATCTTTAGCAATGATTAAAGCAGAATACAACTAGAGCTTTGACAGGATGGCTGATGTAGGAGGCAACTAACATAATGAAACGGAGGAAGTACTTCATTCGAAGATCCGCCAATAGGGGATCGGACTGAGTCAAAAAAATATGATTCTGTTTAGTCCATCAGTTAGATTATCGAAAAATATTGGATACGTGTTTTTTGTTTCAACGAAGTAGTGAAAATTGACGAAGATAAAAAGCGTCGTGACGTCACTTGTGGGTTAAAAATGTCCTGACATGTAACGTTTTCGAGGAGTTCACGAGTTTTCGAAGCACTGTATCACTGTGTCTTCATTTTTTGTTAATGTGAAAATAGAAAAAATAGGTGTTCAATATTTTTTTTGGAAATCTATCTGACGGACTAATTGGTTTTTTTTTGTCCGACCCCCTATTGCGGCCAAGAAATTGTAGGATTGTTTTCCTGGACAATGATTCTCTGTTGCCATGACAAGGACAGTCGACCCAAGCATAAAAAAATTACTTGAGTCGGCACTATGAAAATGGGTGTGTGACTTGTCGTCGTGTCGTTTACGGACGGAGTACAACCGTCTCGTTTACTTCAGCGAGCGCCAAAGCAACCTCTATCACCATTGTACCCAGTGGGCCGCATGTGTCTCTATCACCATTATACCCACTGGGCCGCATGTGTCTCTATCACCATTGTACCCAGTGGGCCGCATGTGTCTCTATCACCATTATACCCACTGGGCCGCATGTGTCTCTATCACCATTGTACCCACTGGGCCGCATGTGTCTCTATCACCATTGTACCCAATGAGCCGCATGTGTCTCTATCACCATTGTACCCACTGGGCCGCATGTGTCTCTATCACCATTGTACCCAGTGGGCCGCATGTGTCTCTATCACCATTGTACCCACTGGGCCGCATGTGTCTCTATCACCATTGTACCCACTGGGCCGCATGTGTCTCTATCACCATTGTACCCACTGGGCCGCATGTGTCTCTATCACCATTGTACCCAGTGGGCCGCATGTGTCTCTATCACCATTGTACCCACTGGGCCGCATGTGTCTCACCACTGGCGCTGCGCCATCTCAGTTAGTCGTCGCATGAAATGTAAGTTTGGCATTGAATCGAAAAGGTGTCGTTAGGTACAGATATGTCGCGTTGCCCACGTGGGCCCGCACAGGCGACACTCCACAGTGCAACAGAACGCTACGTTACCTCGGCAGTCTCCCACGTGAGCTGCAAGGTGGCCAGCGCCTGTAGCGGCCAGTCGGCGTGCGGGTAGTGGTCGCGCGCCAGTCGCGCAGCCGCCAGTGCGCGTTGCCCACGTGGGCCCGCACAGGCGACACTCCACAGTGCAACAGAACGCTACGTTACCTCGGCAGTCTCCCACGTGAGCTGCAAGGTGGCCAGCGCCTGTAGCGGCCAGTCGGCGTGCGGGTAGTGGTCGCGCGCCAGTCGCGCAGCCGCCAGTGCGCGTTGCCCACGTGGGCCCGCACAGGCGACACTCCACAGTGCAACAGAACGCTACGTTACCTCGGCAGTCTCCCACGTGAGCTGCAAGGTGGCCAGCGCCTGTAGCGGCCAGTCGGCGTGCGGGTAGTGGTCGCGCGCCAGTCGCGCAGCCGCCAGTGCGCGTTGCCCACGTGGGCCCGCACAGGCGACACTCCACAGTGCAACAGAACGCTACGTTACCTCGGCAGTCTCCCACGTGAGCTGCAAGGTGGCCAGCGCCTGTAGCGGCCAGTCGGCGTGCGGGTAGTGGTCGCGCGCCAGTCGCGCAGCCGCCAGTGCGCGTTGCCCACGTGGGCCCGCACAGGCGACACTCCACAGTGCAACAGAACGCTACGTTACCTCGGCAGTCTCCCACGTGAGCTGCAAGGTGGCCAGCGCCTGTAGCGGCCAGTCGGCGTGCGGGTAGTGGTCGCGCGCCAGTCGCGCAGCCGCCAGTGCGCGTTGCCCACGTGGGCCCGCACAGGCGACACTCCACAGTGCAACAGAACGCTACGTTACCTCGGCAGTCTCCCACGTGAGCTGCAAGGTGGCCAGCGCCTGTAGCGGCCAGTCGGCGTGCGGGTAGTGGTCGCGCGCCAGTCGCGCAGCCGCCAGTGCGCGTTGCCCACGTGGGCCCGCACAGGCGACACTCCACAGTGCAACAGAACGCTACGTTACCTCGGCAGTCTCCCACGTGAGCTGCAAGGTGGCCAGCGCCTGTAGCGGCCAGTCGGCGTGCGGGTAGTGGTCGCGCGCCAGTCGCGCAGCCGCCAGTGCGCGTTGCCCACGTGGGCCCGCACAGGCGACACTCCACAGTGCAACAGAACGCTACGTTACCTCGGCAGTCTCCCACGTGAGCTGCAAGGTGGCCAGCGCCTGTAGCGGCCAGTCGGCGTGCGGGTAGTGGTCGCGCGCCAGTCGCGCAGCCGCCAGTGCGCGTTGCCCACGTGGGCCCGCACAGGCGACACTCCACAGCGCAGCAGCAACACGCAGTCCACCGCCACACTCAGCGCGCGCCGCTAAGCACGAACGTGTCGCGTCCTGTGGGGAAACCACTTGCGTTATAAAACTGAAGAGTATGTTTGTTTGAACGCGCTAATCTCTGGAACTACTACTTGGATCTGAAAATTTCTTTTTGTGTTGAATAGTCAATTTATCGAGGAAGGTTATAGGCTATATAACATCACGCTACATCCAATAGGAGCGGAGCATAAATAAAAAATTTTGAGAAAAGGGGAAAAATTATTCCGGGGGAAAAAAGAATTTTTCAAATCCAACCAGTAGTTCCAGAGTTTATCGCGTTCAAACAAACAAACAAACAAACTCTTCAGCTTTATAATATAAGTATAGATGATTGGCTCACTATAACAATTTTTTGCTATTAAAATTGTAGGTTAATGAGAATGAAAGGGGTTTGGCTAACTTTGTATGGGCTAGTGGCGTCATTTTTTTTTTGAGCGGCCACTTTTAATTTTCATGTTATTTTGTTGTGCTGTGTCAAATACACATACGTGTTAAATTATTTTTGTACTAAGTCATTTCTAAACTGAGATATTTGAGTTTGAATATTATAAAAATGTCTTCTTCAATTACTGTTCTGCGTAAAGAAATCTTAGTTATGTGTTTAGAAGGTTGATATTAGAGCTGGCTTAATAATAACTGCTACTTGGGTCGATCTTTAGGTTAGGCCACGCTTGCCTAGGTGGGTCTGTGGATGGGTGGGTGTGGATTATATACTGAGTTTCCTCCGTGCCTTGGAAAGCACGTTAAGCTGTTGGTCCCGGCTGCCATATATAGATCTTTTGCAGTCGTTACGTCTTACCAAAGGGTATCGTATTACCCAGTATTAACTGGGACGTGGAGGTCAGATATGCCTATCTGACCTCCACGTCCATCCTCGCTCCATGTAAAATACTGATATTCAGCTGCCTCCGGTTAGACTGGAAGCCGACCCCAACATAGTTGGGAAAAGGAATAAATAATACAAGAGCAATATTGCATCCAGCCCTTGTGTAGCAGTTTCTACGAGAATGTACACGTAAATGTTCGTCTAGATGAATGTGTAATACGAGTCCCGCCGACACGATTCAGACTTCGCTGGCTACAAATGCAAAATGCACTGTTAATTACATCCATGGTGTTATACATCCAAATCTTAAACATATAAGAGTCTAAAGAGGTATGCTGGGTCTGTCACAATACACAAACGATCACAATGCCAAGTCTTTATAATGCATCAGCCCATAGATAACAGACATCGAGCCATGCAATCTACGTACGTATTTAATTTATTTTGATTATTTTTTCATCGTTGGCCAGCACTAGGAACTTCAGTCTGCTGTATCGTGGGTGCATTCACAAACATTTAAACTCAAACACACAAATACCCAGACCCGAAACAACTATCTGCAAGTCATACAAATATTTGCCCTGTGTGGGAATCGAACCCGCGACACGTAGCGCAGCAGTCAACTGCTTGAGCCACTGTGCCTACCGTGTGGTCTGAATTCTGAAAAAAATACGACTGGAACCTTAAACAGTGCAATAGACTGTAATAACTTCTTCGATTTTAATGAGCAATTCAAAACCAAATATCTCCGTTCCGATTAGATTTAGAGAAATGCATCCATAATATTTTTGAATCGCTTTAATCTGTTCTTTCAAAATATCCAAGTTTCATTACTGGCTTCGCAACTTCAAAACGACGCCAACTTTAGCCAAACCCCTTTTGGGATATTATGAAGATATCGCAATATAAAAATATCCGCACGACAAAATAATTACGCGCGCGGCAGTCATTCGGTCCCGGCGGACGTTAAAAATTATTCCAACATTCGAAGGTAACACTTTAACCGAGTGACATAGGCCAAAAGGTGATGGATATAAATGGCTTGTGTTGAGCAAAAAAGTACCTGTGGCGTCTGTGGCGGTCAAAAGGTTAAACGCTTACCAGAAAAGACCCTATTACTACCAAAAAATCCGAAATGCCTGCCAGAATAGATAAATGCTCACCAAATTGTGTTTCATAAAGTATTGCACAAATGAACCTTTTCGTTTTTATTATTTATTTATACGCCCACACGAAACTTGGGGGCGGCCGAGCGATGGCTGCAGCGAGGAGACGCGACGCGACGCAATGAGGCAGCGATATCTCACGCGGGCACGAAACAAACCGTAAAATTTGTTTGCATGTAGATTTATACGCCCGTGCATCGCTCGATCGCCGCGCTCCGCCATTGCCCGTTTTGTGCCCGTCACTATACTGTGCAATGCTTTTGTTTACATCGCCGTCGCGTCGCGTCGCCCCGCTATCGCCGTCGCGTCGCGTCGCCCCGCTGCCGCCATCGCTAGATTTCGTGCCCGTAAACTTAAAGTTAACTTCAGACCAAATCTTATCTATATAATCTACTATCTTTTGCCAGCGGCTTCGCCCGCATGAAAAAGACGATTATCCATACAAACTTTCATCCCCTATTTAACTCCCTTAGGGGTCCAATTTCGAAAAACCCTTCCTTATTCCTTGTCTATATTATAAAGAGAACCTCTGTGCAAAATTTCAGCTTTCTAGGTCCAAGGGTTTGGGCTGGGCGTTGATGAGTCAGTGCACCCATAATATTTTATTATCAAGCAACTAACTTAAAAATAACATACATAAAATAAAAACAAACTAATAATAGGTGAAGTGACAGGTTAATGGAAAGGTTTATGACAAGACGTGGGGAAGAGCAGCACCATCTTCATAGATGTTTATCCGTTGCCATTTATGACGGGTACCGCGAATGCACATACTATACTTGCTCTGATGATGGCTGTTTGTATTCTCGCACGTAACCAGCCTGTAATTGTAGAAAGGGGCCTGCTCCAGCGGTCCGCTAGTGCTTCGGCAAGGTGTGCTATGAATGAAGTCATTTGTGGAGCAAAAACTCCGTCAACAGAAGTCACCAGGGGGGTGAAAGTGGCATGACGCGTCTCGCATGGGCCGCAGTACTTCCTTTTCTTTTCTTCTTCGGCAGAGCGGAGGACAGCTGCTACTGGGCGTGATGCGTAGGAGGGAGCGTCAGTGTCAACGACACGGACATCAAATAACGCCTCCCTCTGGGCAATCCACACTCCGCGGCAGGCGAAGTCTCCACGCAGTCCTGAGTCGCCTTCAGTGATGACTGGCTCCTTCGTGACGTTGCCCCAGGTTTGCTGGCACAGTTCACAGAAAAGGTATCTCGTTGTGTCTGCGTGTGATGAGGCCGCCCGTCTTGCAGCATAAGGCATGGTCCACGCTAAATTCGTCGCTGCCGCAACCGTCGCACGACGCAGGCATGGAGACTGGTGTACGGTGATATCTTATAGCTAGCGCGTCCCTGAATTCGTGGGGTGAAAGATCGAAGTTGTCTTTTCTTGTGGGTATTACTGAGAGCCAGGTAGAGGTTTTTGTTTTCATTTTTGTTAATATTGATCTTTCTATTGCTCTTTTTTTTTGGGCGGTAATTTAGTGAGAATATTTTCAAGTTTTTCATTGTCGTATGTTTCTTTTTCCTTTTTTCCCTCCTTTCTTGCGTCGCATAGAGATTTGTGATGTTCGGCTAGGTTTATGTCCTTTGAGTTGGTGAGAGCTGTTGAAAGTATTGCTGAACCCTTTTTAGGGTTCCGTAGTCAACTAGGAACCCTTATAGTTTCGCCATGTCTGTCCGTCCGTCCGTCCGTCATCGCTTAATCTCTGTGACCGTTAGCACTAGAAAGCTGAAATTTTGTACCAATATGTGTATCAATCACGCCGACAAAGTGGTAAAATAAAAATTGGAAAAAAATGTTTTATTAGGGTAGCCCCCCTATATGTAAAGTGGGAAGTGTTTTTTTTTTAATTTCAACCCTAACGTGTGAAATATTGTTGGAAAGGTATTCAAAAATGAATAGGGGTTTACTAAAATCATTTTTTGATAATGTCAATAATTTCGGAAATAATCGCTCCAAAAGTAAAAAACAATGCGTCCCCCCCCCCCTCTAACTTTTGAACCATAAGTTTAGAAAATATGAAAAAAATCTGAAAAGTAGAACTTTATAAGGACTTTCTAGGAAAATTATATTGAACTTGGATGGAAACAACAGATGGAAACAGCAGTTAACCAATATAATTTGGTCCCTGAATCGTATGAGCGCCTATACAATCCAGAGGTCAAGTTTCATTGGCCCGTAGAAGAAATTGTACAAATTATAGCATACCGTTTTGGTACGGAACCCTTCATGTGCGAGTCCGACTTGCACTTGGCCAGTTTTTTGAGATTTGGTATGCATGATTTGGTGTGTTAAAAGGGTCCGAAATGGCAAGCCCACCTTTGTGGACTGGAAGGGTAAATAGCTGGGCTTCCAGTTTTGTTATTTCGCCTCCAATTAGCGTTGGTAAGAATTTTTCTTGCAATGTGTTAGTTAAGGACGCATTTACGATTGATAAGTCAAATCATTACTTTTTTAAACAAAAGTATGTTTATTAAATACAATGCTTTGTATTTTTAAAATATTTTTGCTACTTATTGTAGGTAGATGTGCAAGGTACAATTCTTAACTATAAATATAATTTTAGATATGTGTATGTATTGTGTGATCGGATATGTACCGATCGGTACATTTATTGAGAAACTGGACATATCTAAAATTATATTTATAGTTAAGAATTGTACCTTGCACATCTATCTACAATAAGTAGCAAAAATATTTTAAAAATACAAAGCATTGTATTTAATAAACATACTTTTGTTTAAAAAAGTAATGATTTGACTTATCAATCGTAAATGCGTCCTTAAAGGTTCAAAATGTTCTTCTGCATTATTTAAAACTCGTAGTAGATAGGACCACTTAAACTGGGCTGCTTTGGTAAGGGCAGTGTATGCAGCTTGAGGCGAGTCTTTACAAATTAAAGTTAATTTCTCGACAGTGGATATCCAATTGGTGACATTCTTTTTTATGAAAACTTCACTTCCTGTGCCTATGTATCCTCCTAGAAAGCGGGAACCGGTTACGATGTCGAGATTGGTACCGGAGAACATTTTTTCAGCGGTGAGCTTGTCGGATTCTGACACTATTAGAAATGATTTTTTGCCTTGTGGGAAGTAGCCGTATGCTGGCCCTATTTTGTTTAAGTTGTCCCACCAGTCTCGTAAGCTCTGGAAGGTGCCTTGCGCAGAGGAATCATCAGCGTACCAGCATTGTGTTACTGTGTTTTCAGTTTTAAGTTTATTAATTAGTGGTATTGTCGCGAGCGCGTATAGTGGCATGGCAAGTGGGTCTCCTTGGGTAACTCCTTCTCTACTGTATAATCTTATTTCAGAATCACGAAATACTAGTTCGGCATGACCATTGTAAGTGTTGTAGAGAAAGCGGGCACAATGTGGCCAGTATATTCTTGCCTGCCAGAGGGCTAGTTGTCTATTTACGGAGTTGAATGCATTGTTTGCGTCAACAAGGAGCATTCCCCAATTTGAATCAGGTTGGCATTTTTTTTTTAAAGTGAGTCAGTCAATCAATCAGTCAGTCAGTCAGTCAGGACTTCTCTTTTTATTTATATAGATAAATAAAAAGAGAAACTTCTCTCTTTATTTATATTATAGATATAAATAAAAAGAGAAGTCCTGACTGACTGACTCATCAACGCCAAGCCCAAACCCTTGGACCTAAAAAGCTGAAATTTTGCACAGAGGTTCCCTTTATAATGTAGACAAGGAATAAGGAAGGATTTTTCGAAATTCAGCCCCAAGGGACTTAAATAGGGGATGAAAGTTTGTATGGAAAATCGACATTTTTGTAGTTAAACCAACATCCACGCTGGCGAAGACGTGGGCAAAATAATAATAATAATAATAGACATAGTGGTGATAGACCGATCAGCGCGCCGCGCAATGATAATCGATGTTACCATTCCACATGACGAGAACCTCGTGAAAGCTGAAAAAGAGAAACAAATAAAATATCTGGATTTAGCACATGAGGTTGTCGATATGTGGCATGTGAACTCGGCTATCATTGTGCCGATAGTCGTAACGGCCAATGGTCTTATAGCGAAGAGTTTGGACGACCACCTGTCCAAACTCTCACTTGGTGGTTGGATCAAGGGCCTGATTCAGAAGGCAGTACTCCTCGATACGGCCCGCATTGTGAGGAGGTTCCTGTCTCTGGAGCCCTAACTACCGGTAGCTTGGACCCTGCTCCCGCTATCGGTGGACCACTATTTTTTACATTTTTAAATGTTTTTTTATAAATTTTGTATGAAATATTTAAAAATGCAATCTATATGTAAGAAAATGAATAAAGGAGATAATAATAATAATATTCCACAACTATCACACAACGCCATCTAGTCCCAAGCTAAGCAGAGCTTGTGTTATGGGTACTAGACAACTGATAAACATACTTATATATTTCTAAATACATACATATTATAGATAAATTACACCCAGACACAGAACAAATGATCGTGCTCATCACACAAACATTTGTCCTGGGTGGGAATCGAACCCACGACCTCCGGCATAGCAGTTAGGGTCACTAACCACTAGACCAACAGGCCAGTCAAGGGGATGGCAGGGTCTATTCGCTCGCATCGCTCGCTCACTCGACCCCGCCATCCCCTTCTAACCTAACCTGTCCGAGTCGGGGTGGGTACCCCGACTCGGACAGGTTAGGTTGGGGCACGTCAATTCGGGACTGTCGTGCTGCGGAAATTACAATTGACGTGCCTCACGGTTTTTTCCCACAACTGTATCTATTTTATTATTTTTTGGTTTTTAGTACATTTATCTTAAACATTGCAATGTATGTTTAACATAAAACCGTTTAACTTAAAAAGTTTTTTTACCTATTTTTTATTAGTATTATTTTCTTCACAAGTGTGTTGAAAAACGTCGTATGATACACGTGTGTATTGATGATTACCGTCCTCGGCTTTCATAAGACCCTCACCTGACGGCTCGGGTCTCAATGGCGCCTCAGCTGTAGTCACCAACATTACACACTTGTACCATAATGTACTATAATACAACACGTGCAATTATTCTGATGAGTGTGTAATTATTTTGGAACTTAAAACGTTGTTCTTGAGGCACCTCGGTAGAGTGGGTTTATTTGATTTGAAGTTAACATAATTTTTTTGGTGAGCATTTAAATTGTAGCCGATATAAATGTTGATGGATGGAGAGGGAGAGGAAGGCCAAAGAAAAGATGGATGGATTGTGTGAGGAATGATATAAAAGAGAAAGGAGTAAATGCCACCGTGACGTCTAACAGAGAAGAATGGAAAAAAGAAAACGTGTTTGCGCCGATTATAAAGCTGAATAGCTTGTTGGTTTGTTTGGTTAAAGGCATATAAAGTAAAAAACCTACCAATAGTTTTTCTTGAGATTAGCCAAGAAAAACTATTGTCAGGTTTTTAAGCTATTGCATAGCTTCTATCGCGGGCCTTGAGCGTGGAGAGCGAATCCAGAAATTCCGTAATGAAAATTTTCAACCAGGTTGCTATGGTTACGGAAAATAACAAGGTTGCCAACTGAGGTTTTCAAATTAAATAATTGATAAAAAAATGCTATGCAATAGCTTTACCGCGGCAGTCTCCGAGTGCCACACGTTTTTTTTTAGATAGTTGTTTTATCGAGAAAGGTTATAAGCTATATTATGTGACACAGACGAAGTTGCGTAGGTCAGCTGGTAATATATAAAAGTCTCGTGTCAGTGTTTGTTATCGAACTCCTCTGAAACGTCTGAACAGATTTTTTTTATTTTTTTATGAATTACTAGCTGTTGCCAGCGACTTCACCCGCTACAACTCGAAAATTATTCCACGGGAAATCGGGATAAAAACTATACTTTATGTTAATCCAGGGTGTCAGCAAACTCCATACCAAATTAGACGTAAAGAAGTAACAAACATGCACATTCACAAACTTTCGCCTTTATAATATTAGTGTGGTTTTTTTTTTTTTGAATTGGCGTTTTTGACTTTACTGTGGACACTTTTATCGTGTACATCTTGCTACATCGTTCTCAAATAATATACTATCTCAATATGATAATTTTCGAGTTGTAAGGGGAGGACCAGTACTGATACTTCAGGTACACAGCCCCTCCCCCCCCAGAGCTACTCCACGGCCCACTAACGCAACCGCCCGCCACCACCAGACAATGGAATTCCATTGAACTCCCCGCTGCTCGCTGCACGCCCCGCCTCTCTGAATGTGCGGCCTTAGTGTCGAGGGGCGTGCGCACATACAGGGCCAAGTATTTCAGTACTCGCGAACTGTCCGCGAGGTCGGCAGTTACCTCGAGGCGTTGCTGATCTTTCTCGGGGAAATAGGGAAGATCGACTTACGAACGCGAAATACACGCTTTGGACGTGGAATAGGAATGTTTCCTGACTAAACAAAATATGATTCTAACTAGTCCGTCTGTTAGATTATCGAAAATTATTGGATACGTATTTTTTGTTTAATCAAATCAATACAAAATTACGAAGATAAAACGCGTCAAAGATTTGAGTGGAGGCTTGTGACCTCACTCGCCGGTAAAAATGTCTTACAAAATGACGTTACACGAGTTTCCAAAGCACTATTTCGTCTTCATTTTTTGTTTATGTGTAAAAAGAAAAAATATGTGTCTAATTTTGTTTGGAAATCTATCTGACGGACTAATTCGTTTTTTTTTTTGTAAACTACGCTATTAACCTATTGACCACCACGGTCAAGTAAGACGACAAGCCAAAAAGTACCTTAAGTCGACAGACTTAGGGCACTTTTTTGCTTATTCGGCTTGTCGTCTATACGTGACTGTGGCGCTAAAAAGGTTAATAAAAGAAAAACAATATATTTCTCACCATGGCTTCATTCAGCATTCCTAAGTGCATATACTGTAAGGCGAGGTAGTAGAAGGCGAGATGGTCGTTGTCGTCCAACGCGACCGCTCGCAGCAACAAACTCAGCGACGTCTCGTTCGCCACCTCCTTGTCTACGCGAGCGTTCGTTTTCTGTTAACAAGAGAGAAATTTTTATTGTGTCAGCTGATTTTACCATGTAATTATATAGTTTTTTTTTTTTTAGTGTAAGGCACACGTTAAATTAGGGGTCACCAAATGACAAACCTGGATTAATACTACGTAATACTGTACCCTTTGGTAAGACTGGTTGTCAGACTTTTAGGTCACTGACTACCTGTAACGACTGCCAAAGATATATATTATGGCAGCCGAGACCAACAGCTTAACGTGCTTTCTGAGGCACGGAGGAAACTCGGTATGTAATGGGCGGTCACCCATCCACAGACCGACCTAGGCAAGCGTTAACCTAAAAGTCGACCCGAGTCGCAGTTATTATTAAGCCACGAGCTTTATAAGTCGTCACTGCAACTCCATAAATGCGATTAAGAGCTCGAAAGAAGTTCTGACAATTTTACCACAAAAGTACGAGTATAATGTTAAACAGCATTTAGAGCCTTATGTATATGAGTGCAAGGTGGTACTGACAGACCTGTGCCTTCATCTGGTATCCGATGCCGGTGTGGAGACAGCACCGCGCTAGGAAGGGTCCCTCGCAGCGGTCCTCTATCGCCAGCGCCTGCTCCGCCATCTCGATGCCTTCTTCTATCTGTGCACAACATGCTTATGTTACAAACAATATAATATATAACATATATGTGAACGTGAAGTGTTGTAGAGTATAAGTTACCCATCCCATCCTATAGCAGGTGTTGGCAGCCACGAGCCGTAGCGGCGTGTCCTGAGCCGACAGCGGCACCGCGCGCCGCGCCACGCCGGCCGCGCGCACGCCTGCGCTCCACGCAGCGCTACCTGCCCGATATATCAGCACAATTAAAACATTTATTTCAAGCAGGCCAGTTAGACCGGGTTCCCACTACGCCAGACAGGCAGGTTCGCCGGAAACCGGACACCGGACAGAGGTGTTCACATTACATCGGATCCCACAGGAATCGGACAGTCAAGTACTCACCTCAGTTGAATTTGGACCTTGAATACGAAGTCGAATGACGCGAGGGGAGCACGGGCGCGGGCGGGGCGAGCGGAGGACAGACACAGGTGCAAACTCGTTCACATTACCCCGGTCCGGTGGATTTGCCGGCATTTCGCAGTGACAAAACGCTCGGTAAAAATCTGGCTTTGTATTTTGCCGGATCAGCCCTTTCGGCAGTTTTACCGGCCCGGCAAATTTGCCGGTCCGGCGTAGTGGGAACCCAGCCTTACAGGCACTTTTGAATAGTCGAACAAATACAAAATAAAATAAGCTACAGTCCCAGTCACACGGCATAATAACTGTAAGTGTATTGTAGTTGCCCATTCCCTAGCGTAGATATATATGGAGAAGAACGGGCAAGAAATTCCATGGAAATGGCAATCTTTAATTCCATAAATGGCAAAACCTATAAATTCTACGAAAAAAAAAGAAGATAATGCTTGTTGTTTTCTTGTACGATTTAATTTAATTTGTGAAAAAACAACGCCAGCGATTTCAAAAAATAAAATAAAAAAGCAAGTCGATCGATCCTTTGAATTTTTTATTGCAGTAAACACAAAAATAACACGACGACGATAAAAAATAAAAAAGTTTTTATTCCTAAACCATTAAAAAAAACCTATAGCAATGCATATACGAAGGCTAAAAAAATAACAATATTTTATTTGGGTAGTCGGTTATTAAAATAGTACATTTTGATATAAATGGGGAAACTTCGTTATTGCATTCGAGGCGTAATTAACGCCAGAGTCGCGGGATAGGTTGATAAGGAGCCAAGAATTATAGGTAGAGTAGTATGAAGGTCATACCGGGCGCGATGTGTGTGAGCGGCTGCGGCGCTGCGGCACGTGTCGGTGCGGGCGCTGCGGCTGCCGTCACCAGCGCGCGCTGCCGCCACATGTGCGCGCAGCCGAACGAGAACTTCATGGCGCGCTCCAGCGACTAAGGGCAAACATTGCGTTATACACTGCCTCTCTACCTACTCACTCACGTGCCAGCATGGCCCACTGACCTCCAGCACCAGACACAGCTGTCCCCAGCGCGTGGCCGCCAGCGCCAGCAGGTCCACCACACAGACAGCATTACGCAGCGCATGCGCCCGCGCGACCTCGAACTCGGCGCTCTGCGACAGCACGGCGTCTCGGACCGCCATCGCCTCGCCGACCAGAAGCAGTAGTACTACCTCTTCGTACTCGTTTCGGGGTACGAACTGAAAAAAATAACAGTACGTTTTACCGGACTAAGCCTAAAAGGCAGGTTTTGGCAGACTAAATAGTATAGATCTAAAGAGAAGTCCTGACTGACTGACCGACTCATCAACACCCAGACCAAAGCCTTGGACCTAAAAAGCTGAAATTTTGCACAAGAGGTTCCATTTATAATGTAGACAAGGAATAAGAAAGGATTTTTCAAAATTCAATCCCTAAGGTAGTTAAATAGGGGATGAAAGTTTGTATGGAAAATCGTCATTTTCACGCGGGCGAAGCCGCTGGCAAAAGCTAGTGTTACATAAGAGATCAAAAGTGAAAAATGCTCGTAGAACCATACCTGGCTGATGGCTGCGTATTTCTTGGGTTTCCAGGGTCCGTCAGACACGTGTTCGTCTCTGCGTCGCGACAACGTGCCTTGTGGCGGTGCCAGCGCGAGCTTCTCCGGCGCTTTGTATACCTGGCGAGCAGAAATAAGTAAGGATGGCTGGGTGAGATCAGGCGAAAGGGACACGTACCGTAACGTTACCATTGCGGCTACCGGAAAACGGTCTTAGGAGACAGACTATAACTTTTTAAGAAATTTCTATCTGCTTTCAGATTTTGGGAAAAAACATAAATTCGGCAAGGAAAAGGCCAACCTGGATCAATCATGTTGGTTATAAGGATTACAAAGCTGTAACGAACCATTAGAAATCCTAGAAACACTAAAATACTGAAAAGTCAGAAATCGCAGAAAAGTTTTTAAACTGACATGGTCACTAACACCATCATTAACACTTATTGGGAGCTATAAATAAAAAGTAAACATGGTAGATATCCGCTTTTCAGTCTTAATGATAATGGCAGAAAGCTTTTCAGGTTTCAGAATTGGCTACTTGACTACTGTTCGAAATTCACGAAAATGTTATTATATGTTATTTCAAAGAATTAACAGAAATAACACGAAGTGTGAAAAAGTAATAAAATCGATCAGAAAATGGCTTAGTTTTAGCTGATTTTAAATGACGTGTTAGACAAAGACAGCGCTATAGAAACGTGACGTCATATTTCATACCACCCTAGTAACGTCCACGGTTACGTAGTACAAATGACCGTTTCGTACTCCATTTTTTGATCGATTTTATTACTTTTAACACATATCGTGTTATTTCTGTTAGTTCTTTGAAATAACATAACATTTTGCGTGAATTTTTAACAGTAGTCAATTAGCCAATTTAGTTCGTCGCAGTGTTTGGTCGCGTAGTCCATACTGAAACGAGGGGAATGACGTCTATTGCTTTTGTTGCATTGAAGTTGATATGATTACCTGTCCTGTGACGCCCCTCATGAGCACCTCAGCCAGTTGTCTCGTGAGCGTCAGCCGCAGCGCCTGCGTCGATATCGACTCCACCGCATTCAACATCTCTCGATACCTACACAACATTATATTTTATTACAGCTATTGAATTTGGTAGATCATCAACGTTTTCTCAGGCACAGTTAAACCAGACAAGTAATGTTTCGTTAGCCTTTTAGCACGAACGTCGTGCCACAGAGAAAAACCACTCCACAAACCCATTCCAGAAATATCTCCTGTATCTTAGGCGCATTAACAAACATTGCAACTCGCGTACACTAACAGCCAGACCCGGAACAATAACCTGTAAGTCATACAAATGTTTGTTCCGTGCGGGGATCAAATCCACGACCCGCTTAGCCACAGCGTCAACAGTACCGCCAGAATTTCCGACGATAGGCGTCGATACCGGAACGCAGACTTTGTTTTTTTATTAATCAAGTTATCTACAAAGAAGAAAAACTAGGTCTACAAGCTCCACGCATATTATTCGGGTAGTATACTGTACGCATAGTAACTGTTGTCAGCCAAGGTTAATAGGATCTCACGCAATCTGCCCGTAAGCCGGTTAGCGACGCGACCAGTGCGAGTATCAACCTACATTGAGTTCACACACGTTACAACACATCGCATGTCCTCTACTAAATTGTCATAATACTCAAATTATTAGCTTTTTAGATAGTACCCCACTCAACTTTAATTTATTATAATTGAATAAACCACCATTAGGATATTGTGAGAATAATTCACCGAATGGACAAGCGATAGTTTTATTCTGGCTGTTTGTGTATGAGTTTAAAAGTTTGTAAAGTTTGCAAAGCGGTACAGGAGAAATTTTTAGCGAAGGGTTTTTATTAAAGAAACTAAAAAAAGAGAAAAGAAGAAAAAGAACTGCACTAGTTGTATTTTGTACGTTTGTTTGTTAAACGTCAGTAGCCTTTCCTCTTAAGGTGAATGCGTCAGGGTAGCCCGCGATATTTGATTTATGTTCGTCTTTTGCAATTTGCCAAAACTAGAGCTGTTTCTTTTTGAATTACCCTGAAACAATTGCCTTAAGCTAGGAGATAACGTACCTGTCTATAGCATTCTGCAGCCTGCCAGCTCGTATGTGTAGTATGGGCACTCTCTGTAGCGCAGTCTCCAAGGTGGGGCCGGCGCGGGCCTGCGCCCCCGTGCGCTGAAGGTACAGCAGCGTCAGGTCTGATGATAGCTCGAAACTACGGATCTGGGCAACACATTTCTTTTGTATATTTTTGTGTACTCATTATAGGGATATTTGATGATAGCTCTAAACTACGGATCTGGGCAAAACATTAGTTTTATTAATTGTTGTTTACTCATTAGGGAGCATTAGGGTAGTTGACTGACTAAAAAAAATATGATTCTGTTCAGTCCGTTAGTAAGATTAACGAAAAATATTGGATACGAGTTTTTTGTTTTCATCAAATACGAAGATAAAACGCGTCAAAGATTTGAGTGGGGGCTTGTGACGTCTATTCTATTCTATTTTTGTTTGATGGCAATTAAAGCCGATGTCGACTATTCTGCCAATGTCCAGTGAGTTTGAAAAGCAAGTGTGCACAATAAAATAAAAAATTACTGTCATACTAATGCTTTCAATATAACGTCTCACGAGTTTTCAAACCACTGTATCGTCTTCATTGTTTGTTTACGAGCAAAAAGAAAAAATATGTAAGTATCTAATTTTTTTTTAAATCTATCTGACAGACTAATTAGATTTTTTTTTCAACTAGGTACCCTATTCGATTGCGTTTGGAGCCAGGTTTTAATGAACGATGAAGCTGGCGAAATTGTCCATTTATATTTTTTATACAATTTCGTAAGGTTTTGGACAATTCGTGCCATAATTTCGGGTGATTACCCGAACTCAGATACTCGACGTCTCTTTTATTTCACTTCGGCGGGCGCTTAATCTTTTCCAGGACCTGCAGTCTCTACACTAAATATCGTTAAAAATCTGTCGCAAAGTCTTATCGATGTCAAATTTCGTTAATAGATTTTCAGCTTTATTTCAACGGCATAAGGTTGAAAATCTATTAAAGAAATTTGACATCGATACGACTTTGCGACAGATTTTCAACGATATTTAGTGTAGATACTGCCGGGCCCAGTCCATTCAAAGTAGTTGTAGTCGTTCGTTTGTTCGTATTCTACTGCGTCCAATCCATGTATCGGTTGCCTGAATTCGAGTCAAGTCGTTCGAATACCCGAATATCGTCATTATACTTCTCAGGATGTCGATGACAATCTAAATTGACAAGACCTATTACTAGGCCCAGTTTGGCGCCTTCCGTATCCAATTTTCAGATAGGGGTTATATTTCCTATGTACCTACATAAAATGATTACATAAGCCATGTACCACCCGTGGAGCCGATAAAAGGCGACTATAAAATTGCATTAAGGCGCAGTCAAAGGGGCACCGTAAAAACGACCTGTTTTTCGTCGCAGAGTTAGCCGTATTGCTACTTATTACAATTCCAAAAAAAATACAGTGTATAGTCAAATGTATAGGTAAAAGACTTATGCAAAAATATTTTCTAAAAGTAATCAAGAACCTCGAAAAAAAAAATCACAAAATCACAAAAAAATCACACGAAAAAACTTTTTCGTCTCGAAATGCTCAATATTTTGAGTGACAACTGTTATATTTTTTTTTACTATCAGAAAGGAAATTTAACCAACTAAAGACATATGTAAAAATATTTTAACATTACAGCGTATTTTTTTTTTAAATAAATTAAATCTGCGAACTATCGTTCATTTTGGCAGTCACGAGAAACAAACGCATCGCCATTTTCAACCTTATTTGTTTAGGCGATGAGTTAAGCGCGCGCTCAAGGTCGCGGGCAGGTGATGTCGCCTTAAGAAAAGAGGCAACTGTGTACTGTGTCCTCAGCTCAGCAAATAACATGTTGATATTACCCTCACACAGTTTTTTTAACCGACTTCCCAAAAAGGAGGAGGTTCTCAATTCGATCGGTATGTTTTTTTTTTTTCTATGTATGTACACCGATTACGCTGCGATTTATGATCCGATTTACGTGATTCTTTTTCAGTTTGATGCGGAATAGTTGCCATTTGGTCCCATAAAAATTTGGCATGGTTTGGCTCAGGACTTTTCATTTTATGACCATCTTTTTTAAAATTTATGAACATTTTTCGTTCGTTTTTTTGTGTGTTCGCGAATAACTTCGTCGTTTATGAACCAATTTTGATGATTCTTTTTTTTTAAGGTCCATTTTCACCAGTGAATGTGGTAAAAATTACATACAATTACTTAATTCATTATAATAAGGTATACATTAAAAATACTGACGCACGTTTGGGAATCGCAACATCTGTGTCATGACAACGACAATGGCAGAAAAAATATATTTTAAATAGCTGCTAGAAAGTATTATTTACTGCCGCAGTCAGAGACGATTAATGATTAGGTACTTAAGCCATCACATAGTAAAGTATTTGACTTTATTGAAGGTTTTGAAAGTGACGCTATATAGTAGATAAGTAATCAATAAATATCTCTGAGTACGACATTTAGTCTTATTAATGCCCAGAACACACAAAGAAAGATTCTAACTATTATACCCTAAACGTGCTTACCGTTCTCAGCCTGGATTTGTCCCCGATTGATGACAATAAGATCGCCGTCCATTTAATGGGACTTTAAGGGTAAACAAGCCAACAGCACGAACTAGTTGGTGGGCGGGGCTAAAATGCATGCTATTTCATCCGACATCACGAGCGAAATGGAAAGAGCGAAAGGGACACAACGAAAACGGGCGCGCGAAATTTTCTATGAAAAATCTATTGAATGTATCTGTTCAAAATAAAATTATTTGATTTTTTTAATAACTAATCTATCCCTGTATGGTTTAACTTTTTTCATTTTCGTACTATATACGTTACTTATTTACGCCCAAAGATGAGTAAAATTAGTGCTAAAATATGAAAGTTTCGACGCTCATAATTTCCAAACCAATATTTTTTTTCCAATTCTGCTCCCATACAGGGCTAGATAATGACAAGACCAGTTGATACAATTTTTAATTTTGAACCTACACCCTCAAACAGAGGAGTAATCACCATACTTCGTTTGTATTAAATACTTGTACGTTTTAAATACTTTGTTTGTATTTCGTTTGTATTTTGTTGTTGTTAGTATGGAAGAATGACTGGCTTGTGCAACCTTAAGCATGACTGGATGCTACTGAATGTGCCAAACTCGTCGCCAAATTTTGGACCGACTCAATTTGAATTGTCATCGACACGTTATGAAGAAGAAGCATGGCTGGCGAAATGTGGGCGAACTATTAGTTACACCACTGCCTAATAAACCCTTCGGGCAATACAAGTGCGATGTTATTTTATGTCCTTACCATTTCAGATTCCCTCTCAGCCTGTTTAAACCGGCTGGTGGAGCCAGGAACAGTGTTCTGTTCTAGACATAGCCCCTTGATGGCGTATGACTCGGCCACGATGCGGAGACTTCGACTGTACAACAAAACAAACTGGTTTTAATCTTAGACAAAGTTAGTCAGTCAGAAAAAAATGGTGCTGTTAAACGTGTTACTTACAGGTTTATTAATAACTAGCTTTTACCCGCGGCTTCGCCCGGGTGAAAATGACGATTTTCCATACAAACTTTACTTAACAACTAGTCTTACCAAAGGAACATGGGTTCGGTTTTTAGTCAGTAGAAGTCTGACACTCCCCTTCGCTCTGCCCAAGAGGGGGGGGGGGCGGGGTCATTCGATGATTTTCCACCCACCAAAAAAAAAAGGGTAACTGGGTTGTGGAGGTGAGATAGGCAGTCGCTCCATGTAAAATACTGATTGATTTTCAGCTGCATCCGGTTAGACTGGAAGTAGATCCAATAAAGTTGGGAAAAGGCTAGACATTATTATGATGATGACCCTTTTCCGAGATTTGTAATTTAAATAATAATTAAGTACAATAATTGGAATGTAACTAATAATTACAATAATTATGTTAATAACACCGGCTTGTTCAACCTAACATAATTGCGAATTTCACCTGTGACCTATTTGCCTTTTATGGAATCTTAAAGTGTGAATCACAAACTGATTGCCACATTACTTTGCAGTGGATACGAAAATTAACATCAATACAGCACATGTTATTCAGTGTATATAACAATATGTAGCTGGTAAACAAAGTAATTATCACCAAAAATGTGAGGATAACGTCCCGACTTAATGTCAGCAGGGTGACGCACCAGCTGTGCGCGGTCAGCGGTGATTCACCTGTTTACGTGCCGAACTGCCGAGTCTAGATAGTATGATAAAGACATGGGTGGTCAAACCTATAGAGACCACAATTAGGTTCAAAATCACATGACTCCCGTGAATCAGAATGGGTAGTTTATGTATTTAGTATTTACCTACATAGGGGCTGCTAGACTACGGGCAGGGATCGCTGTCCGTCGCGACACTTCCAAGGTAAATTATTTAATACTTTTCGGGAATTCCCGCGGTTTGCGCACATTTTTTATTTGATGGTTGGGAAATCAGTAAATAACTTCGGGTTATATTTAAATGCACATCTGTTTAATTTTTCAGCACACTAGGTAACTCCACTAATTAACTGAATGCATACCAAAAAAACCAATTGATTTCCTACGAAAAAAATTCTAAAAAATCACACAAAACGAGATAACCTTTTTTGTCGAATTCACACCAAAAATGTAGTTAGTACATCGGATATATGATTTGTAAAACAAAAATACTAATTGCTTATCAAAAATACTAACTTGCACTCTAAATTTATTGTACAATCTTACTACGGAATTTTTAAAACTGATATCTAATACGACCGTCTCGCGACAGTGTCCTTTATGGGCGGCATGGGCACCGGGCCGTAGGCCGACGAAGGAGGCCGGCGGAGGCCCGGCACTTCGGGGACAGAAGATATTAGTGTTATTTAATATGCGAGCGAAGCGAGCGCGCGTCATGGAGTAAATCAGGTGTAGGTTTTCCTTAAAAAAGTTTTAAAATGTTTGTTAGACTAAAGAATTATTAGATATACTATTTTGATAATAGTTATTCGTTCAGTAAAAGAGTTCTGCAAATGCCATTAAAAAAGATACTAAATTTGGTTTCTTTAGTGTGCATAATTTGAGATAATTTGTGTGCAAGTCAGTATTTTTGGTGTAACTTTAAAATATTTTGTTCAAAAAAAGGGAATGTACAGATAACGGTTTAAATACATGCCAATAACTTCTACGCGCGGGAGTGTGAGATTTTTACTGACTAAAAACCACCCATATTCCTTTTTAGCCCTTCGTGTCGAGGCCGCGGTATCTCTTTCGAACAACCCGCAGCCCCGATGGGCAAGAAAGGACACTAATATTATAAGAACTTCTTCAAAAATAGTTATTTCTGGTAAGTAGTTATATGGACTATCTCTTATGCCCAAATCTATACTTACATCTAAACAAAGGTTTGAGGAAAAATATTGCATGTTTTTACTGAAACTTTCCAACTTTCAGTGCGAACGCACGTCGAAAACGCAATAAAGCTCTTTATACCTATATCGCCTAGAAAAACAACAGACAAATCACAGTACGTGATATAATAAAAGTGGGTAATTTAAGTTGCTAATGTGTGCGCGAGAGTTTATTACCACCCATTCAATTAATCCTTCTACATTACGTGCACATCTATTACCAGTTTGTTTAGCGAGTCTCATATGCGATCGTTAGATCACACGGTGACGTCACGCGCACACGTGTCCACGCGCGCATGATAACAGATCAACACTAAACAGCTCCTCAAATATAAGCTTTGTTTAGACTAGTGTTCATTATCTGAGCTATGAGTCTAGCAGATAAGATACTGATTGTGTGTCAGACAAAGATGGATTGTGAACTAGGATCTTTCATTGTACCTATGAGGTCATGCATTATGTACAGTGACGAGTACTAATATGTATACACTTTGATATAGATTATACTGTAACAGATTCGAGACTGACAGAGATTTTCGAGTGGAACAGCTATTGCAACTTTGATGAGCAATTTATTTTATATTTTTATGGGCCCCAAAACAAGAAAAAAGAGGATAAGGAGTAAATAAATTGCTATTTGTATACATGTTAGTGCTCGTGGCTGTACATTATACACTATGCCAACTTCTAAAGCTATTACCGCACTACATCTTACACACGCGCCACGTCTAACTAAAGCACACCACGCTTCACGTGATACATGTTACATACTCAAGATGTTAGATTAAGAAATAGCAATTATGCTGTGATATTATTATGTAACAAATATATCAGAGATATGGAGGAGCGGAGTCTCCTAACACAGGCATTGTTTGCCTAAAAGGAGGCTCCAAACACAAATCATTGTATATGAAGCATTTTGTTAAAAAAAAAAAAAAAAAACTTTTTTTTATACCATAAATTTAAATTAAAAGGTGTTATGAAATAGGTCTTATCTCAAAATTTCATGGTCATTTCACAAGGAAATAACAATTGAACTTTGCTAAGTATTTAGACAAAAATACTTGTGACTGTACATGCTATGATTAACAGCATGTTTAATAATTGTTTGAGAACAAAGTATACCTTTCTAGAACTATATTCCATTTCTGTATTACAAAATCAATCATGTTTTCCCTTTGTGTATGATAGATATTTCAAATCAAATCATAATGTACATATTGTTTTTAGAACAATAAAATGTAATAGTATTGTTGGCTCAAAGTCACGCCATCAGCCAGTAGCCGTGCGGTTTGCATCCGGTCGACGTGCGGCAACGGACAGAAGTTCATAAAACGAGGCGAGCAGCGGTGCAGCGGTCACTTTTTGCTTGGACGGCGCTCGGAAAGGACTTGCTACCCGACTATTATCGTGTGCTTCGCTAATTTTGGTTTATGTTTTTGCTCGTGTACTGATTATTCCATTTGCTAGTGCTATTTCTATTTGATTATTGTTTAAAATGTTTGTCTTGATATTTTTGTAAAAGTGTAATTCAAAAGATATTAAACATTGTTTATTTTGTTCACGTATTTCACTTCTGATTCCTAATATCAGAAGTGGGATAGTGGATTCTTTTCGCCCACAAGTTAAAAACTAGTTTTCAGGCTTTTAATTTTAGATAAAAGCGGGTAGTAGTTAGCAATGGATAGATCGAGTTGTTCGCGTTCAAAAACTAGTGCCTTGCGTTCTAAGCGATCTCGTAGCCACCATAAGTGGAGTGGAAGGTCACGTATAGCAAGTTTCGGGATCCGATCGCCGTTCCAAGCGCGAACGAGATCGTCGTCGTAGGAGCCGCGTGAGGACGCGAAGTCCTGTGTAACCGCTCTCGCGGTTGAGGCGACGCTCCGGACAGGATTGGTTTACTTTCGTTCCTGATACAAGTAAGATCGAACCATTTTAATATTTCGTTGGTTTAGTAGTCGTTAGCGCGACTATGAGCATGAAGGTTCTGGGTTCGATTCCCGGGTCGGGCAAAGTGTTATTTTCTGGATTTGTGCCCTGTTGGTGACAATGGGCTCACCCCTATTACATGGTTAAGCTTATGTCTTAACATAACTGGCGAAATGTGGGTATACTGGGTACCTCTGCCTAACCCTTCGGGGATTGCAGGCGTGATGTTATGTGTGTGTTTATAAGGTCACTGGGGTGATTGGCAATGCCTCGGACGCATTGGTGGTTATTTACATGGTGGTGCTAATACGTCGCTTAACGATTGGTTGACCAATAACAGCACGTGGACTCATTTTAAACACGAATTTCGGTCATTGTGTCCGCGTGAAGTCGATATGGTCACTGTTCTTTAATGACGTTATGAATACAAGTATCTGTATGACCTACAGATAGTTTTTTTTAAAGTCGGGTACTTGTGTATGTTAGTTTAAATATTTGTGAAGGTACCCACGATACAGGAGAAATTCCTTGTGAGGGGCAACGTTGTGATTTGTGATATCTGATGCTCAAATAAAAGCCGCAATTATGAACAAAACAAAATACAGTCAAAAGTCGTTTTCCGTATATTTGAAACCTAAAAGTGCAGTTGTTGGCACATCAAACTCGAATAATCATGGTCTGCGTAAATGCAAACCCCTACGCAATATGATCAGTTGACTTGTTTTCGTGTGAAGACGTAGGCCGTATACAGGTGCACTGTAAAGTCTGATAAGTTTTGCTTTATTATAGAAGTTGCTTTTTATTACACATGATAGGCTAAGAAAGATGCCAATGAGTTACGTATCAGTTGATGTTTATAAGGATTTTGATGAAGTAAAGTTGTGGTTGCAAGCCAAGAGATTCTATCGGCTGTATTGTGTTAGACAGTACCAGTAATTATTGTGTAGTCGTAGTCCGATTAAAATTGAAGGTTTTTGAGGAAACTCGAGTAGACAGTGGGTGTGTTTGTTGTATGTTGTGCGTTTAACTCTGGTTGAGGTCAGGGTCTGGAAAGACCGTAGTGTTAAGTCAAATAGTGATACACACGGTAGATAGACTTGTTTACTAGTCAGTTAGTGATCTGTGGTTTTACTCGATGATTTTTGTGAACCTGGCATTTTTTTGACGCAATAATGTTTTTAAGATTGATTTAAACGACAATGGTAGGTACATGACCCAGGGTGGTTGATTGTTGTATTTTCGATAATTTCCAGTTTAGCCGCGTTTGATTTTATCAACGAGAGTGGGACCTAATGGATGTTTGGTCAGGTTCTGTCGTAGATTTGTCTCTTTGCATAGTAACCATTACTTATGAACGTGTGGTTTGGTCAAGCGCGTGGCCTCAGCTGCGTGTGTGAAAGTCTGTGTGATACGCTAACAATGTGTCTATGTCAACAGCCACTGAGGGGTATGCAAACTTGGAGCCTATGCCTACAGTGTGTGTGGAAGTCGACATCTGAGGGGTATGCAAACTTGGAGCCTATGCCTACAGTGTGTGTGGAAGTCGACATCTGAGGGGTATGCAAACTTGGAGCCTATGCCTACAGTGTGTGTGGAAGTCGACATCTGAGGGGTATGCAAACTTGGAGCCTATGCCTACAGTGATGTGGAAGAAGTCTGTGTGATATGCTAACAAAGTGCTTATACATCCCTATGTTCCTATTGGTATTCTTGTCTGACAAGTTTTGTTTGGTGAATGTTTCTTTGAATTTGATTCTCGACTTGAATGTTCCTTAATGAATGAGATTACTCTTTTGTTGTACTACTCGGTTAGAGAGCCTTGGTGTTAAAGGTTTTACTCGATGATTTCAGCAGTTTTTGTTGCAATAGAATTTTTAAGGTTGGTGTGAAGGACTATGGTATATGACTCAAGGTAGTTGAGTCAAAGTGGTGTTGTATTTTCGATAATTTCCAGTACATTTGATTTAATTAATGAGAGTCGAATTTGGTGCCACCCAATGGAACTAAAGTTTGGTCAGGACTGATCGAGCGGAACAAAATTCTGTTGTAAACTTGTTTGTTTTTGTTTGCAGAGTAACCATTACACAAGGATGGACGCAACGCAACGCTGCTTGGCCTTAGCAGTGGTTGCCAGGGCTTTGCCACAATGACGCCGTGAACGTGCACGTCACTGCAGGGTGCCAGCGCGCCTTACTGGCGTTGCTGAGCGCGTCGCTGCAAGGCGACTGCGCGCCCTTCTGGCGTTGCTGAGCGCGTCGCTGCAAGGCGACTGCGCGCCCTTCTGGCGTTGCTGAGCGCGTCGCTGCAAGGCGACTGCGCGCCTTCTGACGTTGCTGAGCGCGTCGCTGCAAGGCGACTGCGCGCCCTTCTGGCGTTGCTGAGCGCGTCGCTGCAAGGCGACTGCGCGCCTTCTGACGTTGCTGAGCGCGTCGCTGCAAGGCGACTGCGCGCCCTTCTGGCGTTGCTGAGCGCGTCGCTGCAAGGCGACTGCGCGCCTTCTGACGTTGCTGAGCACCTCGCTGCAGGCCGAGCGCCTCGCTGAAGCTCAGCGCCTCGCTGCAGGCCGAGCGCGTCGCTGCAGGCCGACTGCGCGCCCTACTGGCGTGTACAGCGCGTGGCTCCGGGCTGCCAGCGCGCTACTGTCGTGTTAAGCGCGTAGCTCCAGGCTGCCAGCGCGCTACTGACGTGTTAAGCGCGTCACTCCACGGTGCCAGCGCGCCCTACAGGCGCAGTTGTGTGCGGCACTCCACGGTGCTAGCGCGCCCTACAGGCTAGAGATGGGCTTAAGCGTTAAAAAATAATAACACTGCTAAATGCTAATGCTAAAAATAATTAACACTTAAAATTAGCAGTTATTTTTAGCAACTGTTAAATTTAGTCACAGACAGATTTTTAACATAATTAATTCTCATTTCCTTCATATTTTTCACAGGCTTAGGACTGTTAACTTTTTCTGTTGGCGTATTTGTAATGAGAATCAATTTATTTACAACGATTTCTTTTTTTCATGTCTGTTATTTTTGTATTTGTAATTTTCTTCTAATCCTTTTTATCTTATCCCGCGTAAACCTTCGTAACGAAGATCAGTCTTTATTTAACTCTCTTTAAATGTAATATTTCCGAATTCAGCAGTTAGCACTTAGCGGTGAGTTAAATCAACCCGCTCGCTAGTTGCTAAATAACTCGTGTTGAAACCAATTCAATAGAAACGGAACTTGTCACTGTCAGTTGTGACTGCTAGATTTAACAGCTATATCAGAACTTATTTAACAGGTGTTGACACTAAAAAAAAAATTTAGCTTTGTTAATTTAGCAGCTTATTAATTTAAGACCCATCCCTACTACAGGCGCAGTTGTGTGCGGCACTCCACTGTGCCAGCGCGCCCCACAGGCGCAGTTGTGTGCGGCACTCCACGGTGCCAGCGCGCCCCACAGGCGCAGTTGTGCGTGGCACTCCCCCGTGCCAGCGCGCCCCACTGGCGTTGTGAGACACGCTATCAAGGAGACAGCGAAGACTCAGCCGCCTTGTTGGAAGCTGACGAGGACGTCAGAGCGTCAGGAGAGGCCGTGTTGGCTCAAAGTCACGCCATCAGCCAGTAGCCGTGCGGTTTGCATCCGGTCGACGTGCGGCAACGGACAGAAGTTCATAAAACGAGGCGAGCAGCGGTGCAGCGGTCACTTTTTGCTTGGACGGCGCTCGGAAAGGACTTGCTACCCGACTATTATCGTGTGCTTCGCTAATTTTGGTTTATGTTTTTGCTCGTGTACTGATTATTCCATTTGCTAGTGCTATTTCTATTTGATTATTGTTTAAAATGTTTGTCTTGATATTTTTGTAAAAGTGTAATTATATAAAAATAAAAAGATATTAAACATTGTTTATTTTGTTCACGTATTTCACTTCTGATTCCTAATAGTATAATCTCTTTTCCTCCTTTAATGTTACAATAACATAACATCAAAATAACATAACAATGCTAATTTTATCATCGGAGCATTGCTCCATACAGTTGCTAAAGTATTTAGTGTCCATTTCATTAACGCAGTGTGACTCAACAAATCTATTCACCCATAAACTATATTCCGCAATTGTTTATAATTACTTGGCACGTGATGCAACTGAATAACGAAGCATTAAAGAAAAAAGTCAATTTGTGTCATAATTAGTGGTGTTTAAGGTGCATGAGTGGTGTTTAAGTACCAATTTAATAGCAGCTAGTTGTTAATTAGTGAGATATAAGATAATGGAACGGAGGACACATTGCATATTGTGTTAAGATTGCAACTAGTAGTCTATTGTCTGACAGTATTATAAAATAACAATGCAATGCCATGAATTTTGAGTGTTTCTGATTGAATTGACTACAATCTTTATAAACAATGAAAAGTTTAACTCTTCAACCTGTGTTTACAGTGCAAAAGTTTTTAGAATTCTTACTCTTCATCATCATCTGCCTAGATTTTTCCAACTATTTTGGGGATGGCTTCCAGATTATCCGGATGCTGTTGAATACCAATATTATATTTGGAGGAACTACCTATTTGACCTCCACAACCCACTTACTACTGGGTAATACAATATCCCTTACTTTTATTCTTCACACAACTTATCAAAGATAAGTAACATAATTTGAAATTTAAAATCAAAGGTTACTCACACAGGTAATTCTTTCTCCGTTAATGTATTTAGCTCAGCCAGTTTGTAATGTTTCAATGCATCATCGTAAGCTCCACATGCATAGTTCAGCTTCCCAAGCAAGAGATGGGCATCTAGGGCAACACCAGCCCTTTTGCCTGCTTCATCGGTGGCTAGGGTGAGGTAGCCACGGGCGTCAGAGAGCTCTCGCTGTGCCCTCTCGATGTTTTCCTTGCTGGGAGGCCATTCCTCAAGGTGTGCCTCAAGCTTGCCCTCTCCAATGAGGAAGTGGGCAAGGCTTTCTGTTGATACATATATAGTTGATGAGTAATAAAGTTAATAATCATAAACAGCATCTGAAGTGGGGCTGTGGAACTTGTTTCCATTTGCTTTACAAAAGTAATAAAGTAATGTATTTTATGCTGGAAGCTAGCAGCAACTTTTCATAACAGATGAGTTTGTTTTTAGAGTGGTCTTGTTTAGCATACATTCAAACTAAAACCCATCACTCTCAAGTCAGTCACTTCTCCAAGTCAGCAGTGGGAAAAGAATTCTTATTTTTCCTATAAAACTTTACATTGAGGAAATAGTACTGGATGGTAACACGGTAGAAGAGGAAACAATGTTTCTAAATAAATAATAACGGGTTTTCACCACTTGATACAGTTACTAACTTAAATTGAGTCATTACTTAAATTGTTTCTGTAGAGCCATGTTAATTTTAAATGTAATAAGAGACAGTGATTGTTCCAACCTCAGTTACTTTTTATAGCACAAAACCATAAAAACTTAATGGTTTTGTAACTGACATTCAAGGAAACATGAATAAATAATTATCATATTATGCCAATAGTTGGTACACAGCTCATGTACTGATGTTTATCAGTTCAACAACGGGAAATCAGCAAACAGACATTATGTTTTAAACATTTGCTGATACGCAATAATACAATTTAACATGTTTAAGCTCTCATGATAACAACTGCACTTCAATGACTTGGCTGAAGCTGCCTTACGGTGATACAAGCGTTCAGGGAATACGTAACATGTGTCACTGACCATGCTGTGGAGACCTGGCCTTCAACTGCTGAGCCAAGTCCACTGCCTTCTTCCAATTGGACTCCTCACGGCTCTTCTCAATGTCTTGTTCGTAGCCCCGCACAGCATTCTTACTCCTCGATGTCATTTTAACACGGGAATAATTTTACTCGTTTGTCACACCATCGAACTGATTGAACACCTCACTCATACATTGCAAAACCTTTTGGAAATTGCATTTAGTTGCCCAGGATCACCAGCGAATTGAAGGCCAAACTTGACAGATGACAACATAGTTCGCGGAGTTCATTCTGCAATGAAAGTTTCATTCTGCAATCGATTTCTATGAACATTTTCAATCGATTTTAATTTATGAATGATTATAAGTTACGGTCAATTCAATTATTTCATGCTCTTATATATTTGTTTGTTAATAATTTATTACTAAATTATTGTTTTGTGGCACTACTAGCGCCGAATCGACAGCTCCCAAAGGTCGACATCGACAATGTGAAGAATGTTGTAATTTTATGTTTACAAAGTAAGCTTCTATAAAATTTCTGATTTTATTTTTAGATTTTTCGGTTGATTGTATCAATAAAATTGGCGACTTCATTATTTTAAACTATGATGTCGTTTCGACGTTGTAGGTATTAAAATACGTTTCAGTGACTACCTTTGTAAACAATGCTTTCATTCAAGCTTCTGCTATTGGTCCATAGATGGCGTTAGTCGTTATCCCTGAAGGAGCTGAAACTTTCAATTATTTCATTATTGAGGGAAATAAATAGCCTAGCTATTAGGTATTTATTGAGTATTACCCATTACTTATTGAGTTTTACTTTCAATTACAACACTTACCTACTCACTTTTAAGTGTAATATAGATTAGTAGGAGATACTTACCTTTAAAAAAACCGGGATTTTATTTTACCACTTTGTCGACGTAACTCATAATTATGTACCTACATAGATTCATACCAAATTTCAGCTCTCTACTTACATAGTATACTTATTAGCTTGTTCGACTGCACTAAGCGTCTTTGAGGTACCTACCTACCTATAAGTATAGTGCGTACAGAGAGACAGACAGACGGACATGGCGAAACTTTTCTTGTTGATTACGGAACCCTAAAAAAGGGCGAGTAGGTACTTACCTATATTTTATTTATTGTCATCAACCGGTCACACATCAAGATTCCGGTACTGCTAAGAACTAAGACTAAAGACCTTGATACCCTGAATCAAATTCAGGTAATCAAACTCCAATCACCAGCTAGCGCTTGCAATAACCACTAAACCAAATGACCTAGTCACGGTAATATTATCATACAGTAGTTCGACTTCATACAAACGGACGAAGCGCGAGCTATGCCTACGCGCCTCGATTAAGGGACGAAAAATAAGACAAGTACATTTAATTTACATTTTTTTTGTTGTTTTTGGATTTATGAATTCGTTAATAACGTATCCAGAGATAACTTTTTTTTTAATTACCTGGAAACTTTGAAAGATAAGACTATAAAATAATTTCACTTACTAGTAGGTAGGCTTATAATGTGTGTCTTTTTAATGGATAAGTATTTCTCTAAATGTCCCGAAAAAAACATGGTTTTTTAATTAAATCTATCAATCAAAAAACAACACGCATGTTTATTGAACACTTTCTATTCAATTCACAAAGTATTTTATTTGTTTTTAAAAGTATATTTACGATCACAAAACTAAATGGAAACACAAAATAAGCACAGTCATGTAATTAAAATACTGGAGGCGGGCAGCCCTTACGCATGTTTACGTACCGCGCGGCTGTAGGCATTTATTTCAAGGACACGGCCGAGTCACACTACTGTACATATTTATACTGTGACCTAGTTTACAGCCATCATACATCCATAGGTATTTGTATAGGTAGTTAGGTAGGTACCTACCCCGTCCTAGGTAAAGTTGGTAACCTGATTTACAAGAAGGTAGGTAGGTACCTACCTACTAACATTCTTCAAAAGATCAAGAGTAAGCCTCTATTCTACACACAAGCTACGCCATAATGGTCGCAAAGTAGATCAGTATCGGCTGCAGATATGAAACTGGTGGCGTGCCAAACTCGCTATAGGTACCGAATGTGTGCGGAATATTAAGTCCACATGAATATTTCGATGCCGTAATATCGATCGCTGATGAATCTAACTAGTTCAATAGGCTGTGTGGGCTATGAACTGAGTTGATAACTTCCGGGGCACGAAAACTTCCAAGCATTCCATCTTGAGTGTCTTTTGTGAACGGAATTAGATGACGGGCCATTTTTGACCCCCTGGAACTTGAAATTCAACCTTGAATCTTTACATATCTGACATTACCACGCCGTAATAATAGGTATGTACCTACCTACTTACAATTGTGCTGCATAAAGGTACCTATACATTCAAGTAGGTAATTAGATATTTGACCTCCAAACGCGTTTACCAAACATCTAAGTTTAGGTACATAACCAGCCAAGGTTCCCTAAATCAATAAAAAGGATGTGTTAATCAAGACTGAAGAGGCATTCATCGATGGGTAACCCATGTCAGTTGGTTGGCATGTGAAGGTTAACCTGAAATAGCCGAACTGGCACGAAAGACAACTATTAACTTCAGGAGGTACCTAGTTATCTTTAAAAGTAAGTTAGGTAATATTTGACAGTCGTTACAGGTAGTCAATGGTCCGAAAGTCTGACGACCATTCTTACTGCAGGAGTATTTCCTAGTGGGTACCACTAATGGTTTCGGAGGTCAGATAGGCTGTCACTCCATGTAAAATACTAGCACGAGTACCTATACAGCTGCATTCGGTAGGCTAATTCAAATTCAAATCGTTTATTGCAATCCATAATGTACATTTTTACAGGTGGTATTTAAAATAATTTCAGACACAATTATGGACTCTGTCGGGCACAGCAATTTTCTATATAAAATTATTAGAGAGGAAGAGCGCTTTCATCATCATCATCAGCCATTTGTGTCCCACTGCAGGGCAAAGGCCTCCCTTCCCTCTTTCCACTTATCCCTATCCAGTGCTCCGGTTTTCAAGAGCGCTTTGCTTCTTTTAATATTAAGTTGGTATAAGCTAGCCTATCAGCCTCATCTCACACCTTTATAAAATGTTTATAAAAATAATAGAAAATCGGATTTCTGGTCAATTAGATCAGCATCAGCCTCCTGAACAAGCCGGATTCCGCCGTGGCCTCTCCACTACCGACCATTTACAGTCCCTTAATCAAATCATCGAAAAATATTTAGAATGTAACCTACCCTTATACCTCGCATTTGTTGATTATTCAAAGGCATTTGATACTTTATCGCACAACGCCATATTTGAATCTCTGCAAAATCAAGACATCGAACCTCTTTACATTAAATTACTGCAAAAAATATATCAAAGTAGCACAGCAGCCATAAGAATTAACAGCACAGGACCATCATTCCCAATCGAAAAGGGAGTTAAACAGGGCGACCCACTTTCTCCAAAGCTCTTCACAGCCACGCTTGAAGAAGTTTTCAAAAAACTAACTTGTAGCAATTGGAGGGACAAGGGCATCATCGTGGGCGGCAGAAGGTTAACAAATCTCCGCTTCGCCGACGATATTGTCCTTTTCTCCTCCACGGCAGCCGAGCTAGGCCTAATGCTCGACCAACTGAGCAGTGCCAGCCTCGAGGTCGGACTCGCGATGAATATGGAGAAGACCAAGGTGATGACCAACAGCACCAAGCGCGCCATAGGAGTTGGGGGTGTGAGGATTGAGTATGTCCATGAGTACATTTACCTCGGCCAAATAGTCTCCTTCCAGGCAAGACAAGACAAAGAAGTTGCTCGACGCACCGAGAACGCCTGGAAGAGCTATTGGTCGATGAAACAAATAATGAAGGGACCTCTTCCTCTCTCCCTGAAGAGAAAACTCATGGACATGTGCATTCTTCCTACCCTCACCTATGGAGCGCAGACATGGTCACTAACCAAGCATCAAAAGTCCGCACTCGGGGTCTGTCAGCGAGCAATGGAGCGTAGTATCCTTGGAGTTAAGCTCACTGATCACGTAAAAAACTCGATACTGCGTTCCAAAACTCAAATTGCCGATGTAGGTCACACGGCTGCCAAGCTCAAATGGAACTGGGCTGGCCACATCTGCCGCATGCCGGAGGAGCTGTGGGCCAAAGCAACCACGCAATGGGTCCCAAACAGCAGCAAACGACAACGCGGCAGGCCCAGAAGGCGATGGCGGGACGAACTGGATTCTTTTTGCAGAAATTGGAAAACCGGAGCACTGGATAGGGATAAGTGGAAAGAGGGAAGGGAGGCCTTTGCCCTGCAGTGGGACACAAATGGCTGATAATAATAATAATAATAAGCTAGGTTGGTAGGTTGGCTAGAAGCTAACACCAACCCTACCGTTGGGTTGCTAAGCATGATCTTGCGTAGGTTCGATTACCAGGTCGGGCAAAGTATTATGGGGTTTTCCCATGAGGAATTTCTCAGAAGCAGCCATAGAGATTGGATTTAGAACCCACCTAATGGGAATAAGCTCGCCCCCTATTACATGAGACTTAAACATAACCGGTGAAATGTGGGTGTAGGTTACTATTAGGTACACCTCTGATTAACCCTTTGGGGTTTTTTTTTTTTTAATTAAAACGTTGGCCCACACTAGGAATTTCTCCTGTATCGTGGGTGCATTCACAAACATTTAAACTCACATACACAAATACCCAGACCCGAAACAACTATTTGTAGGCCACCCTTTGGGGTTTACAGGCGAGATGATGATATATCTAACTTCTGAAAATAGATAAGTTTTTTCACTAGACTATGATTAATACTGATAACGGAATATTAACCATGTTAAATAACCCTCCTTTTGGGCTTCGTCGCAGTCGGGTAAAAACACACACACACACACACCGTTGTTACAGGGTAAACCCGTTTTCTAAATTTTTTTTGTCATCATCAAATGACTCCTCCCACTCTGGGCGGAGCGTCAGACTTCTACTGACTAAAAACCACTCATGTTCCTTCTTAGCCCTTTGGGTCCTATGGGCCGCGGCAGGTATCTCTTTTGAACAACCCGCAGCCCCGACAGGCATATTTGTTGAACCTTAGTGTTTGATGAGATTACGAAATAAAATACAAACTCAAAGGAAGAAGAAGACATGCTGGCTGCTGCGCACCTTTTTGTCGATGTTTTACAAGTGCCCATGTAGGCCTTTGTGAAATAAAAACAAATGATTTTGATTTTGCTAATCTATATATATCTTCTATATAATAATTAAAGAGAGAAGTCCTGACTGACTGACTGACTCATCAACGCCCAGCCCAAACCCTTGGACCTAGAAAGCTGAAATTTTGCACAGAGGTTCCCTTTATAATTTAGACAAGGAATAAGGAAGGATTTTTCGAAATTCAACCCCTAAGGGAGTTAAATAGGGGATGAAAGTTTGTATGAAAAATCGTAATTTTTGATATTTTCCGACATCCACGCGGGCGAAGCCGCTGGCAAAAGCTAGTCGCTTATAAATTAGTTTAGGGCAGAGAATTTATGATGATGACGTATTCTAACTTGAGTTGCAAAAAAATCTTACTTTGTTGTGTCGCCTAAGGATACGTCCTTTCTCTTGACATACAAAACATGAAGAGCCCTGTTATCTAAAGGGATGAGAGGTTTCTTGTCGATCTTGAAGTAAAGTACAGGGTATTTACGAAATGGCCTCTTAGTTATGGGTTTGACGCAAGAAACAGCTTAGCCTACAATACTGAAGCTTTTTCTTGCACCCTGAATAGGCACCTTATTTTGTAAATAGGTGATGAATTAACCTGGTTCTACCCCCGGTTAACATGAAGACCAACTGATAATGATCAGATTTTCGTTACGTAATTTTTCAGTAGGTAATGAATACCAACTTAGAATGAATTTCACCAATGACACTGATGATGGTGATGACGACAGTTACACGTTAGTTTCAGTGTGTTTACCGTAGGTAGTGAATTTATATACATTGGTGTAATTCACCTTTAGCGTGTGAACGCAAAGACAATCAAACTAACCTAACAACATCGAACAATTTCTGTCATTCCGTTCATACAAAAGAGGACACCTAAAAGAACACACTAAAAGCAAAATTTGTAAAAAAAAGATAAGTCTCGCAACTTCTACCGTAAAGAGTAGTGCCATGTAATACCAAATCAGTTAATTTACGATTTGGCGTGGCAAATAGAACAAGCTGGTACTACAGTGCTATGCTACGGAACCCCACACTGGGCTCAGTTAGCGGAATATAAAAAGTTATGGCTGTTTGATTGGCATTTATAACATAACTGCTTCCGAGGCGCGCGTGGGCGCGGCGTCTGTAAGGGTTACCATCACACTGAGGAATGGGAGACTGTCTTCTATCAAAATCAATTTTTTTTTTTCACATAAGCCTACATGGGCACTTGTGAAACGTCGACAAAAAGGTCCAGGTAGGAATAATACAATTTGAAAATGCTCTGGGCAGAGCGAAAGGAAGTGTCATACTTCTACTGACTAAAAAATACCCATGTACCTTCTTAGCCCTTTGTGTCGAGGCCGCGGTATCTCTTGTGAACAACCCGCAGCAGGATATAAACCCCTTGATGATAGAGGCACTTATTCTGCTTCCTTTGTTCTGGGCCACATCTGGGTTAATCTTCTAGTTGATCCGACATTTCAGACGTTTTAAAATGAAACCAATTTATACTTTGTGTGTGTTTGTAATGTGTGTCTATATTTTGACTTTGCCATGACTTTATAACTAGATAAATATATTTTGATTGGTGAACAAAATAATCAGCAGGCGGTATCTATTAACTATCTGTATTTAAAGACTTTATAAGCTATATTTAAACCTTCACTATCATGCCATGACTTACGTAACCATGTTAAATTGAGAACATTATAGAAATAGCTTCAGTCCGGGCGGTGTCAGAACGTTTGGGCTTGGGCGGGGGCGCGGGCCGCTGGGCGGGCGGTGGGCGGCGGCGGCGGCGACGTCGCGGGCGGCGGATTAGCACCGGGTGACACTGCGCCCAGGCAAGGACACAGCCTTAGCTTAACACCTGGACGGGGTTGCCACGGTCTTCTGAGATAACTACACATGTTTTAGAACAATATTGATCAAGTTGTTGAAGCAAATTGTTGACGCAAACTGTTGAACGTGTCTCAAAAGGCAGCCATACTTAAATGGGACTGGGCAGGACGTGTCTGTCGCATGCGGAACAAAGCTCAGGATTGGCCCTGAAACAGTGACACGGGGTCGTGGCAGACCACGAAGGAGATGGCGGGACGAACTGGATGTCTTCCTTGAGAAATAGGAAAGACATTGCACAGAATCGAGACCGTTATCGGAAGGAATAGAGGGAGGCTTGCTCAGTAGTGGGAAAATATGTACTAGATACAAAAAAAAACAAGTTCTTCTTACTTAACAGACAGCGGGGCGAGCACGGGCGTACCCAAGACGTTGGTGACAAGACGTTATAAATTATGTCATGTCTTAGAATTTGTCTTAAATGCTAGCACGGGTACCACATGTGATATAATTTAAGACGCGACTTGTCTTTCTTGTTGCTGACTTCATAGTGTGACCTAGTATATTAAAAAAATAAAAATGTCTATGACCATCTGAATAGGCGACCAAATAAAAAAGTACGTGTATAAGAGCACAGTTCATACAGTTAAACAACTTTTTAATTTTCTTGGGTACTAATTCATTTTTGACATGACACGTACGCGCAGTGCTGCCAACTTAGTGGATTTTCCACTAAATCTGGTGGTTTTGACTTACCTTTTAGCGGACAAATATCGGTTTTAGTGGCTAGTGGATTTTTCTAGTGGAATTATTTGGTACCAAACAGTCGTATCAGTCCGAGATTAACGATGATGATACGGACGGAAACGACTCATCTGAAGATAACTTAATAATATAATTTGATTGACCTCTTTTAAAAAATAGGTTTTATTAAGTATTTTGTTCTTCCACAAAAGCCATGAATTAATAGAGAGTTGAAGTTGAAGTATTTTGTTACATTATATGTAATTTTCATGTTATTGCTTTAATAAACGTTTCAAAAAAATATTATTTCCTTTAGTAAAGACCAAAAATCTGCCAGAAATAAAGTTAGTGGAAAATTTAGCGATTTTTTAAGAAGGTGCGATTTTTTTAGTGGATTTCTGGTGGTTTTAGAGGTCGATTCTGGTGGGGAGCTTGAAACTTCGATGGCAACACTGCGTACGCGGCACGTCTTTCATTTTCTTTTTTTATTTATTATTTGATAACTTGCTACTAACTAAAAGTTCTGTTTTTCCTTTAAAAGTTTGATGTGATTTGTTTTGAAATATATTTGTGAAATTTTTGAAGTGAAATAACTCGAACGGATTAGAGGAGTCCCAAATGTTTCTTCGGAATATTTTCCTACTTTGGACCTCTTGCCTTCGGGCAAGAACATAATTATAATAATTTACTGCCATTTGATGCAGTAGTAAGCAGAAAAATATACTTATATTTTTAATTTACTTTTATCACCACCTCCGAACGAACGTGATATAAACGAGCATATTCATCTGTCAAAATGTGACATTTGTTACAAAATGGGTGCGCCCATAGTAGCAAATAAGACATAGGAGTCCCAACTAGACGTCAAGAAGTTGTATCACATATCAAGAAATTATCTTACGCCGCCGTGCTAGCATTTAAGACAAAACGGTTTTATCGCCCAAACTGTGATAAAATGTGTGACTCATGCCATGTCACTGTAGGCCGTGCTCGCCGGGCAGGTGTGTTACTGAGTTTGTTCCACAACTTCTTCCCAACGAAAACAATAGGAAATGGGCGAAAGGAATGTCTATTGTTACCGGTGACGTTCAAAAAGAGTGCTGATGAATTATAATCAGCCTAATTTAAACAAATGACTTTTGATTGTAATACCGAGTGATATAACTCTGAATAACCTAAGTCACAGCCTTTCCCCCGCTGCGTAAAAAGATAACAATATCTTTGCTCAGTTATTAATTTGCTGTCGGCCCCGTTAATCAGTGGCCGCCAGACAGTGTTGGGCGTAGTTAACTACAATTTTGTAATCTGGTTACTAACTACGATTAAAAGTAGCTAACTACATGTAGTTCAGTTACATGTAATCATAACTACATGTAGTTAACTACTTTTAATCAAACTACATTCAGTAGTTGTTAGTTTGATTGCTGCAATCGAGTAGTTATAACTACTGATTATTTAAGTTTTACGAATTTATATTTTGCAATGAAATTAACATGTAATGAGTAGTAGGTAATTTAAATATGTTTTAGAATAAGGCTGCATAAAAAAAAACAGTTTATTGCACATACCTATGTTTATTTTTATGAATAATCAAATGCAAGGATTAAAGTCGTAGATATTATGTGAATTTTTCACTGCAACACTCGAAAAATACTGAAAAAAACAAATTGAAACTTTTGGCATTTTCAACGCTACATCATTTTGAATGTAGTTATAAAAAGTAATCAAGTAATCGTGATTGCAACTACAATTTGTAGTTAGTAGTTAAAATTTCTAACTACATTTTTCGATTACTTTATGTAGTTAGTAGTTATGATTGCTAACTACTTTTTGTAGTCGTAGTTAGTAATCAGTAGTTAGATTACATTTTGCCCAACACTGCCGCCAGAGTTCCTGGTGATCTGAGCATTCATGGTCTTGTGATTTGATTCCCAGGTTAAAGGAAATACTCAAACGTCACTCAATTATAAGTAACCCTCAAAACTCCTGCTATCTCTGTCACTCTGCGTTAAAGTAATAAAGACAGCACGAGATTTAAGTGCAACTTAAAATTGAGTAGCGTTTGAATATTTTGCCAATAAAGTGTTATTAGGTTTTTTTTTCTGTCAGAAATTTCTCAGTAGCTGCGCGGAGTCTGGTTTTGTGTCCAGGTACCTAATGGCAATAGGCTCTCTTCCTATTCCATGAAACAAAACTAGGTGTACCTACTATACCTAGTAGTAATACCTCAGCCTTTCCATTTCGGAATACCAGGCGTGATGTACCGTGATACCAGTAGTCATGTTTTTGTAATAGGTAAGGATGTAAAGCTGATTGGTCTCAAACTGACCAATAAGGTCATGCTATTTGGAAATATAAAATCTGGCATGTATTACCAGATTTTCAACCAGTGACGATGCTTGGAAGCCGCTAAGCATGTGAGAAAGTTTATATTTTTTTAAACATTGCCCCCACACTAGGAATTTCTCCTGTATCGTGGTTGCGCTTACAAACATTTAAACTCACTTAAACAAGCACCCAGACCCGAAACAACTATATGTAGGCCAAACAAATATTCTTTCTGTGCGGGGATCGAACTCGCGACAAGCAGAGCAGCAGTCGAATCGCTTAGTAACTGCGCCAACCGTGTCGTCGTAGTTTTACTTTTCCCAATGGGGATTGCTGTTTAAAACTTACCCCCCACACCTGGCAACACATAACCTCCGTCCTCGTGTTAAAGGGTCATGCTTAGTTCATCGAGCACATCTTTGATTACCCCACCCACAGAGAGATCCGTGCCAATTGGTTCCAACCAGCCCCACCACCACCACGATACACCTTGACATTCACCTAGCGGGTTCATAACTTTCAATTTAACGTTATTTTCAATTTCAATGGGTTGCTTTAAAAGTGAAATATAGTTTTACGTTAAAATTAGTAAAGAGCTATTTATGTTCACGAGTTTACTACGGGCTTGTGTTTTAAGTTTGCTTACCATTTACTTCAAGGGTGCATGTACAGTCGAACAAGCTAATAAGTATACAGCCAGCTAACTTGCATTTACTTTAAAGATTATACAGATAGGTACATTTAGAGACTGATGCTATACTTCTAGGTAAGCGTGCTCCATCGTCGACCGCATCATCACTTTCCATCAGGTGAGATAGTGGTCAAACGCGAACCTATCAATAATAATAAAAAAAAAGATGCCAAACGATATAGCGTTTGACATCAGTCGCTTAATGCGAAACGCTTTAAAAAACAAAATTGTAATCAATATTTTCAGTGTACTAGAATTTAAAAAAAAACTCTACCTGTCTCAGCTACCTGTATACTTATTGGCTTGTTCGACTGTACAACTGTTCTACCTACCTAAACAGGATCGTGACTGTATATTCACCAGAACTAAACGATTCAAGAAACACAGCACAGTTGGTTGGGAGGAACATACACAGGAAATTTAGCTGCAAGATTTGATCAATAAAAAGTAACTGAAAGGCAGTTATATAAATATGAATTCGGTTGACATAAGCCAACGATTCGAGGATTACGTAAATATTCATAAAATCCTAAAAATGCGAAGCGCTATGAAAAAAACTGCCACTAGTCTAGGTCCTCACATTGAGGTCAGAAGATGAGGCATACCTATCTACTGAAAAATATTCAGTTCAGTCAGCCAATGTTTTCACGGTAAAATAAAGGGTAAGTCTAGAAAATAGACTCAAAGCCACGTAATATTTTTCCCTATCTCTATTCAGATATTTACCCTTAAATAGTAAGTATATAACAAAGACGAAAATGCCGTGCTATTCATAGGTACCACAGCCTCCATTTTCCCGAGATAACGTAGGTACCTGCGAGCTACTTTACAGCGGGAGGTCTCGAAGGGACCATTGACTCCGTAATATCTAAGCCAGCACTACTCAACCGCCCGAAGGGGTGAAATAACCGAGTTGCGTACCAAAAGAGAGTTTACGAAACAGTTTTAAGCGCGGGATAAGAACTTAGGCGTGTTTGCATTAAATAGATAGCTCCGACTCAATCTGAAAATTCATGAATTTTCAGTTCAGCTTCTGTCTAAGTCAGGCCACAAAAACTTTTGGTTTATTTCGCAGAAAATACGTTAACCTTGATAAATTATTTGCGTAGTGCGACCAGCCAGACAGACAAAGCTTTACAAAGAATTTTGATGTCAATTTCCCGTCAATACGAGCAGTTTTCAGCGAATTCTCCACGAACTAGTTTGATCCGGTAACAAGCCATTGCAACATGTACCCGCTATGCAGGCTGTGGAGGAGGTGTGGGGGGGAGGTACATGAATGACGCACCTGTGCAGGCAGCGCGGCGCAGTGCGGGTCAATGTCGGGCCACATCCCCTCCAGTGCGCGGCGCGGGGTGAGGGGCGAAAAGGACAGCGTTACACCCCTCGCCCCGCGGTAAAATTGGTTTACCTTTATAGGCATCAGCGAGTACGATGGGATCTAAATGTTCCGTTTTCAATTTGCTTCGGCGTGCGTCTGATGAGGGTCAGGGGTGATTCGTCATACCTTTGTGTTTCATTTTATGTGTTCATGTTTTATGAGCTCATTTTGGACTGATGTGTGAATCGGGTAGCTTAGTTCAGTCCTTTGTTTAAATATTTGAAACGTCACATTTTCACCGTAAAAGGGTAAGTTTGGGAATATAATTATTCCCTCTTGGGAAAACTATTGTCGAAGATGGTAGTCATAACAACATTTGACTGACAAGTAGACGTACAGCTATCAGACAGCACGGCAATGTGGTGGCATCAATTTGTTGCGAGCATTGGTTGATGGTCCCACCTTTGATGGCCCTTAGCTCAGTGATGCACTGCTTTCCGAATAATTTTACGTCAATATCGCAATCAATATAGTTGTCCTAAAAGGCAGTATCCCGTTGAATGAGCTCGAAAAGCAATTGCTTAGTCTTTTTGCTAACCAGAATGCATTTCTCTCAAGTGTAAACTACTCTCAATTGCAATAATTCCATAGAGAATAAGCAGCACCCACGTGGCCGGTGATTGGCGCGGCATGTCACGACATTGTTCACGACGCAGTAAACTCCGCCGGAACTGAACACTTTATTAATGACTATACGCCCGTCGTGCCGTCACATCTTGTCAACAAGCGTTGTTGTGAATATAGGATGTGTAATCATGTCAATGCAGATAAATTGTTTTTCTTACAACACGGTTGGCGCAGTGGCTGGGATTGGGCGCTGCGTGTCAAGGTTTCGATTCCCGCACGGAACAATAATATTTGGTCTGACTGTTTGTGTATAATTTTTATTTTATTTCTTTTGCTAGCGTGCATGGCGTCCCACTGCTGAACAAAGGCTTCCTCTTTCTCCATCCATACCTTTCCAACCTGTGCAATCTCTTGAGAAGAATCAGAAGTTTTATCTCTCGAGAAATCCTTAGCACGGGGAAACGTTTTTGTTAAAATAAAACAGAATCAGAAGTTAAAAAAGCCTTAGCGAATTTTGAGAATTATTCAAGACCAGTACAAGCCTTCGGTCTTCCTAGACAGTTATTAGCGAGGCCACTCATTCGGTCTAAATTTTGATGAATAATTGATCTATCGATACGGAAATCGTAGCTAAGTTGTAGTTATTTGCATACCTACTTAGATCCAGATTCTTAGATACCTATGTAGGTAAAGTGAGTAGAGATCAAAATAAGCAAACAATAATGTTATTGTTTGCTTATTTTGATCTCTACTCACTTTTATTCTTTATTTTGTAGAAACAGTATTATTTTGGGCCTGACTAATAATCCAGCTTCTAAAATGGCTAGAATAATATACAAATTAGTTAATATAGGAATTAAGCGTAGGTAGATTGTAAGTTTTACTTGTAAAGTGTTCCTATGAGGGTGACATGTTCGCTATGTGAACAAACCCTCTCTAATAAATAAAGAATAAAAAAAAAAAAAACCAGCTTACAATAAAAAGCCTGTTAGTAACGTTGCCAGTGTAACTGTGCCTATCTGTTACAAAAACGATCGCATAAAAACGAACAGCTATCGAAATCACGCAAAATATAAAGATCTCCAGTTTTTTGTCCAACTCTGATAAGAACCTTTTTGTGTCAGTTCCCTCGTAAAAGGCGTGAAACTCGTGAGGACGAGACTTCTTCCCAAGATTCACATTCAACTAATGTCTCCATACATTCATCTCAATTTGGACGGGATTCGATTGAAATACTTACAATTTTCTTCGCAAAGGAAATGAATATCAATGAAAAAAGTTACGAATAAGAAAAAATCTTCTTTCCCTCGCGAATAAGTTAATAAGAAAAAGTACTGAATGTTTTAATGGAATATTTGAGGGTTTTACTAATAGGGTAATTTATTTTCAGTTATGTGTGTATTTTCGTGAAAGTTGTTATTGGTTTTTTCCTGATGCTGTGGTCCTTTTTTCAGACTTTTGGTCTAAGAACCGTGACAATATCAGGGTAGCTTTTAATCAGATATGATTCATATATGAGAGGACCTATACTCGATTTGTTCACAAATATTGTTACACAGCTGAGTCTTGTCTTGATAGCGACATCTTCCACCGACCTTTACACAATTTACTTTTCTTAAAAAATGAAAAATTACCCTCCGTTTCAAACTTTCAATCTCCTCGCTACAAGACAGTCTTCCAGTTTACAATGCGTTACTTTCCTGGCGCAGCACTTGGTACAGTACCTTCCTACTTTTCTAATTAATAATATGCATTATCTTTTTTTTTTCATTTTGTTAGCCTACATTGTGTGTCCCACTGCTGGGCAAGGGCCTCCCCTTTCTTCTTCCGTACCTTTCTATCCTATGCGATCTTCAAGTTCAAATAAAGCCAATCATTGCGCTCTCCTCCTTACAACGCAGATTTACAAACCAATATTCGGGTACTTATCTGTATCGCGAGCATTTACCGGTCGGGCGGATGTAGGTGACGTATTGATCAGCGATCAACTTCTGTTCAAGGTTAGGACAGTTTTATTTTCACAGGTAACAAAACCTAAAATACAACCACAATCTTGTTGTTGTAGCAAAAGGTAGGTATGTTCGATTTAAATTGCTGGGGCTTGGGGGCTTGTTAATTTGGACTAAACGTGGTGAAATGATTCAGACTATATTGAGAGTCTTGTTAAGTGTGTGTGAGATATATAAAATAATTGTGTCTACTCACACGGTTGGGAACATTTTCGTTATACTTCTCTTCTAATAACTTTATCACCGTAATCACAGAAAATAAGCAACATGTATCAAATACAACGGACGGAATCAAACAATGAAAAGATAAGCATATGCACATAATTATGTCTTGTTAGAACTTTTTTCATCCTATTATGAGCGCCTTTTTAAGGAGAGCCGTTTGAGTTTCCGAATAATTTCGCTAAGGATGGTAGTAATTTTATTAGGGCTCGGCATACCCTCGACGTAACGTAGATTTATCGCTGAGAAGGGAGGCTTGAGAGGTTTCCCTAGTAACATGCCAGGCGGCTGCATGGGTAGTGTCTATGATAGTGTAAGTGTCTATTTTAGAAAGTCTAAAATACTGCTACATGTCGTGTCGGTAATAAATGTGAACAAATTAGTCGTGGTCAGCAACACAAGTAGCCTTTCTCAGGCTCTAGACTATCTGTGTCCCAAATTTCATTTAAATTGGTTCAGTAGTTTTGGCGTGAAAGACAGTCAGACAGAGTTACTTTCGTAATTATCATAAATATCATCATCATCACTACATATAATAAAATAAAATCACTTCCCGTCTGTCCCTGTGTATGCTTAAATCTTTAAAACTACGCAACGGATTTTGATGCGGGTTTTTTTGTGATTTTGACAAGGTGTTAATGTCAACGTGGGAGTCACAGGTATTGCTTCTGGCACATTCTTCTATAGGAATACTAATCGCAGCCTGCCTTTGTTTTCTTTATACAGTTTGAAGACCTGTTGCGGATTTGAGTTTCCCTACAGAATTGCTACAAGATGTCCCGCTTTACTAAGTTGTTACTTGATCCATCTGGCTTTGTGTGCAAAGAACATCTTTCACTGTGAATAAAGAGATTGAGTCATCTATAACTTATTCGTAACTTTACGCTATGTAGGTATGTATGTGAGTGCAGGGCAGTGGTCCAACCATGCTCTGTCCTATTAGTTGGACCATGGGTCTTTACTAGGGGCAGTTGTCCAACTTTAAAAATAGTTGGACCACAGCACCTTTTGAGAGTTCCGTGGTCCAATTCATTTATAAAAATAACTACTAACGGCATTTGGCCGACATGCACGCGGGCGAAGCCACGGGCATCAGCTAGTATAGTTATAAAGTAAAGCTCTGTAAACATTGACCGGGGCACGCTGCCCGGGACGCCGCATCGTCCTTGATACCCGGTTTACCCGCTGCTCGTCGCCTGCAGCAATGCGTACCTATTCATACACCTATCATACATTGCGTTAGGTTTACTCAGCTATTTTAAAGATATATGCTAACAATTTTTATCTTACCTTAGTTCAGAATATCTCGTCAACGTGTGTTTTATCTTGTATTGAAAGATAAGATGAGTTTTCGTAAATTTTTGGGCTCTATTTTGTACCGTCATGTGATCGTTACTTTGATGAATTTGAACAGAAGCTAGCATAGACTTATATATTACTGCGTAAGGACTGGGCGGACCGCATGATAAAATGACGCCTCGAACATGGTTCCAAAATGGTTCCATGGTTCCAAACGTGATCTAGTTCACGATCGGCTATCTTCGGGTGCGTCCGTAAAGTGAAAATGCCAAGTTGTGTAGTGAAAGGTTGCGTGAACTACCACGCAAAGCACAACAAAAAAAATATAACATTTCATACCACCGTTATGTCAAAAATATGTCAGTAAATCAACTTATAACATTAAATAAAACAGTTTTCTTCCCAACTTATTTGTCTTGACGTTTGGCAAAGACGACGCGAGGCCCCGCCCCCACGCGCCGTACGGCTATACGACATAACTTTGCAGCGGCGTGCGTTGTAGGCTTGTAGCCGATGAAATGAAAAGATTTAATTAATTACAATAATATTTAATTACAAACAAAACCAATTATTATTGTTTTTGTTTATTAGAAGCAAATTATAATGTGAATGAATCCAAAATAGAAAATATGTCAAAAATAACAAAAAAGCAAAAGTTTAAAAAAATAGTTTTATTTGAAGGCCAATAAAAATGTTATTATTATTATTAATATGTATAAAAAACTGCAATAAACATACTTTTTTTTAAATTGAAAGCTTTATTTAATTTCTTTATACCTCGATAATACCACGCCACGCCGCTCATACAAGGTTACGTTTACGAGCAGCCTGAGTAGTTCTTAAAGATGGCGTCGGTGTTTCTCTGTATGGGGAACGCATCGAGCAAAATGTTCGGACGACCCTATCTTTAGTTCTATATCAATGGAAGCTAGATTTATTTGGATAATGCAAAACCTTACTTTTGTCCATGAGGAAGCAAGGTTCGCTGTTAGAATTGATGAGAGCCTGTGTCAGCAGTGAACAAGGAAAGGTATGTCACTAAATATTTTATAAATAAAAAAACTAAATGGGATCAAGCTTAAAAGTAAGGTTACCAACGATTACTTAAACGAGCCTCCACAAGACAACAAACCTACTTAGTTGTAGCCAACCTTGTGTGCTAATCTTTGCCGACGACACGAGTTATTCTCACCGCGTCGACACGAGACGCCATTAATTCATGTAACCCTTGGCTGTGCACACACAGGTATGAATGAGCTGTTGAAGTATCGCGGCGGTATCGAACCGGGCAGCGGGACGCAGGGGGGGCTCGGGGTACCTGCGGGGCGCGGGGAGGAGGGAAGGGGCGCGCCAGACCCGCCCTTGACCCATAATTGCAACGAAATAATTTGTATTTAGTGATCATTGAGATAATTCAGACACGGCTCGTAAATATTCAGTGAAATTCAGTAATTGGTTTACTTGTTACCTTCATTGAAACATCCTCATCACAGACGGCTGTATGGTGTCTACAGTTACCGACCTACAAACTTTATGTATTCTTTAGGGACCATAATTTTTCAGTTAAGTTGCAACGTTTGACCACTCCATCTGAGTCTTGACTGAATAAGGGGCATTACAATCATCCAACTGACTTTTGACGACCTAAAGCTGAGCCTCACTGCCTCATGCTCGGCTTCAGGTCATCAATGATATATAACGTTAGGTACTTAAATCATCATTAGCCGAAACAGCATTCAAATCAGTTACCGGGGATCAGAATGATTTTCTTTGTTGTTAAATATCTCAATGTTTTAATCATGTATTTGTGTCGCCAGGGAAAGTTACTATAAAGCAATTGACACCATTCCACACACACAACTGTCTAACAAAGACTATTCCGAACTTCATTCCGAATCTTTTGGGCCAATATGCGCCGACGTGTTCATCACCCACAATTAAGTTCCCGCTAACGCATCTTGATGAGTCTTTAGTCAACTGGACCCGCTTGCAACTGGAACCACAATAAAACTATGAAAAAAAAACAATTTAAAATGTGATTTATCGACTGATCTCGTGGGTCTAGTTGATCTGAAGACTTTTAGTAGGTAATTATAAGACAATTTTGTTTTTTTTTCAGTACTTAATGTAATGTAAAGACGTATTTAAGTAGAGTACCAAGTAAAGAAGTGCTTGTATGTGTAATATTGAGCGGAGCTACGACCGGGAGAGATGCGGCAGGCGTGACCTTGGCCTGCATCTGCAACACAGCGCCATTACAGGTGCCTTCGATCAGCAGATACTCGCCCAAACTTACCACATTTTCTATTACTCTATAGAGGTGTGTAGGTAGGCAGGAGTGTAAATAAAAGTCACGCGAGACAGTGTAAACAGTATAACATCGATTCGTGTGACTAAAAGAGTGTTGAATGTAAATGTTGATGGTAGAAGAGGAAGAACAAAGACAAGATGAATAGAGACATATTGTGTGAGGTTAAGAAGGAAAAATGATAGCATGACGATTGACAGGGGATAATGCAAGAAAAAATGTGTTGCGCCGACTTCAAATAAAATGACGCAAGGACAGGACGATGATGAAAATATAACATCATGCCTGTAATTCCCAAAAGGTTAGGCAGAGGTATATATTTTGAGCATTAAAACTAAATTAGAATAAAAAAAAAGACATAAAAAGAATTTACACAGAGTTAATTAAAGAACCAAACTTATTACAAAGCAACAATTTAAATCTCACAATAGAACAAAGACGGCTCACGTGTTCACAAACAAACGCAATGTACGCAATGGTCACGTATTGACTCCACGAAGGCTGGCGGGCGAGAAAGGGGTGTGCATTTTTTTTTTTTTTTTTTTTTTTCGAAATGGCATCTCGCAGTTCAGTCTAGGAGACTGGCTTCTGCTTAACCGGACAATTCCCTGTGGATGCCTTGAGTCTAAGGCCTCCAGCCAGGGGCGCGGGCGGGGTGTGCATTGGTTGCGTGCCTTTTTATACCCTTGCCGCTGCTAGAGAGGTGCGCAATTCGAAGAGATGCTAACAATATAATATAATAGTACACCCACAGGTACAAATTCCTGATGGAAATATCCATTATCACCGCCTGGCCACGAAACCAAACTAAGTAGCGCTACCGATCAGTATTTATTTTTTATTGGTGGATATGAAACACCAACTAAACATAATTATTTAAGCAAAACATGTCCCCAAAGAACGCAGCTGTAAACTGTAGCGTAGTTGGTAAAGATGTAAGGTCCGCAGCTGCGTCAACCGGGATGCGGGTGTGAACCGTCCTTGGCCCCCTGCAGTACTGACGCACAGAAGCAACTAGTGACCCCAAGCCCCTGCCCCCAGTGCCCCCATCCAATCAATTGAGTGTTGCAGATTCTAACTGGCTGGATCTAAACGAAAGGCTCACAATCACGATGTGCAAGAAAGAGACATCGTGGCGCAAATTTTAGAAGCCCAGAAGAAGAGTGTGTTAAATTTTTTTATGTAGGTACCCACTAAACACAGACAATGTGACTTAATCTATAATTACCAGACCAGAATATATGATTACCCTGACAGACATTGTGACTTAATCTTCACAATGTCTGTCAGGGTATACTCGGAGAGTTTTACATAACATCACGCCTGTAATACCCGAAGGGTAAGAATTGTACGGTACTAGTATACATGGAACTTAAAATCATCATGAATGATGATGAGCGAGCCTATTACATCAACTGAGAACAAATTTAGACTTGTTTCTTGAAATTCCAGGCAAATTGAATCCAGGACCTCAAATGCCAATAGTCGAGCTTGGTACCACTCGGCTACCGAGGCAGTTCAGTGTTTAAATTCTGACGTAAGACTCAACATATTCCTAATTCTCCTTATCGGTATATAAGGATTCTAAGTGGATTCTCCAGCATTTCTAAGTTAACTTCAATATACTTACTTTCAAATACTAAATATGAAAGTGTACATAAAACGGGCACCCTAGCCCATCACCACCGCGTGTCGTAAAATAAGGTATTAATTTAAAAGGTAACATCTTTCCTTTGAGCTAATAAAATGTTCAGCGGCATGTTTAGTACAGTTACTGGACTTTTACGATCTTTATCAGAATGAACGTTAAGAAAAATGTACATAGTAAACTATATTTTATAGAGCTTCTTTAGTAATGGTTTTTGAAACAATGTACTACACAGTTGACAAGACAGAAGCATAATTAAACTACCGTTTAAACAGTGGAACAGAAAACGAAACGTTGCGCAGTCTCCCACTAGGTGGACCGATGACCTGGTGAAGGTTATGGGGATCTGCTGGATGTGAGACGCACGGGACCGGTCAATGTGGCGAAACTTGAGGGAGACCTTAATCCTGCAGTGGACGTCTTTCAGCTGAAATGATAAAGATGATGATGATGAAGAATGTCAATGACTTAATAACTTCCACATCTGAAGGGGCTCTCGCTAGGCAGCTAGTTTAGAGCTTGATTCAGAAAGTAGTACTGCTGGACACGGCGCGTATTGCTCCTTTGGCTCTTGACTCTAGTTCGTAAACTTTTTTTTTGAGCTTGAGAAATCATCAAATGACTCCTCGGCAGGGAGTATCAGACTTCTATTGACGAAAAACCACCCATTTTCCTTCTTAGCCCTTTGTGCCGGGGCCGCGGTATCTCTTTCGAACAACCCGCAGCCCCGACGGGCTGGTTCGTACCCCGACTTCTAATTTAAAAAATGTCTGTTTATAGTACCTATGATTTTTCTTACAAACTATTTTGTAAGAAAAAATCATACTATTTAATTTTTACAATGTGTCTATAATCTTTCTACATAATATCCGTAAGCATAAAGTTAATTGTCCTAATATCTGTCTGAAAGTCGGAACGTGTCAGTTTCAGCGCGATGAGAAAGTTCAGCAAGCCCGCAACGAGGTACTGCGGACAAAATCACGAGTTACATACATAGCTGTGTAATATATAAGGTGTTATGTAACTCCCGCTCTCCCCGGGTGTAAAGCTTTGCCAACTTTAATGCAGTTTTGAGGGAAAAGCTCAACCAACGAAATTAAATAATGTCACGAGATATTTTCCTGTTTTTTTGGGCTCAATAAAATTTCTGTCGAAATTGGTTCGTGTTTATGATTTGATTGTTGTGAGTCAACCATGAGGAAATACGAGGGCTCGAAATTCTGACAAGCAGACGTAACAAGGGGTACCTCTTTTAGGGTTCCGTACCTCAAAAGGAAAAAACGGAATACTTATAGGATCTCTCGTGTGTCTGTATGTCTGTCCGACAATTCCCTCCCCTTTATCTCCGAAACTACTAAGCCAAAAATTCTGAAAAAAATACAGAAATTAGTTCAACACGTATAGATTACAGGAAAACCTATTAGAAGTCATGGTACGGAACCCTTCATGTGCAAGGCCGACTTGCAATTGGCCAGTTTTTTTTTGCCTCCTCCCGCTCTGGGCAGAGCAGTAGGGAGTGTCAGACTTCTACTGACTAAAAAGCACCCATGTTCCTTTATCTCTTTCGAACAACCCGCAGCCCTAACGGGAACAAGGGGGTACGTAGTGTTACCTTATAGTAAGAGGGTTGTCTAGGCATACTGTCTGTCATGTAGAATAATGGCATAACTATTCAGGTGTATCCATTTAGCCTGGAAGACCCTAATATAATTGGCTAAGGCTAGGCAGATGAGATTTCTTTTGATCTGATTGAACGTATTGCCTTCACTGAAAGCATTAAGTCCACCTGGGATCAAATCGTACCTAATGTAAGGCCTAAGATTAAGTAAAAGACAGCACTTTTCTCTCTTATAGAATGTTATAAATCAAATAAATTAGTTATTACCTGAACATTTTTCGTAGCAACTTATTATAATAATCAGTATCCGTTTTATTACATTTCGTGCCGTCCGCCGGGGGACACTGTGCGCGGGGGGCACGGGAGTTGGCCCCACGGTGGGGCTGCCTTTGTTTCAGCTTATTTACAAAAACTTTGCTTGCCAACTCCGGCTCTTTATGAAGTCTTAGTAACAAAGAGATGTTTGTTGTACGAGTTATTGTGTTTTATTAGAGCTACTCACTTCCAGCCAAAGATTTGTGGTATTTGTAAGCTTGTATTGTGATAGTGAATCTGTTGATAGGATCTTTTAATTAGGTCTACATAATTAAATGATAGGACCATCACAATCTAATTTCAGCGTTATAAATGTAAACGTTAACGTTAATTATAAAAACAATCTAGTTAGTACCTGCTGTATATTCTAGCCATTTGGAGTAGAAACTCTAGTACCATGAGCTCCTCACAGCCTCCCGGTCGCGGCCAGGGTTCCCGTGACCCCAGGCTTGGTTTTTTACCTTAACCAACGCGGGATTATAGTCTTAGGAACATTACCAATTGACAGCGTTGAGATTGAGTTCTTCGACCCTACTTTTAATTTATTGTTGTCTTTCTGTAGGTTATCAAAAAATATTTATGTAATAGTACATTATGGTATAAGTGTGTAACGTTGGTGATTACCGCTGAGGCGCCATTGAGACCCGAGCCGACAGGTGAGGGTCTTAAGAAAGCCGAGGACGGTAATCATCAATACACACGTGTATCATACGACGTTTTTCAACACACTTGTGAAGAAAATAATACTAAAAAGTTAAAACGAGTTCTGATTTTTTTTTACAATATCGGGAAAAATTTATCGGTTTTCCTATGCGCGCGCATCTACAGTTCTACCAACTTATCTGTGCATGCGGGAAAACACGGAACTAAAATAAATGTACTAAGTTTGACGTAGCGATGCATTTTTTCTTGACCAGTGGCGCCACCATGAAATTCACACTTAAAATGGTCATACTGTAACAATATGGCGACTGACCATAGACTAAATGAATGAGCGCGATAGAGTTTTAGCCACTTAAAAAATGAGGAAAAAGTTTTCTTTATTACAGAAAAAATAAAAGTTATATTATTTGAGTGAAAGTTTCATTTAATAAAAACGTACAAGTTGAAATTATCTATTTAAATTCAAATTTGCATGAAATGAACAAGCACTAAGTAAACTATTTTTATTTTTACTATTGAACACGATCTTTTTTGTATCGAAACTTTTTTATGAACGTAGCAACTCAACCAATAAAATTTAAAAAAAAAAAAACCTATAACTCACTAGTGAATAATAGTAATGAAAAAGTCACAGTTTGATTATAGGTGTCATTATGTGCCTAATTGCGGTGAAATTATAGCCACTTTATGAGCAAGTGTGTTCAAATAGTACATTATGGTACAAGTGTGTAACATTGGTGATTACCGCAGAGGCGCCATTGAGACCCGAGCCGTCAGGTGAGGGTCTTAAGAAAGCCGAGGACGGTAATCATCAATACACACGTGTATCATACGACGTTTTTCAACACACTTGTGAAGAAAATAATACTAAAAAGACATCTTCAACAGTTAAAACAAGTTCTGTTTTGTTTTTTTTCACAATAGCGAGAAAAATTAATGCGCGCGCATCTACACTAATCTACAGTTCTGCCAACTTCAACAGTTAAAACAAGTTCTGTTTTTTTTTTCACAATAGCGGGAAAAATTAATGCGCGCGCATCTACAGTTCTACCAAGTTATCGATGCAGGCGGGAAAACACGGAACTAAAATAAATGTACTAAGTTTGACGTAGCGATGCATTTTTTCTTGACCAGTGGCGCCACTATTGTAACAATGACGATCGGCCATAGACTAAAAGAATGTGGTTTCTTTATTTGACTTTTCGCGGATAGAGTTTTAGCCACGGACAAAATGGGGATTTTTTTTTCTTTAACTGAGAAAAAAAAAGTTATATTATTTGAGTGAAAGATTAATTTATTAAAAACGTATAAGTTGAAATTATCTATTTAAATTCAAAGTTGCATGAAATGGGGAGCACTAGGTACATTAATTTATTTTTACTATTGAACACGATCTTTTTTGTATCGAAACTTTTTTATAAACGTAGCAACTCAACCAATAAAATTAAAAAAAAAATCCTATAACTCACTAGTGAATAATAGCAATGCAAAAGTCACAGTTTGATTATAGGTGTCATTACGTGCCTAATTGCGGTGAAATTATAGCCACTTTATGAGCAAGTGTGTTGAAAATATTATTATGCTGTAAAATTATATGCATTATGTAAATAGCTAGTTAGTTTATGCAGACATTTACTTTGGTCTGTGGAACATGCAAATCTAAGTACGTATCGGCCCCCAAACTGACTGTGCCCGCTTTCCTTATTTTTAGTTAAACAAGAGTTATTCATTTAGAACTCTATCAGTAAGTAAGCTTTCGTGAATCTTTATGTCCTTATCCAGTTTATCTTTTTCCATAGATAAAAAAGCTACGTATTATACCTATGAGAAGAAAGTGTATGGTGTTAAAAGATGACGCCATTTCTCCGTCGACGAGCGAACAAAGTGACGATTTGCACGTAAATGGGGCCTTCGACTCCAAGTTATGCGCTGAGGGACGCTTCAAAGGCGCGTTTGTTGCGAAAAATCGCTTCGAAATCCATCTGGGAGGGATGAAATAACACTTTAACCTTGTACACTGAGAGTTTAACCTTCTCACATTGAATTTAGATATATTTTCTAAACATCTGATCATTATTTATGTTTGCCCTAATAGACATTCCAATTCCTACTGCTCTTACTTTGACCTACCCATCTTGAGGTCTCAGAATAGTGTTGTACAATCGGTGGTATACCCATAAATGGGAGCCAATTTATAATTAGTCAATCTCAATCATAGTGTTTAATTAATTATGTAACATTTTTATTTGACCTTTGAATAGGTAAACCTAAGGCCTGGACGGGTCGCAAATGCCATGCGGAGCGGTTCTCGTGACCCACCATTACCAAAGCGTCTCCCCGGACGGTGCAGTGCATCAGGCATATTTCACCGTTTAAAAACCAGCCAAGGGCATGTCGGACCTCGAACAATGTAGGGTGCCATAGTTGCCCATCCGAACGATGATTTTTATTGTAAAAATAAAACAAACTTACATTTGCAGTTTTAAGACCTGCGCTCCCATACATTATGTATAGGAAAATGTTTTATACAAGTACATTTTTTATAAGTTGGTCTACTATTACTCGTAAACTTGTAAAGCCTACTTAGCTGTGATAGTTTTCCTTATATTTTCACCCCACACAGTGGACTTCGCGAGATACCCTAAAAAATAATTTACAAAATTTTATTATACCACTTTGTCAGCGTAACTCATTTTTATATTTATGCCAAGTTACAGCTTTCTAGTACTAACAGTTTTGTCATGCAAAAACTGTCAAAACCTTAACTTAGAGATGGCCTAAGTAATCATTTAAGCTCTCTGAGTGCGGCAGTAAGAGTCTTTGAGATATAGTGCGGACGTACAGACAGACAGACGGACATTGCGAAACTTTATGGGTTCCATGTTGACTACAGAACCCCAATAAAAAAAGGACTCTTAGGTTCAATAACTGTGTGCTCCAGGTATCACGTGCGTGACATACCCACAATAACCCAAGAAAACCAGAACCATAAATCCTTACCTACCTAGCTACACTTTAGCACGTCCATGCGCTCGTGTGGCTACCACGAATGCAGAGAGAATAAATGAAACAGAAGTAGCTCAGAACAAAAAATGGTTGCTTGAATTTTTTTTAAAGTTAGGCCACACTTCACCAAAAAAACACGCAAATAAATACTTTGACTTTGACTTATTGTACTTGAAAGTCTGTCGGGGCTGCGGGTTGTTCGAAAGAGATACCGCGGCCTCGGCACACAGGGCTAAGAAGGAACATGGGTGATTTTTAGTCAGTAGAAGTCTGACACTCCCTACCGATCGCCCAGAGCGGGAGTCATTTGATGATTTCTCTACCTCCAAAAAAGATAAGATGCGGAAAGCTAAAATGGTTTTTGTAATCAGAACACTCAAATCTATCGATTTTCGAATAGAGAACGATGACTCAAAAAAAAAACATGAAGCTTTCAATACGAGTCGCATCGCCTTGATATGAGTTGTTGGACAGGGCATACACATCCCGCATGTAATCCACAAAGGGTTAGACAGAGCTCTAGGTATAACTAATCGTACACCCACATTTCGCTAGTATGTTCAAGTTCCATGTCATATAGGGGGCGTGCCTATTGCCACCAACCGGGGAAAATTCAGAATCTATTGCTGTTACTGGGAAATTCCTGATAAAAACCCAATAGCACTTTGGACGGGACGTAATACTGTGTAAGTACTTATTATCACACTAATATTATACAGGCGAAAGTTTGTGAGTGTGTATGTTTGTTACTTCTTCACGCAAACACTACTGAACGGATTTTGATAAAAGGACATTGCTCAAGTTTATATGAGGTTTGGTCCAAATGCTGCCCAGGAATGGGAATAGCTGCGCTGGGTTCCTGGCACTAAACTATGTCATTAGACAAAATATTTTTTGAATCCATCCCGGGGTTCCCACTTTTTTTTACCTATTTACTCTGATTAATTTTTTTTTTCACATGGTGTTTTTTGACGCCTTTTGAAGATTTTTACACCCTTTAAGACCACAACTAAAGACATTTTGTATAAATGGACAGTTTTAATACGTCTTATTCCGTATTGGAAGTGATAGAAAGGAACAAAAAAAAACTGAAATGGCTTGTATTATTTATTTCAATCATCATCATTTTCATCAATGTCTCTGTATGTAGGTACCTACTGTCTAAAGAGAGGGCAGAGGTCTGATAGCAACTTGGTGCCTATTTTTTTCTTTTATTAAGTAGTGAAAAATGCCTAACTCATACCGCACCGTCCGCGTCCGGAGAGACGGTTTGGTTATATGGGGCTTGTAAAAACACCACTGTGAGCTTACTGTCGCCATGGTGGATGAGCCCCAAGAACTGCTACGCATGACGTTCGCGACCCATCCAGCGTAGCCTACCTCCGGGCTCCAGAATCCTGTGGCGATGTCTGGGCTCACCTAAAACCGCCACTACTCATGAACGCCGTACAATGCGGCGACGACAGATTCCCCGATCTATCGCCCGCTGGCACCTCCTAGGGCGGCATCAGGTCTTCATGGCGGCTCCTCCACCACCCTCTCCTCCTGCGACTGATCACGGAGGCGGTGGAGCGCTTCAGGATGGAATGCACTCCGCCACCTCCATCTGCGAGATGACATCCTCGTAGATGGACGCCGATGCCTCCCATGCCTCGCTATTGTCAATCATGGCCTTGGCCACGGCCGGTAAAGCGCACGCGAGAGCACGGCGCTTCACCACACATGCAGAGCAATGCTCAAGAGTGTGAAGCACCATGTCCTCGCTGCAGTCGCACTGGTGACACACGGGAATCGCCTCCCGTCTGCACTGCTTTGTGCAGGTATTTGCCAAAGCAGCCATGACCTGACAACACTTGCATTAGACAGAAGGTTAACGTCCCAAGTTACTTCCGTACCCACTCCTGCACCTGCACTAGGCGTCTCCTGCCTCACCCGCCATTTTCCCAGGGTATGGGTTTGGTCCTCCCTACACCACTTCATGACCACCTTCAGGCATCGGACGCCTGCCGCTCTCCACCTGCAGGTCTGCGTCACGCCGGTAGACTTCAGTGAGCACTTACGCCTCCGAATCCCACGAGGGTGTACCCATACCGGGGCTCTGTAGAGCGTCGTCAAGCGAATCACCCCCGTTTACAGCCGTCTCAGACCACGTTTGGTCCGGTGCAAGCTGAGCAAAGTGCTCGTCGAAATATGTAACCAGGTCCAAGTATTTAATGCTTGCCCACACCGGTATCGTTGCAACACGATGGTGAGGTGTACGCAAGCCGGAAGCTGGCGTCGGGGCACAAGAAATACCAGAGCCTCCATCTTCTTGAGAGCCACCTTGAGGCCCGGTGCCTCCATTTGTTACAAGCGAGACTGCAAACGGCCTGGACTCTGTTTAAAAAAGCTAACAGACCGTCGATTCCGACATTTTTGACATATTATGTCAAAAAATGAACATATAAAACTGTCCATTTACACAAATTGTCTTTAGTTGGGGTCCAAATAGCGTAAAAATGTTAAAATACCGTCAAAAAATATCATCAAAATAAATCTGTAAAAAAAATAGGAACCCCAGGATGGATTTTCAAAATATTTTGCATAATGACATAGAGTAGTGTCAGGAACCCAGCGCAGGTACTCCCATTCCTGGGCAGCATTTGGACCAAAGTTGGGCAATGTCCTTTGGTACACAGATAGTTTATAACCTGGATTAACACATAGGATAGTTTTTATCCTGATTTTATCTTCCTGTGGGATAATTTTCGACTTGTAGCGGGTGAAACCGCTGGCAACAGCTAGTAACAACATATTTGGTGATTCTACAGCAGAAAAGATAAAATGTTTATACCCGCGTTAATAAGAACAAAGTTAAACCACGATCAAAAGGCGCGTTCTAACACCTAATAACATAAAAACAAAATCCCACAGTAAAATGAACACGCTATAAAAGCCTGTCAGAAAACAATGAACCACATTAATATAAGGAGAAGGCTCTAAACAAGAATTTATTCGCCATTTACAGCGCGAATATGGCTCGCTCATTACTGCTAATTAATTTATATTGGCGGTGGCACGCGCATGCGTCGGGTAACAGACCTTATGGGAACAGGGTATATCTATGAGCTAAGTATTTATTGAGGAGCTCGTGGCTTAATAAGATCTGCCACTCGGGTCGATCTTTAGGTAAAGCTGTGCTTGCCTAGGTCGGTCTGTGGATGGGTGACCGCCCGACATACCGAGTTTCCTCCGTGCCTCTGAAAGCACGTTAAGCTGTTGGTCCCGGCTGCCATATATGTAGATCTTTGGCAGTCGTTACAGGTAGTCAGTGATCTGAAATTCTGACATCTAGTCTTACCAAAGGGTATCGTATTACCTAGTATTAACTAGGTTGTGGAGGTCAGATAGGCAGTCGCTCCATGTAAAATACTGGTATCCAGCTGCATCCGGTTAGACTGAAAGCCGACCCCAATATAGTTGGGAAAAGGCTAGGCAGATGATGAAGTATTTATTGGCTTCCATTCTTCTTCTTAGCGTGTCGATGGCAACCTAAGTTGTGTCGGCCCAGAATTGGGCTACTAGTTTGGCGGTAGCGTCCATCAGTTCTTGTGAACCATCATGTGCAACAGGACACGCTGTACACGATATTAAGTGTCCCCTGTGTGAGGAACAGCACCATATTTACACTCCAGTGCAGAGTCGTAGAGCCTCCAGCATCACCTCGCGGGCCTGATCCTTGGGCCGCCGACGAGCCTCGAGGAGGGCGGTCTCCGCCACTCTATTCCCTTCATACGGCTATGTATCTCCACCTCACCAAATTTCATGCTGCGACCAACCTGGGTCCGGAGGCGGCCTAATGACTTCCAGCAGAGCTATTGCGTATCTTTTAAAATGTCGGTGGCTATCATATGTGTTCATCGATTAACTGTCAAATACTTATGGTTTGGTATACTAAACTAACCATAAAACGTGGGTCTTAACTAAAGGTACGTTTCTGCGGAGCATTTCGGTAGTAACATACGTAATGTTATGACATTTTCTTGTAACTATTGGTGTCCTTCATTAACGTTTTCCTTCCTCTATTTAGTTCTACTTTACTTAGTTCTATTTTTGTTAAAAACTATAAAAATCACATTAACCTTGATACAACCTTAAATTTACACTAGAGCATTTCTCGCCCTATTTCAGAGTTAGTACAGATATAACAAAGAAGGCAATTTGCCGCATAACGGCACATAAACAATAACGGCCATCGTCGTGCGCAGTTCCAACAAACTCGTCCATTTGCGACCAGTACATGAACTTGTCTGCGCTGGACCTAATCAATGTTTATCGTTATTACTTGTGATGATAACGTAAAGTATAATAATATTATGTCTGTAATATCTGTAGGATTCGGCAGAGGCATGAGATTTCCATGTTACAGTGTACAAGGGTAGGTTACATGTAACCCTTTGCCACTCTAACCCCGCACTAATCCTGACTCCAGGCTGTTACTAACCCCATCGGGGTTTCGGTCTGTTTGAAAGAGATATTGTGGCCTCGGCACAAAGGGCTAAAAAGGAACATGGGTGGTTTTTAGTCAGTAGTAGTCTGACACTTCCTACCGCTCTGCCCAGAGCGGTAGGAGTCATTTGATGTTTTCCCACGCTCCAAAAAGGCAAAAGGAGGAAGGTATGTAAGGATCGTAGCATGAAGCGTTCGGTGGTTTCTACCTACCGCCATGTAAAAAAGGCGTGAGTTTATGTAAGTACCTATATTACTCAAAAACCTTCTAGTTGGCAGTAGCGCTTCATATTGCTCAAATTCATAACCAAAATACAGCTGTGTAGCTACATACTAGTCTAACACAACGCGTAAAGAAGAAGCGTTGTCATCGCTAGCTACCGCACGTCACGGCAACCAACCGCATTTTACCGTACCTTACCGCACAGTGTCACGTGTCATGGTGTCAGCTTATTCGCAAGACCACACATTTACGCGCCGCAACCGCAGGGTAACATAAAACATGCACGTGATATGACATCAGCGATTTAATTTTGTAAATCGGTTTTAACAGACACACATGCGAAGGAATGAAGAAAATGTTGTGAGGAAAATGGTGAGTATGAATGTAGATGACTATTCTTATAGAGGATGCCAAAGAAACGATGGATGGACTGTGTCGTGTGTGAAGGATGATATGACTAGAAAGGAGGTAACTGCTGACATGACGAGAACTAGAGAAGTATGGAAAAAGAAGACATGTTGGGTCGACCCTAAATAAATTGGGATAAGAATGAGAATGATGATGGAGGTTTTTACAAACACTTTTAGACGTAATTTTTTTGGAAACAAGATGGTGTTCCGGACATATTTGAGAAGAAACAGTTGTCACAAACTCAGGACTCAAAGGTCTGATCCAGAAATAAAAGAAAATTCAGACATCATCTTGGTCAACTCTCATGAAGACTACGCTAATTAGTTTCCGAGATGTAGTTTAAGAAAGAACCACACAGATTTGTGTAGTCATGTCCAAATAGTGCAAGCATTTCGACAACTCAAGAAACTCAATTGAAAACAATAAAAGAAAATGTCATTCTTTATAGCACCACTACCCGTGATTGTCGAAGGTTCAGAATAAGAGAAGACGTCAACAGAGAGTTGGCGTCCGTAATTGCAGCCTGATTTCTGTTGTTGTTCAGCTGACGAATTTAAATTTTCATTATTCAAAGAATAGAAGAAGAATATCTACTATACTAACAAACAAAAAAACTAAATCAACATCGGTTCATGCGTTCGAGAGCTACAATGCCACAGACAGACACGTCAAACTTATAACACCCCGTCGTTTTTGCGTCGGAGGTTAAAAAGGTAAGATGCTTGTAAGATTGTATGTAGGGGTTATTCTCCGGAACGAAAGGTTCAATTCTAAAAAATATTTTACTGGCTACATTATATATAGAAAGAATATTTTGGCTGGGTATAGATAGAATATTTTCAACACACTGGCTCGTAAAGTGAGCCTTATTACATCGTTCTTAGGGCCATAAACCGAACTATTCAGAACTCGCTATAACTGTTGAAGATGACTTTTTAGTATTATTTTCTTCACAAGTGTGTTGAAAAACGTCGTATAATACACGTGTGTATTGATGATTACCGTCCTCGGCTATCTTAAGACCCTCACCTGGCTCGGGTCTCAATGGCGCCTCGACGGTAATCACCAACATTACACACTTGTACCATAATGTACTATTATATCATGCATTTTAGGTGCGCTATCACAATTTTGCGGACAAAGTAAAAGTAAGTGCTACTTATAGATTAAGTAAATACAATCAGTTTTTAACATAATTCCAGTATAACGTCACCACACGGGATCGCCGGGCTCCGGCACTCCACCTAGCTCGCGGCAGTCGCGGCTGCCACCACCCAAATTTACAACCACCCCGTTATTACCTTTGCTTTGTCGAGTTTTTAAAATTCATCAACTTTGAATAATGAACGGAGAAAAGGAAAAGTAGAATGAGCCACCGTTTTATACGACTATTGTGGAAGCTATTACGATGAAATGTGGCAGCCATTTTGTTCACGTAACATTGTTATGCTAATTTATATGACTGGGCCTTCCGTCCTCGTATATTAGCACTTTTCCTTTTATGAACCTGTAAACAATTACTTTACAAACTATTAAAGCGTGGGAGGTTCCAGTGAAGTACTTAAGTAACTATTCCGAAGTATATGTAAATCATTCTCCGATAAAATCGCCTTGGTTAGTTACAGCAAAACTTAAACTTAAAATATATACATCTTTGGCAGTCGTTACAAGTAGTCAGTGACCTGAAAGACTAACATCCAGTCTTACCAAAGGGTATCGTATTATCCAGTATTAACTGGGTTGTGGAGGTCAGATAGGCAGTCGCTCCATGTAAATATAGTATTCAGCTGCATCCGGTTAGACCGGAAGCCGACCCCAGCATAGTTGGTAAAAGGCTAGGCAGATTGGGCAGATGATAACAAGAGCCAAGTAACTTACAAATCATCGCAACTAACCTAACAAGTAAGTAAATCGACACAAAGTGCTACAAAAATCCTTATACACCTATAATACAGCTACAATGTAACATTACTGACGTACTCAATGTATAAACAGTTAATGAATAAACAATGAGGCACTGAGGAAACAGTCTCTAATTACTTACTGAAAGCTTCAGCCAACAATTACGCTCTGCTTAAGAATTCATGGAGGAGAGGCATTCAGCTGTGATGTCACTGCTGACGTATGCTGAGTGACGGCATTAGCAGACTTGTGATGGAGGAAAGTCTTTGAAAATTTGAAGATCTTTGATGTGGCTGTAATGTGGGTGTTCAGTTTAGTGGTTGATTTTTAGGTAAGACTGCGCGGTGTAAAATGTTTCTTATTTTAAGTTCTGATGGATTCTCAAAGAAAAGGTGCTTTGTTGAGGAACTGAGGTGGATTGAATGATCGATTTTCCCAGCTGTACGCAAAATACACGCTTTGGACGAGGAGGTGCGGACCCCAGGCCGTTACCTATACAATATGAACAATTGTTGAAGACAACTTACGTGAAGTTGGCTTCACCAATTTTATTGAGCACAGAGTTTCAAGTGATCATTTTGAATATTAAAAATTCCAGCGTTCAAACAAAATGCAATCTAATTCTATCTGAAACGAAGTAACATTTACAACATAAAATATAGGCAGGCAGAAACTTTAATAAAATAACCCTGCGCAAAACGTTGTGAAAAGAAAAGTGAAATTTTAACCTAAATAAATTCAGTAAATCATGCCGAAACGCAGAGAAAACCTTTCTCAGCCCATTCGGCAAGAATTCAATAAGAAATAAATTATGAATAGATGATGAAACACTTTGAGCAACAACAATACAAGGATACTAATTACATTGAAAGCTTCGTGAAAGGGCAGGAAGTAAGTCACGAAGTTAATTTAATTAGTGAACCAATTACCTGTCTTTGTGCGAGTATACTACGGGCGCTTAGTTGTTAGTAAATTGCTTTATACCTATGAGCTATTATTTTTAAACTAGGGCTACGACTTTTACTATTAAATATGAGTGGGTAAGAGCTTTGGTGTGCACGGCTGTTTTGGTATATATTGTTATGAATATGCTTTATTGTAAAAAAAAAAACAGGGTTCATAATTATTATACAAAACCAGTGTACAATATAGCGGTCTTTGACCGAGGAGGATTTTGTGGACTTTAGCCTATGACCTTGATTAGACTTTATGACCAAAAAATTAACAAAAGCCACAACAAAGCAATTAATTACCTAGTTTGCGTAGCTTTCTTATGGTTTTAGTTTGCGTGGTTTCAGGCAGTCGCTCCTTGTAAAATACTGGTTTTCAGCTGCACCCGGTTTTTTTTTACTATTATAGCCAAGTCTCGATGGAGCTGCTTGTTTATCTCTAAAAAGTAATGAAATCTAGACAAAGTCGAGCCAAGTCTAAGGTTCCTTATTGCGATTTCTTTATTATTATAGTTAATGTTGTGTGACTTGGCCGGTAGTTACAACAGATATAACATTACGTGTAAGCAAAATTGACTTGTACTCACTAACGTATAAAGAATGTTCAACGGCCAAGTCACACAACATTAACAATAATAATAAAGAAATCGCATTAAGGAACCTTAGACTTGGCTCGACTTTGTCTAGATTTCATTACTTTTTAGAGATAAACAAGCAGCTCCATCGAGACTTGGCTAGTTTTTTACAGAATGTTTTTGTTGGGATATAAATTACTCAAAGTAACAACCCACGACTTACTGTTCGTAAGTCGGGGCTGCCACATCTGGGCCACCGCTGCTCTCAATATACCTGTATTGTATTGACATATAAATGTATATATCATGTGTGAGAAACTTGCTCGTGCCAATTACTAGTAAATAGTCACAGGTGTTAGTAATTCTGTGAGAACAGACAGTTGGTCGGAAGTCGTAACACGCCGATCAATATTTCGCTGCAGTCAAGATATTGTTTCAAGTCTCTTTACACTGGTCATAACGCAGAACTGTTCGGTGAATAAATAACAAGCGAAGAGAATATTAAAAGTACGCAGTGACTGTTTACTAAAGGGAGAGAGAAAGAGATCCTTCTGGATATCCTGTTATAAAATGTATAGTAGTAATAACACACCGTGAGAGCAGCGGTGGCCCAGTGGTGTCGGCCCCGACTTACGAACAGTAGGTCGTGGGTTCGAACCCAGGCAGGCGCAATACTTTGTGTAATTTATTTCATCATCGCTGCTCTCAAAACGGTGAAGGAAAACATCGTGAGGAAACCGGCATGTCTTAGAACCAAAAAAATCGAAGACATGTGACATCTGCCAATCTGCACTGGGCCCGCGTGGTGGATTATAGCCCATCCCTCTCCTAGAGAGGAGGCCTGAGTCCCTGCAGTGGGAACATTATAGGCTGATGATGATGAATAACACACTCACTCGGCAATCGTGTAGTACTAGCGTGATCTATATATTTACAACTTGCATATCCATTACCTAATATGTAAAATGGAATGCTTTATTTTGATTGTAAAGTTATTACCGACTCAATTAAGTTTAAGACTACCTCTTTGGTCCAGTGGTCACAAGCGTGGTTTTGGATGAGGTCCTGGGGCTGCAGTCTCTACACTAATAACAACGCTACGAATGTCGTTAAGTCGAAAAATAATGAACTTTCTTTAATAGATTTTCAAACTTATGCCATTGAAATAAAGCTGAAAATCTATTAACGAAATTTGACATCGATACGATACGATTTTTAACGATATTTAGTGTAGAGACTGCAGGCCCTGGGGGCCAATTCTCGGTTTTAGAGATGGTGTCGAACTCGAGAAAAATTTCTAATGACGTCATTTTTTCGAGAAATTGCTATTCTGGGGATGTCGAATTCGACATTTGTCGAAGGCTAACGTTCGAGTTCATCTCGAGTGCTTCTGAGCAGTAGAGATGTAATGTCGATTATATAGATACGTCATTTCTGAGTGAATTTGTTGAGTTTTGGATTGTACACTGTTTTCTTTTCTTTAGTTTTTAAATAAAATACGGCTTGGCATCTCATACTGGAAATTCGATTTTTACTCTTTGATTTGTGCATTGTGTTTTCTTGAAACGACGACCTTCGCGCAGATAACAGACTCTGTAATATTTGTGTACCTACGATTGGACTTGAAACCACTGAAAGATGGACGAGTTTATTAGCATTTTTATCTCGGAGTTGTTGGAAAGTGGCGAGCAACTGGCCAATACACGGCGACAACAGCTATCCCGCCGTCGATATTTACGACTTGAGCGGAACAGAAGTCATTAAAAACTTCAGACTAAATAAAGATTTAATAAGGGTTCTAATACTTAGATCTATTGGCTCCTGTAATAAACTGGATACCACTAAAATAGACCCGAAAACGAAGGTAAATAATTGTTTGCTTCATAATTATATTAGTCACTGACAGACAGTCAGCTGTCAAACTGATTATTTTTACACTAAACGTTTCGTTTTACTTTGGCTTTGCACGGGACTTATTCAAATTTAATATATAAATTATGTCCTAATTTTAAGTGTTTCTCATAATTATGTTTAAGTACTTGTTTGTTTGTGAAACTAATAAATACTTTTTCTTCCGTTCTTTCTTTCTTTTATACTTAAATAATTAGGTTTAGTCAGCGTTTTAAAACAAAATCATTCATTCACTCATAGCTACCTAAAACGGAACGCGCGATTCTTCGTAATGGACGCTAGTATTATATTATCTGTGGTAATGGTAACATTAGCTTCACTCGAATCGACATTTTCGTGACATTTATTTCTATTTTGACTGAGAATACGGAATTCTGCTCAATTCGAAATTTTTTGGTAGAGATAGAGATATTTTTGATAGACATAGAGATAGACTTACGAACTCGAACTCGAGATAAATCTCTAAAACCGAGAATTGGCCCCCTGGGTTTGATTCCTAGGTAAGGCAAAGTTTTACAGTATTTCTCCATCAAGAATTTCTCTGTAGCGGCCACGGAGTCTGGATTTGTGACCGGTGACTGGCAATGGGCTAGCCCCTTATTACATGGGACTTAAATGTTCACAAATAGCGACATCTCTGCTTAACCCTTGTCATGTTTGTTCGGTATCAATTATACTGTACTACCATGTACTATTTACTGGAAAATATTCCAGTAATTCTTCGTTAAAAAAGAAATGGTTGACTTTGATAAAGAATCGGCCATTAGCAGGTAACTGTAGTTTCAAAGTAATATCTTGTGTCATGAATCAGGTTTATATACAGGGCGAGAGAGAGGTGTATATACAGGGTGTGTAACAACAAGTGCAATAACTGTAGTGCGCCATTCGCGAAGCATTAGCCGGCGCGTGTTTCATCATTATACTTGTCGTTAGCGGGCTCGAGGGTGCGCGGGACTAGTTCTAGCGGGCTCCGATTGTAACATAGTAAATAGGTGACCTATCTGACCTGGAACTCCTTAAATAGACTCCGGACACAGGTCGGTCAAAGCAAGAAACACCTGTTCAAGTGGAGGTTCATAGATGACTCTGCCCAGGAGGTCTAAAATGGCCACTTTCGCAGATCATAATATGAATTGCGTTAAAAGCGTAAAATGAACCTTTTGTGTAGTGTAAAGTGGGCGTACTATGAGGTACACCTCTGTGACCTCTGTGTAACCCTTCGGGGATAAAATACTTGTTATTATGTTTATTATACTTTTTTATTCCTTAAACTTGCTAGCAGTGAGGCCACGCCCGATGCGCGGGTCACGCTTTGACCCACATGGCTACACATTTTAGAGAGTACCTCCATTAGTTGGCAGCAGGGTTTGCCTCCCATTCATACTGGGACTCTAAATTAATATCACTGGAGAATTGTATGAATCACTATTGAGGAAATTCGGCTAAGCTTTTGGGAACTCGGATAATTAGAAAATAGGGTAGATGCTTTAAATTGAATGTACCTAGTAAAAGTAAAATCTTACTGTTATATCTACCCTGTTTTAGGAGGGTGGGAAATCATCAAACGACTCCTCTCGCTCTGGGCGGAGCGGTAGGGAGTGTCAGACTTCTACTAACTAAAAACCACCCATGTTCCTTCTTAGCTCTTTGTGTCAAGGCCGCGGTATCTCTTTCGAACAACCCGCAGCCACTTTGTCTACCCTTTTGTTTTTTTGGTGGGTGGAAAATCATCGAATAATCAAAATCATTCCCCATCATCATCATCCCCCTTTCCATTAGGGGGACCCCCCCCGCTCTTGGGCAGAGCGAAGGGATAGACCAGAGGGGTTGGGCAGACTTCTACTGACTAAAAACCAAACCCATGTTCCTTCTTCGCCCTTGTGTCGGAGCCGCGTTATACTTTGTCTACCTTCAAGGTAAAAACTGCATCCATACCTAATTTTGACTAATGTGGACATAATAGGCTTGAAATAACCTAATTCTCTCTGTTGGTATCTGTGTTCGCTCCCACATTTAACCAAATTGCCTTCAAAGCAAGGGTAAACAAGCATCTTTTGGGCACGCTCGTACCATCACAGACCTTTTCCAATGCTTTCCATTAGGCGTGATCGAGGTCAAGAGCAGGCAAAAAGAACAAGGAATTCATTCTCTATTGGTTTTGACAGACTAAGTTACATGACCTGATGGCGTGGTGAAGGTTGCGGGGACTCGCTGGATGCAAGACGCACAGGACCGGTCAATGTGGCGACACCTAGGGGAGGCCATCAGCCAAAATACGTCCAGCAGTGGATGTATTTTGGCTGAAATGCGATGATGCTGATGAAGTTACATGAAAAGGCAAACTTGCTGTAAACGGACAACCGCATCTCATTAATTCTCATTAATGACGTAATTGTGAATATATTACGAGTATTTACATAATTACAAGGTGACCCGTCATGTCACTTGTCATAAAGCTACGAATAAACTCTACTAATTACTCGGTCGATACGATGTACCTACAGCTATGTGTGTTTGTACACACCACATGACACCTTGAATTACCCTTTTTTTCGGAAGGTGGCAAATCATCAAAATCCCGATCTGATCAAAAGGGGGAGTGTCAGACTTCTACTGACTAAAAACCACCCATGTTCCTTCTTAACCCTTTGTGTTGAGGCCACGGTATCTCTTTCGAACAACCAGCAGCCCCGACGGGCGTCGGCCCTTGCGGGGCTTTCCATGTTGCTGACATCTCTTTGAGGCGCGAGTGGAACACGAACGCGTCGTCGACACGACCTATCGTCGTCATAAGATGGACAGACGGCGAACTAGCCCATTATTCCCCGTCCACAGGCCCGCGCCTACGGTAGCCGGAAGCCATCAAGTGGCCCCCGTCCACATGACACCTTGTATTACCTTGTATCTAATAACAACGACAACAACATACCTCAAATTAGAAAACAAGCTAGCACAATACATCATACAATCCCATTCACGTTCTTCCATTCAATTTTACCAGGTACACGCGCGTGCAAACAGGACAGTCCACCCTTTAAAATGAACAAAGAGATTTAATAACACGCCATAGAGGGCAGCACTAATTAGTTTACTCGGAGGCCTGCTTGCTTGCCCCACGCACTATAACGTATACACAATGTACAACTCGCCCCTTTTATAATTCGTGAAATGGTCACAGACGCAGTTACTATTATGAAAGGTTCATTTCATTTCATGATGAACTGAAATATAATTGATTACAGTGTAGTTCCCAATTCGCAAGTATTTGGCATCGCAGTTTTAGAGAAAATAAAATAAAACTTTTTCTCTATGGATTGGCAACACAGCTTTGACACTTCTTTTTCGCGCGTTGAACGGCATCGCAAGTAAAAATGGTTTCTGAAGAAAAACTTATTGAAAAAATGTGGAAATACTGTTGTTTAAGTGGGATTGTCGACGTCGAAACAAAATACGGAGTCCCGATGGTTTGCGCAAACGCAACCTCAGTTTAAATCGACGGCAAAGTGTCGACCGGGACTGGAGCCCTTTGCTCGCCATTACTTCGGATAACGAAGGTAAGCTTTTTGTTTTAGGTGCAACTAAGTCAAAAACGTGGCTGGCTACAACAATGGTCGAGGATAATATTATTGGATTTTGGTGTTACCTAGCAACAATAGACCTTCAGATTTTTTTTATTCTGTCAGAAGAAAATATACGTGTCAAATGTTCTATTGTACTTTGTAATGTGTTTTAAATTATTATATTGAGTATATTTGAATTTAAAGCTTGTTCTCCTTTCTTCTGCAACCACTACCTCCAATTGGTTATGGGCCCAGGACCCAGAAGTTTGTGAAATGGAGCTTTCGAAAATTCAAATTGTGAAACTTGACGGCCACAATTGGATATCATGGAAGTACCGGATGGTAGCCTTACTGAGAGGTATGGATGGACTCATGGATATTGTGGATGGTAAAACACAAAGGCCAGCTAGACCCGTAGATGGAAGCGGTGAAGCTGTAATAGAATTGTACAATAAAAATTTACGTAATTTTGTGAAGTTAGAGAGTACAGCCCTGCTCTTGATAACTAATAATGTGACAGATGAGACACTTAGCAAAGTAATTAGATTGTCCACACCGAAAGAAGTTTGGGATGAACTCCATAGATTATATGAGGGACCTAATGAGGGCCGACTCTATGATATATGTTTGGATTTCTTCAAGCTTAAGAGGGATCCGTCAGATGACATGTCGACTCATGTATCGAAATTGAAAAACCTGTGGCACAGTTTGAAGGAAGAGTTACTAAAAGAAGAGAAGGTAGAGTTACCTGAGGTTCTCTTGATTTGTAAGATCCTTGATACGCTGCCGGAAGTCTATTTCTCGTTCAAGTCGAGTTGGCTGTTAATGTCAAAGAAGGAAAGGACAGTTGAAAACATTACGAGCCAGTTGTGTGCACATGAAAAAGCGCTTAATGCTAAGATGGCTGATGCTGAATCAAGTGAGACAGCGCTTTATGTGAAGGTACATAAAAAGGTTGCTAAGGAACATGACCATAGAGACCAAGGAACAATGAAAAAGTTCAAATGCTTTATTTGCAAGGAACGTGGTCATCTCAAAAAGGATTGCCCAAGAGTTGGGATAAAGGAGAAGAAAAACAAAGCTCAAGGTTCTAACATGATGTTACTGACGGTGAATTCAACAGATTCTAACATTGATCGTGATGATTGGTATGTGGATAACGGGGCCACTCACCATGTCACTATGCGAGGAGATCTGTTTCAAGATTTTGAACGTTTTGATGAAGCTCACACGGTAACGACGGCGGATGGGAATGTGATTCAGGCTGTTGGAAATGGCACAGTCCATCTAGAAGCCAATGTTAAAGGACGGATTGAGAACCTCTATTTGAGAGATGTTTGGTATGTTCCCCAGATTAGCAAGAATCTTTTCTCTGTGCTTAGTTCACAGGACAAAAACCCAACGAGCGTATTTGAGTCTCGGGTTACAAATTGTTCCATGAAGATCAATGGTAAGATTGTTGTAACAGGAACAAGGCAAAGATGTGGCGGTTTGTACAAGATAGATTGCAAAGTCGTACGCCCTGCTGTTTCAGTAAACTTAATTGAGCATGGAGATATGCTGCAACTATATCATGAACGTATGGGGCATCAAGATAAGAGACATGTCAAACGATTGATAAAGAAGGAGCTAGGAATAGAGACGCCAAATAGTGGAGAACTATGCGAAGGTTGTATCTTTGGGAAAGCGCACAGGCAACCATTTGGTGTTCGCGAAAAAGCTACGAAACCTGGTGAGCGCATACACTCTGACGTCTGTGGTCCCTTCCCTTCAAGTATCTCAGGATATCGATACTTCGTTTTATTTAAGGATGAGTATACACGGTACAGATATGTGTATTTCCTGAAAAATAAGTCTGACGTTTATGAAAAGCTAAAATTAATGTTGTCTGAAGCTAGAAATGCTGGACACAATGTTATAGAGCTTTTAAGCGACAACGGAGGTGAATACGATAACAAAAGAGTACGAGATCTACTTGAACAAACAGGAATAAAGCAAAGGCTCATTATGCCGTACACCCCAGAACAAAATGGATGTAGCGAAAGGGAAAACCGGACCCTGGTCGAATCTGCTAGAGCAATGATGCACGCGCATGAAGAGATTCCTCAAAATTTGTGGGCAGAGATGGTAAACACTGCTGTTTATATATTAAACAGGACAGGACCAACTTTAGTGGAACACAAGTCGCCTTATGAGCTGTGGCTAAACAAGAAGCCTCAAATAAAGCACTTGAGGATAATTGGAACGCCCTGCTATGCGCATGTACCAAAGCAGAGGAGAAAGAAATTGCACAAGAAAGCTACACGTTGCATTTTGATTGGATACGACAATGATGACGGGTACAGACTTTGGAACCGAGAGAGAAATTCGCTGGTGAGGTCTAGAGATGTCACTTTTAATGAGAAAATGCTGGAGTCTTCAATGAATGAACGCGATATTGAGACAGTCTGCGATCAGTTTAATGAAATTGAAGTGGTGCCTGTTACAAGGAGTTTGACGGATGATGAACAAAGTGTTCATGTTGAGCCCATTACGGAAAGGGTCGAAGAAACAAACTATCCTGGTATAAGCATTGATGAAGGACATATAAGTGTTGGTGAAGAGTTCCACGATGCTCAGAACATTCTACCTGAACAGTCTTTTGAATCGGGGGGGAATATTATCGAAGAAGATAATGTTATTGATGGTCTAAACGATGTCATAGATGAAGATCAAGATTACGATGATCACGAAGATGTGTTCCCGGAACAGATGGTACTTCGTGACCGCTCTTCGTTACGCCCTCCAGATCGATTCAAAGACTTTATCCTGAATGCTATGATGGGATACAACGAGCCAACGTCGCATAAGGATGCGATTAGAAGCCCAGAGAAAGATCTATGGGAAGAAGCCATGGACAGTGAGATGAACTCTTTACAGGAAAATGACACGTGGAAGCTTGTAAGTCTACCTAAGGGAAGAAAAGCGATACCATGTAAGTGGATATTTCGAGTAAAGATGAACGCTGATGGCTCCATAGATAAATACAAGGCAAGACTGGTCATAAAAGGTTTTCATCAGAAAAAGGGGATTGACTATGAGCAAACGTTTAGCCCAGTCACCAGAATGGGGACTGTTCGTTCTGTGCTGAGTGTAGCAGCTAACGAAGGAATGGCGATGCTACAGTTTGATGTCTCCACTGCCTTTTTGTATGGCTCTCTAAATGAAGAGATTTTTATGAAACAACCGGAAGGTTATGACGACGGTTCCGGTCGAGTTTGTCTTTTACGAAAGAGTCTTTATGGGTTAAAGCAAGCACCTCGATGCTGGAACCGGTGCATTTTAGACTTCTTCAAAGAGATTGGCTTCAAGACAAGTGAAGCGGATTCTTGCCTTTTGATAAGGGAGAAAGGATGTGGAAAAGTCATAGTGGCTTTATATGTGGATGATGGCCTCGTCGCTGGTTCCAATCAGCAGCTCATAGACGAGTTTATTAAGGAGCTTAGTGGTCGGTTCAAAATTACGACAAAGCCAGCTTCCTACTTTCTTGGAATAGAGATTGAAAGCAGAGGAGACGGAATTAAAATAGTTCAGACGTCTTATGTACGGAAGATCTTGCGGAGATTCGGAATGGATACCTGTAAACCAGTTTCTACGCCGATCGTAAAAGATGGTACATCAAGCGAGAAAGTGGATATGAGTTATATGAAGAATAACTACAGGCAAATCGTTGGAGCCTTAGCTTACTTGATGGTATGCACTAGACCTGACATTGCATACGCTGTTAGTGTAGTCTCACGAAGTCTGGAGAAACCAGAAGAGGTAGACTGTGTCCGACTAAAGCGCATAATGCGATATTTGCAATATACGCCAGATCTAGGTATCATGTACAAGAAGCATTACAAAGAAGGTATTTTGGAATGCTACAGCGATGCTGACCATGCCGGAGATGTTAGCACTGGAAGATCCACTAGCGGGGTGCTGTGCATGTACGCGGGAGGAGCGATCTCATGGCTAAGCCAAAGACAGGCAAGTGTTGCGATTTCAACTACAGAGGCTGAAATTGTTGCCGCAAGTGAAGCAGCCAGGGAAACAATATGGCTGGCACGACTTTTGAACAAAATTGTTGTTCTTAAGAAGATTCCGTGCTTAAGAGTGGATAACGAAGCTGCAATAAGGCTAGCTGAAAATCCCGAGTTTCATCGACGAACTAAGCATATTCGGGTACGGCACTTCTTCGTTAGAGAGTTGGTTACTAGCGGTGAGCTAAATGTAAACAAGGTAGCCAGTGAAGAGCAACTGGCTGATATATTTACAAAGCCACTCACCAGAGCCAGAATTCTCAAGATCTCAAATCTTATAGGTCTTTGCTGAGAGGAGATATTGGATTTTGGTGTTACCTAGCAACAATAGACCTTCAGATTTTGTTTATTCTGTCAGAAGAAAATATACGTGTCAAATGTTCTATTGTACTTTGTAATGTGTTTTAAATTATTATATTGAGTATATTTGAATTTAAAGCTTGTTCTCCTTTCTTCTGCAACCACTACCTCCAATTAATATACCGTGTTGGTACGAGATACTTTAAACACGAAGATCAACTTTGATACGAGATATCAGCTTTGATGTAATACAGATTTCTGTTACCGGCACGTGATGCCGATGCCGACCAGCATAAATGTGCTTACAGTAAGAGATACTGTTTACCGTGTTAGTACGAGATACTCAAACACGAAGATCAACTTTGATACGAGATATCGACTTTGATGGCAAACGGCACGAGCTGCCAATTTGATCTAAACCAGCATGTGCTTACAGTACGAGATACTGTTCAGTGCTATTCTAATGCTGTTGAGAAACCTTACAATATACAGTGTTTACAAACACTACAAGATATCAACTTGGATGTCAGATTTCTATTTACCGGCACGTGATGCCGATTTTATCAAAACCAGCATGTGCGACAGTACGAGATACTGTGTAGTGCAAGTCAAATGCTGTTGAGAAGCCTTAAGGGACCAAGTAAGGTATTTTTTCATCATTTTTTGAGAAAAAAATCATTAAAAGGTGTGAAATTTGTCAAACATCAGGCCCTGATGAATAATGTGACACAATCCCAGATATTGAATCCTTATCATCACCAAAGTAAAGCTAGTGATCTCTAAAATGGGAATAACTAGAAATAAGTGTATCGCTTACCAGCAAAGACAGGTGGGCACAGCACTTACAATATTAGACAAAATCATGTCTCTTATAATAAAAAACCTACTAGATAAAATAACTATGTTAAAATCACTTGGTGAAGCAACAAGCATTTCATAGAAATTACTCATAAAACTATTTTTAAATGGTGGCAATTTATCAAAGAATTGCGGTAAATAAGATGCCTAATACAACAGAGTTCAAATTCTATTAAGGAAACTGCACCAAGCCAGCAATTTCTGCTTAAAACATAAGTAACAAATATTATGGGAAACAGGAAGAGTCAACCACAACAGTTGAAAGCATCAACCAACCAAGGAGATGGCATGAAATGGACCACAGACTCGACCACAGCCATCACACCGCAGAACATCCTTGAACCCACAGCGTTCCGAGAGAACCCGGGATGCCTACTACAACAGCAGGAAATAAACAAGGTACATATTTTGTTTGTTGGTTGTCATCAACAAATGACCCCATTATATTGCAGTGGATTAAGGATTTCATGTCCCTTTCATGTCTCAGTCCTAAAAATAATTTACCTGATTGTGAAATTACACATATGCAGGAAACTATAATTGTTCATAATTGTTCACCTTTTACAAAGAGCTATAACACCATGTTGTCATCCAAAGGGAGAATACATCTCAAAAGAGAAGACAAGTAGTCTGGGTCGCTGTCGCCGGATACGGTGAAGAGGTCTATATACATCTCAAAAGATTTTCCTTGTTTCAAAACCTGATGGCAAACAGGTTAATTTTAAATCTAAAACCTTTCAACAAGTATGTAAAAGTCAGCACTTGCAGTAAGGTTAATTTGCTGATCATTAATATGTGTGTTGCATAGACCGAAGGAAGTCATTTTTATGATTTAAAGTTCCTTTGTTTTGAATTCAATGGAACCTTATATGAATTTACAGCATTGCCATATGGACTATGTACTGCACCTAGTTTGTTCATCAAATTGTTAATACCTGTGGTTGTTTATGCAAGAAATTTAGGCCACTTATTCATAATCTACATTAATGATATTTTATATATTGAACAAGCATATTACAAGGAGTGTTTACAAAACATGAAAACAACAAATAGTGTGTTAAAGTTCATATGCTATTATTAGGGTTCCGTAGTCAACTAGGAACCCTTATTGATTATGACAAAAGTACCCTAGTACCTTGTTAATGTTGTAAACTGGGATTCATGATTAACTCCAAATCATTGTGCCTACCTACCAAACATACCTTTTGAAAAAAGAAATACAATGAAGAGTATGATAAATTCTAAAATTTAAAATAAGATAATTTTGCCTTGTTTTTAGGCACATTAGTAGCAGCATGGCCAGCTTTATCATAATATGGAATAGTACATACAAAACAAATGGAAATGGAATACCATTACTGAAATCAAACCATCTTTTTATCAGACAATCAATCAATTATTTTATAAATTATGATGCATCCATGACATTACATATGGTTTACTTTTTCAATGGTCATCATCATCATCATTTCAGCCGAAAGAAGTCCACTGCTGGACATAGGCCTCCCCTAAGCCCCCCTCGCCACATTGACCATGACCAATTGACCGTTGACTTTCAATGGAGAAGGAATATAATTATGTTATTCTTCCACCAATGACACCATGCTTATCAGCAAAACTTAGAAGCATAGCAGTGAAGAAATAGTACATTACTGCAGAATCCAGTAAGTAAGCCTTCCTGGCCAAGTATGAGTTAACCGGACCGAACCGCAGGTGAGGTCTGGTTATATACGAGGCCAGGATGGCTTTCTTACTGGTTGAGGTTTGTATAATGCTTTTCTCAAAAATTAAAGAAAGTTTAACAACAAATTCGTTTAATTAATATTGAAGGTTACATTCATATGTGAAAAACACAATAGCACTTTTTGGCCGACCCGGGAATCGAACCCAGGACCTCACGCTCTGCAGTCGAGCTTGCGACCACTAGACCAACGAGGCAGTTTAGGAAACAACTTTAGAAAAAACTTTTTAATAAACTGAAATTACTAAATACAATCATAAAATCCCACACTTTATATGTCATACCAAAAAGAGAGATAGATATATATTTGGAACCTCCCTTCTATAACCATGCTATAATGGCTAAACTCTAATCTGTGTCTGGTACTATGTTTTTTTTTCTAAGAGGATGACCTAGTGTCCAGTAAGTAAATTACATACTTACTTACTGGACAGTAGGAGATTCCAAATTTAAAATCTCGCTTCTTACTGGACAGTTGTGAATAAGTCTCCGGTAAAGTTCACTTTCTGGATACTTTTTAGAGATGTTATGGCAACATTACATACCATTTTTGAGAAAATTTGATTTACAAGTTTATACAGACCTGACAGGTTGGGATACTCATTGCTATGGTGAAAATGTTGGAGGCTTGTGGTCACAATCAGAGCAAATATATCACATAAACCAGGTTAAGGGCAATATTTTCTGGTTTAAAATGCTTTGTATATTTAAAAAATAATTGTGATATTCTTCTTCGGATTGACAACGCTACTGCCATTGCTTGCATTAACAAGATGGGTAGTGTTCAATGCCCAAACCTAAATGATGGTAGCAGAAGGATATTATTATGGGTTTGGTGTGAAGCTAGGTGTATCAATCTCCAAGCATCTTACATAAAATCTAAATATAACTTGTCAGATGAGGAACCAAGGCATACTAACATTGCCACAGAGTGGGAATTATCAATTATGATTTACTATCTACCGGAGTTAATTCAAATTGTAAAGCATACTTATAGGGATACCTATGTGTCATGAACTTGATATAGAGACCCATATGCATTTGAGATAGATGCCTTCTCAATTAATAAAGCTCCTACTTTTTTTTATACACATTCATACCATTGACATTAATTACGAATTGTCTTCAAAAATTAAAAAGGGGGGGGGGGGGGGGGGCAAGGAAATATGAGTAGGTGTAGGTACCCAGTGTGGACTTGTCAGATATCCTTTGGTAAAAATGATGATGGTTATAAAACCAATCATTTTCTATTCTAATAATAATTTATTAAAATCTCCTTTCAGTACCAAACACCCATAAAGCAACCAGTTTACTCCGGCAGTGACCATCTTTTGCAAAATGCATTCATATGTAAAGGTTTGCCACTAACCTATCCACTCCACCAGGTAGGCTAAAACAATAGGGTAGTCGACAAAAAAAAACTAATTAGTCCGTCAGATAGATTTCCAAAAAATATTGAACACGTATTTTTTCTTTTTTCACGTAAACAAAAAATGAAGACGATACAGTGCTTCGAAAAGTCGTGAAACGTCACAGCTTGGTACAATTTTACCTAACTATGACGTCAAACGCCCCCTCTCCATGGTCTTTGACAAGCTTTATTTTCGTAAATTTTTATTAATTTGATAAAACAAAAAACACGTATCCAATATTTTTCAATAATCTGACTGACGGACTAAACAGAATCATATTTTTTTTAGTCGGTCGACTACCCTATTTAGTACTACTTAAAGAGTTGGTAGTTATTCTGCCAAAATCACAGTGTGATTCAATACCAGATCTAATACAATACCTCACTGAAATACATTATACATAAACCAAAATAATGTTGGCTACAGCTTGTTACATTAGGCTAGATCAATACTTTCGCTTCTCTGTTAAATGAATGAATTGACAGGGATGATCACACCAAGCGTTTTCTCATGGGTCTTTAAAGAATTCAACCCGCTTTATACAAGTATGGGAATACTTGTGATCCTACAATAGTAGTGTTGGAGCGCCTGATGGATTCGTCGTAGCAGCGAGCGACGATGCGTCCTGTTTTAGTTTTAAGTTTTTGATGTAAGAACTGCGCTTTCATTACTGCTTGTGTCATTACCACGATAGTACACATTTTTAAGTAATCCCAGATTCTCCTCGTTTTATTCTAACCAAGTCCTGGTGCTCCCGTACATGGTCCTTCGAGCCGGATTGTGGTATTCATCAAGTTAATTCGAAGATTAATGAAATCAGCGATATTAACGACGGATTAATTAACCTGGACTGCAGAGGTTATACGCCGGTGCCGCCAGCGTGGAATTTGGATTGTAATAGTACATAGTACATATTATTTTCACGGTGTTAAGTTTTATATTGGATAATATCGTCACCCAACACTCGTACAGGTTGTATTTAACTTTAATTATAAGTTACTAAAGGTTAGTGCATTTTTAACTTGTATTCATATAAATTAAGTTCATTTAGTACCTTTTTGCATTTTGAATGGTTTCGTTATTTTTGTATGCTACGCGTACAATTAGCGACAATTGATAATATGTAATACAATTAAATAAAGTAGGAATTAGTACTACATTTATATAATTTGTATTGTCGCATTATAGCGATAACTATTCAGTTAAGTATTAGTTGATGCGTGGGTATTCATAAGGCATAGTTTATTCGGATTAGTGTTAGATATTATTTCCAATTATTGATTATAGTGTCAGTTAATTAAACCGTAGTGTACTTCACATTTATTGCTTACTTATATCCTAATTAATATAACTTAAAGATTAGTTATTGAGGATTTTCTAATAAAAAGTTTGCACACCCTCATAATAATATTAGTAGGTAATCAGTTTATTATTATAGGTATACAGATAATTACATTAAAAACTATCTAATTACATTGTTTCATCAGTCATCACATTAAAATCAACCGTATAACTTAGTAAGTAGCTACGTAACTGTTCTGTTTAAGTTTATAAACGTATTATGTTACTGTATACATTTCAGGTCGACAACACTCGAGTCCCAGTATGTCCGAGGAAAAGGAATTAGTAAAGAAGCGAGGCAGTTATAAGGGCCGCTTAACTATATTCACCAGTTACCTGGACGCAATGATTGACAAGACACTAAGTAGTTGTGACGTCACGGAATTACAGCTGCGAATGGGTAAACTTGAGTCGTTGTACGAACAATACGATGGGGTACAGTTGCGGTTAGAATGTATGGTTGATGATGCGAAGGCCCAGTTGTCTGAGCGCTGTGAGTTCGAGACATTGTACTTTAAGGCATTGTCGAGGGCTCAACAGTTACTGAGTAACTTTAATAAAGAAAATGATTCGGTTTGTGATAAAAGTACTCGTGGTGGGTATAAACATAATATTAAGTTGCCTATTATACAACTTCCGAAGTTTAATGGATTATATACCCATTGGTTGGAGTTTCGTGACACCTTTACTAGCCTCATCCATAATAATGACGAGATAGATGAAATCAACAAATTTCATTATTTGCGTGCTTCTCTGGATGGATCTGCTGCTGTGGTAGTTCAATCCATTGAGTTTTCCGCTAGCAACTATAATGTGGCTTGGAATTTAATTTGCGATCGATTTGACAATAAAAGGTTATTAGTGCAGAATCACTTGTCAGCATTATGTAACGTAGACATTATCACAAAGGAATCCTCAGCCGCTTTGAAAGGTTTAATAGACGTATTAAATAAAAACTTACGAGCTTTAGAATCGTTAGGTGAACCAGTCAAGCAATGGGATACTTTGTTGATATATTTAGTTACTCGTAAGTTGGATCAAAAGTCTTATCGCGAATGGGAGGAATTTATAGGTCGTATTGACAAAGATACCAAGATTACTTTCGATGTTTTTCTCCAATTTATTCGCACACGCGCTGATTTAGTTGAAACCCTAGAAATACCAAGAAACAACGTGTCAGGTGTCGCTAAATCAGGTTCAACGAGTAAAATCAAGTCTATGGTGACGACACAACATTCTAATAATGTAGTAAGCACTGAATCGGTCACGAGGCAATGTCCCAATTGCAAAGGTGACCATAGTCTATCTAATTGTTCACAGTTCCTTTCGTTGAGTAACGAGGCTCGTCGTAAATTAATACCTAGTTTTAAATTGTGTTACAATTGTTTTCGTCCGGGTCACTTCTCCAACAACTGTAAAAAACCGGGTTGTAAGTTATGCAAGCGAAGGCATAACATATTACTTCATACTTCAGACACTGGCGACAATCGTAGTGATAATACAACATCGTCTCCGTCAACGTCCGCGTCGCCCGCGCACTCTGCTAACACTGACGCTAATAACGTAGCTTTGTCTGCGAACATTTCACCTTCTTACGGCGACAGTAGGAAGGAGCGCGGCGTGTTGTTGTCAACAGCTTTAGTAAAAGTATTAGATCATAATGATCGTGAGCATATTGTGCGAGCGACACTCGATAGTGGTAGCACATCATGCTTTATGACGGAGCGACTATGTAAACGACTTAAATTAGATACAAGTTCGATAGATGGCTCAATTTATGGCATAAATAACGCGACCTCACGCGTAGGCAATACTTGTCAGGTAAAAATGACGTCACTCAACAACAGTTATGTTGCTAAGTTGTTTTGTTTTGTTTTGCCATTAATAACGAATGAAATGCCATGTCGTGAATTAGATTTATCTAACCTAAATATTCCTACTTATATTTGTCTGGCAGACCCTACTTTTTACAAGCCCTCCGATGTAGATCTTTTAATTGGTGCTGATCTATTCTGGGACCTGTTAGGTTCTCAAAGATTAAAGCTAGGGGTTGGGAAGCCAGTATTATGTGAAACCAGGTTAGGCTGGATCGTCTCTGGTCCCATTTTATACGATAATAATAAATTTAGTAACAGTGTAAGTTGTCACTTTACTCAAACTAGTTCCTATAATGATCATGACTCAAGATTTATTCGTGATGAGTTGACGCGATTTTGGAACCTTGAAGAGGTTACCTCGCAGCAGTCTACTTATTTGCCAGAGGAAAAACTGTGTGAGGACCATTTTATTAAAAACACGACTCGTTTAGAGGACGGTCGTTTTTGTGTCCGTATACCAATGAAGCAGAACCCTTCTGTTCTAGGTGACTCATTTCATAGGGCGTCCAAATGTTTATATTCCCTGGAACGCAGACTTAAGGCTAAGCCTGATTTTAGTAAGTTGTATCACGAGTTTATGGCAGAGTATGAGTCGTTAAGTCATATGACCGTAAACAAGGAATTAGATTTAGATGCCTATTACATACCTCATCACGGGGTACTACGCGAATGTAGTACCACTACCAAACTACGTGTTGTGTTCAATGCTAGTTGCCCTACTTCATCAGGAGTATCCTTGAATGATTTACAGATGGTGGGTCCTACGGTTCAGGACGATCTTCTGTCTATACTTCTTCGGTTTCGACAGTATAAGTATGTCTTGTCAGCCGATGTTGAAAAGATGTATAGACAGATAGTAGTCCATCCATCTGATAGGCACTTGCAACAGGTAGTTTGGCGTGAAGACACGTGTAGTCCTGTCAAGGTATTTAAATTGAATACCGTCACATACGGTACGGCGAGTGCGCCGTTTCTAGCGACGCGCTGCCTTAAGCAATTAGGTAGTGAGTGCACTGATGATAAGATTGCCACCATTATCAAGCATGATTTTTACGTGGATGATCTACTCACTGAATATCTTCTGTCCCCGAAGTGCCGGGCCTCCGCCGGCCTCCTTCGTCGGCCTACGGCCCGGTGCCCATGCTGCCCATAAAGGATACTGTCGCGAGACGGTGATTCATCCACTTAGCGGACGACTAGCAACAGCTTATAATTTTGGTTATTCATCCGGCTAATCGGACGACTAATTAATTTTATTCATCCGCTAATCGGACGAATATTATTAGAACAAAGTATAACAAAGCTTTTGGTCACGTCACTCATACATGCAACGCATGTTGTACTCCATGACGCGCGCTCGCTTCGCTCGCATATTACATAACACTATTGTCTTCTGTCCCCGAAGTGCCGGGCCACCGCCGGCCTCCTTCGTCGGCCTACGGCCCGGTGCCCATGCCGCCCATAAAGGATACTGTCGCGAGACGGTGATTCATCCACTTAGCGGACGACTAGCAACAGCTTACAATTTTGGTTATTCATCCGGCTAATCGGACGACTAATTAATTTTATTCATCCGCTAATCGGACGAATATTATTAGAACAAAGTATAACAAAGCTTTTGGTCACGTCACTCATACATGCAACGCATGTTGTACTCCATGACGCGCGCTCGCTTCGCTCGCATATTACATAACACTATTGTCTTCTGTCCCCGAAGTGCCGGGCCTCCGCCGGCCTCCTTCGTCGGCCTACGGCCCGGTGCCCATGCCGCCCATAAAGGATACTGTCGCGAGACGGTGATTCATACACTTAGCGGACGACTAGCAACAGCTTATAATTTTGGTTATTCATCCGGCTAATCGGACGACTAATTAATTTTATTCATCCGCTAATCGGACGAATATTATTAGAACAAAGTATAACAAAGCTTTTGGTCACGTCACTCATACATGCAACGCATGTTGTACTCCATGACGCGCGCTCGCTTCGCTCGCATATTACATAACACTATTGTCTTCTGTCCCCGAAGTGCCGGGCCTCCGCCGGCCTCCTTCGTCGGCCTACGGCCCGGTGCCCATGCCGCCCATAAAGGATACTGTCGCGAGACGGTGATTCATACACTTAGCGGACGACTAGCAACAGCTTATAATTTTGGTTATTCATCCGGCTAATCGGACGACTAAGTAATTTTATTCATCCGCTAATCGGACGAATATTATTAGAACAAAGTATAACAAAGCTTTTGGTCACGTCACTCATACATGCAACGCATGTTGTACTCCATGACGCGCGCTCGCTTCGCTCGCATATTACATAACACTATTGTCTTCTGTCCCCGAAGTGCCGGGCCTCCGCCGGCCTCCTTCGTCGGCCTACGGCCCGGTGCCCATGCCGCCCATAAAGGATACTGTCGCGAGACGGTGATTTATCCACTTAGCGGACGACTAGCAACAGCTTATAATTTTGGTTATTCATCCGGCTAATCGGATGACTAATTAATTTTATTCATCCGCTAATCGGACGAATATTATTAGAACAAAGTATAATAAAGCTTTTGGTCACGTCACTCATACATGCAACGCATGTTGTACTCCATGACGCGCGCTCGCTTCGCTCGCATATTACATAACACTATTGTCTTCTGTCCCCGAAGTGCCGGGCCTCCGCCGGCCTCCTTCGTCGGCCTACGGCCCGGTGCCCATGCCGCCCATAAAGGATACTGTCGCGAGACGGTGATTCATCCACTTAGCGGACGACTAGCAACAGCTTATAATTTTGGTTATTCATCCGGCTAATCGGACGACTAATTAATTTTATTCATCCGCTAATCGGACGAATATTATTAGAACAAAGTATAACAAAGCTTTTGGTCACGTCGCTCATACATGCAACGCATGTTGTACTCCATGACGCGCGCTCGCTTCGCTCGCATATTACATAACACTATTGTCTTCTGTCCCCGAAGTGCCGGGCCTCCGCCGGTCTCCTTCGTCGGCCTACGGCCCGGTGCCCATGCTGCCCATAAAGGATACTGTCGCGAGACGGTGATTCATCCACTTAGCGGACGACTAGCAACAGCCTATAATTTTGGTTATTCATCCGGCTAATCGGACGACTAATTAATTTTATTCATCCGCTAATCGGACGACTAGACACTTCGAATTTTTTTTAGGACTATAAAATTTATTATAAACGAACATTCGGAATAATACACATTAGGTAAAGCAATAGTTAGGACAAATTAATTTAGGTCATGTAAAATTAGGAGATTCAATTATTATAGTAATCGATATTATGACAGAATACTTTTAGAACTAAAGATAATTATGTTATACAAAATTTCGGCAATTTGAACATTATGGTTAATGAAGCTTATGGCAAACGTGTTATGGATAATGATTTTCGGACAAACAATTTTAGGAGAAGTAAGGGAGTACCGTTGGGATGGTTACAAATGTTGCCCTCCAAACTTCAGCCATTCGTACGCAATCGCGTTGCTGAAATTTTGGATAAGACAGGAAACTGTACTTGGCGTCATGTCCCAACTGCCAAGAACCCAGCAGATCTCATATCTCGTGGCGTGGATATTGATGCTCTGCAAAGATTACATCTGTGGTGGTGTGGCCCCGACTTCTTGAAGGAAGATCAGTCCAACTGGCCATCTCACCTTAAATGTTTAGAAGTCGAGACATTGCCAGAAACGCGACCTCAAGTTTCATTGAGTGCTATTGTAGGAAATAGTTCTTGCGATTTATTTATAGATTTTAAGCGTTTCTCTAATTATTTACGACTTGTTCGTTCCGTAGCATATGTGTTGAGATTTATTAAAATTTGTGGAAAACTTCCTGTAATTAGAAACTTTCTATCAGAAGAAGAACTACAGGAAGCATTAAATGTTATTATTTTAAGATGTCAAATCGATTCGTTTCCAGAGCACAAATTACTTGCAAACAAACAAAGTTTACCTTCAAAAAGCGCCCTTCTCAAATTTAATGTTTATTTAGACAGCAATAATATAATGCGTGTCGGAGGACGCTTAGAGAATTCTGACTTCTCATATAATAAAAAACACCCTATTATTTTACAGTCCACACATATATTTACGAAGCTTTTGTTTAATTTCGAACACAATAGATTAATGCACGCAGGCCCACAGTTATTATTAGCGTCGATAAGGGAATCGTATTGGCCTATAGGCGGCCGAAATTTAGCTAAGGTTTGCTATCATAACTGTGTGCGCTGTTGTCGTATGAAGGGTAATGTAATTACACCCTTAATGGGGAATTTGCCCCAGCAGCGTCTCCATCTGGGAGGCTACCCCTTCGAGAGTGTTGGTGTTGATTATGCCGGTCCCATCATGTGTGCCAGTCGGCAAGGCCGCGGTTGTAGGCTAGTAAAGGTGTACGTTGCGATATTTATTTGCTTTACCACCAAGGCTATTCACTTGGAGCTAGTAGGTGACCTAACTAGTAATAAATATTTATTGGCCTTGTATAGGTTTATTTCGCGTAGGGGAAAACCCGTTAACATTTATTCTGACAACGGTACCTCATTCGTTGGAGCTTACAACGATTTATCTAAATTTTTAAAGTCAAATTGCGATTCCTTAGGTGAAAGTTTGGCTAATGATGGAGTTAAGATGCACTTTATTCCCGCTTATACTCCTCACTTTGGCGGACTCTGGGAAGCGGGTGTTAAGTCGACCAAATATCATTTAAAACGAGTGTTGGGAAATTGTAACCTCACGTACGAAGAGCTTAACACCACGCTAATCCAAATTGAGGCGATTTTGAACTCTCGTCCATTGACGCCGCTATCTACTGATCCTGCAGACCTTACACCTCTGACACCTGGACACTTCCTCGTCGGTCGACCGCTTACTTCACTGCCACAGCGAGATATACAGGAACACTCAATCCAGCATTTAACTCGTTTCCAAAGGATCGAGCAACTCCGCCAGCATTTCTGGGTTCGGTGGAGTAAGGAGTTTGTTTCCGAGTTGCAGCAGAGAACAAAATGGCGTTCCTGCAAAGCTGCATTGAAGTTGGATTCCTTGGTAGTGATAAAGGAAGATAACCTACCTCCCCTCAAGTGGAAGCTAGGTAGAATTGTCGCCGTCCATCCAGGGTCTGATGGCATCGTTCGTGTGGCTGACATCCGGACTACTGCTGGAGTAATAAGACGAGCCTTCAACAGAATTTGCCCATTACCCGTCTCTTCTGATGCTTGTTGAAAGGGAATCTTTCAACGTCCGGGGGCATGTTGGAGCGCCTGATGGATTCGTCGTAGCAGCGAGCGACGATGCGTCCTGTTTTAGTTTTAAGTTTTTGATGTAAGAACTGCGCTTTCATTACTGCTTGTGTCATTACCACGATAGTACACATTTTTAAGTAATCCCAGATTCTCCTCGTTTTATTCTACCCAAGTCCTGGTGCTCCCGTACAAGTAGTGTAGTAGTATTCACTGTCTAATTGGGGATAATCTGAATTTTAATTTAAAAAATTAAGTAAAAAGCTTGTCAGCTCTTGCTACTGCTCAAAGAGTGCAGACTCTATCAGTTATTAAAAGACAATATGTCCATGTCACAAGACATAATACATTATGTACATTACTATTCTTATAAAAATATCACTGTCATCAAAACTGAAACCTGCTTTCCTTTTCTATCAGGCATCCAAACAAACAATTAGTAGAAGAATTAAATTATTAATGAAGGGAAGTGGGATTGACTGATATATTATGTACCACACATAACACACTTTATGCAGACACATATTTTGCTAAACAGGCAAGGGTGTCATTAGATGTCATTAGGAAAACTATTGGCTAGCCAGATAGTTTTATTACATTGACAAGATCATGATCAGTCATGATGTATCAGTGAATGTTAATGGTTTATGTCTGTTTGACGGCATGGTTGGCGCAGTGGCTAAGCGGTTGGACTGCTGAGCTGCGTGTCGCGGGTTCGATTCCCGCACGGAACAAATATTTGTATGACCTGCAGATAGTTGTTTCGGGTCTGGGTATTTGTGTATGTGACTTTATATGTTTTTGCACGCACCCACGATACAGGAGAAATCCCTAGTGTGGGGCAACGTTTAAACAAAAAAAAAAAAAAAATGTTCTACATGACAGCTTTATTAATACCGTCTTAAATACCAACTTGAAGATGTAAATAATATTTACATTCCTTTATTTATCTTTACACAAACTTATTAAGTTTCATTAACATTCAGTTTTAAGTTTTATTCAAACATTCCTTATTATTAATGATTATTTATTTTATTTGTACACTGTCATTAATAGTGTTTTAATTTAGTAATATGGCATTATTAGCTATACATACTTATAGCATTTATTGTTTCATATTGTATCTGATTATGAGACAGGACTGATAGTATTTTATTATCATGAAAATACTAGTAGCCAATTATCATTGGTTTGTCTTTAATGACGCCCTAGTTATGTAAGCCACACAATGGCTAGGTATTTTGTCTTTTTACACATACATACTTATTATATAATACCTTAAGATTGATGATTATGAATCATACCTACCTAAGATATACAAGCATAGGGTAGTTTGACTAAATTGGTCTCAAATAAATTTGATTCATGTAACAATAAGATTGATTTGGTAAGTCTTGTATATTTCCAAAAGAGTGGCCCATGTCGACTTAGACTCTAAACAGCTACACTGTAATCAATTATATTTCAGTTCATCATGAAATGAAATTGATTAATCAGACGAACTTACCTTAAGTGAAGTCCGATTACAATAGGGTAGACGACAAAAAAATCTAATTAGTCCGTCAGATAGATTTCCAAAAAATATTGAACACGTATTTTTTCTTTTTTCACGTAAACAAAAAATGAAGACGATACAGCGCTTTGAAAAGTCGTGCAACGTCACAGCTAGGTCCAATTTTACCAAACTATGACGTCAAAAGCCCCCTCTCCATGATCTTTGACAAGCTTTATTTTCGTCAATTTTTATTATTTTGATAAAACAAAAAACACGTATCCAATATTTTCCGATAATCTAACTGACGGACTAAACAGAATCATATTTTTTTTAGTCAGTCGTCTACCCTATTTCATGAAGGATGAACTGAAATATAATTACCCACCCAACCCATCCTTTTTAGGATTAGTCCCTTGTCGAATGGGCTAATAGAGCAACGCTATCTATAAAGAGTGTCAAAGGTGTGTTGCCAATCCATAGAGAAAAAGTTTTATTTTATTTTCTCTAAAACTGCGATGCCAAATACTTGCGAATTGGGAACTACACTGTAATCAATTATATTTCAGTTCATCCTTCATGAAATTGTAATCGGACTTCACTTAAGGTAAGTTCGTCTGAATAATCAATTTTATGCTTTATAACGCACTTCATATTATGATCTGCTAAAGTGGCCATTTTGGAGCTCGGTGCCTAACTCTTAGGGAACTACAGGCGTGATGTCATGTGTAAGATACCTCACAACCCCCCTCCCCCCTTCCCCCATCGTTCCCCAGCGTCTACAAACGCGTCGCATGTCTCATCTCCATAAGCTCCCCATAGTATATGACCCATTGATGACATATTTAAATTTAAGGACCGACCGAAGGTTCGGTTTCGGTTTCGGTTTCGGCTAGTTTCGGCCGAAAAATCTAGTTTCGGCCATAGTTTCGGTTTCGGCCAATATTTGGCCGAACCTTTCGGCCCCGCCGAAACAAGGTATACGTGAATTGTCGCGCATCATTCAGCTAACTTCGAGTGCCAGTTGAGCTCGCTAGCCGGCGCGATCGTGATGATTTGAGGTTGTGCGATTTATCTCGCGCAAAATTAGATATCTGTTTTTACTTATGATTAATGATGATGTATTTTTAAGGCATTCATTAGGGTCTTGTGCTACAGTGTAAAATAAATAGGTTGTAAGTAGGTGTGTACAGAAAAGAATTCATTAGATATTTTACTTGGTTCTGTTGAGTTTTCCCTAGAACTTATAAAATATGAATTTATGTTGAAATTAATTTATAAAAGATGTGTGAAGATACCTGTGATGTTAGATTCAAACATTACTATATTTGTTTGTAATTGTTGATGGATTAAATTTTGTACCCGTATTCGAACCGCCCCGTAGTTCCGATACACAAATATCTCCGGTGATTTAGGCGCTTTGCACATGGAGCAACTTAAGTTGAGGCAACTTAAGCAACTTTAAAAGTTTCCTGTAACCAGTTGATAGTTGCTACAACGTTTACGGTTGCAGAAATTTTATGGCAATCTGTGAGCAACTTTCATAACCGAGTTGCTCAATTTAAGCAGCGAACAGCGTTCAGTGTGACAATGAATATCGAAGAAGCAGCAATTGCTCTAATTTTATTACGTCGTCGCCGTCTACGCTAACTTTAAAATTCGGTATAATATTTAACAGTTGCTAGTTGCGGCAATTAACAACTAACTCAGTCATCGATTGCAGCAACTGAAAACTGTTGACTAGGTATTGCCGGAACTCGAAACTCGAGTTGCTGCACTATGTGTGCGGAATCCATTTGAAATATATGTAAACAGCTAGTTGCCAGTTGCTGCAATAGTTGCTCCATGTGCAAAGTGCCTAAAACCTTAACTAATTATTATAATTTAAAAAGTTCGTAATGAAAATTATTTGTTAAAACACCATCTTTGAAAACGATATGATGTACTTTTCTTGATAAATAGATTTTTTTTACTAAAAAGTTTCATATATTTTCTATTAGCGTGAATGGCCTTCAGTACATCGCATCAGTTATGTCGCATTTTTTCCCTTTAGAGTATGCGAGGTGCATAGTTTTTTTTTTTGGAAATTACTAACAAATATAGTAATGTTAAAAAAGTAGTGCTTATTTTTTAAAAAGTTCGACAAATATGTTGATTGTATTTTTTATTTTTTTTATTCACATTATTAATTTTACAAATAAAGAGCTATTTTGGTTACCTACCTACACACGTGCACGTGCGTTAACTGTGTATATGCGTAAAAATACAATAGATTTTACATTCCAAAAATATTTCATAAGTTTCGGTTTCGGTTTCGGCCGAAACTGGGACCAAGGCCGAAGGTTCGGTTACGGTTTCGGTTTCGGCTGAAAATCGTGTTTCGGTCGGACACTATTTAAATTCCGCTGTTTATGTTATAGTGCTCTTGTGTAGGAAGTTAACACAAAGTGATGACGTCACATTTATTGTTATATGTTTATGGAAAATGATAGAAATGGTGTTCAAAGGCGAAAAGAGGACACTCCCTTCCACTCGGCCCAAAGCGGCAGGAGTCATTTGACGATATCCCAACGTACAAAAAAATGTGTTGTTGGTGATTTTCATATATCTAGGAATTGTTATTTTAAGACATGGTTTTCTCACGACATTGTCCTCGATGCTTTTGATAATATTCGTGATCCATTAAATTACAAAAAGTTTTCATAGAACAATTGTTTCCAGCGTGACCCTATAATATCTTTTATGATACTGGACCAGATTTTTTTTCTCAAACATTCTATTGTACGTATATGTTTAGTTACATACAATACAAAGCAATAAGCTGTACCTCACACACAACTCAAGCCACCATAATATCCAAACTAATCCTACATCACAAAAATCGTATTTCCGAACAACGGATCCAATTTATCAAAGCTAAGTCACCATTTACCAGGTCATTATCCTTTCTCAGTGAATATCCCCCCCACTGGGACCCCCTGGGAACTCAAGCGACCCCCGGTTACCAGTAAGCGGTCTATTGTGACCCCCGCTGCTACGCAATCACTGTAGCCTCGGCCTCGTAGCTCGTAGCGCTACGCCGTAGCACGAGATAGTATAATTCGTGTTAGTTATGATTGGGTTTGTCTTATTTGTATTTATGTTCGTGGCGTAGATTAAATGTAGTCAGTAATTATTTTTAATGGTTTGTGTGAAGCAATTAATGACCCTTCATAAATTTTGAAAATGCTCTCCGATGTATTTTTTTACTAAAACCTCAACGTATTAACCCAAAATGTGATGAAGTGTTCAGAAATAAAGTTATGGCTTATTGCCAACCATTATGAAACATGTTTAAAATTTTATTGAGAGTACTTAAAATTCCTTCTTAAATATTACCTCTTTTTACATACATACATAAACTCACGCCTTTGGACCATGAAGGTCGGTAGTAACCACATAACGCCACGTGCTACATAATCTATACTCCTTTTGTCTCCTTTTAGATCGTCAGATTTAAAAGTAGTTAATTTAAACTCCAATAGAAAAAAAAAACAACTTGGAAATAAATGAATTTAATTAACAAAAATAACACAAGTGAAACATAGAAACATCACCATAATAAAACAATATTATTATTCACGTTTAAATGAAACACAGCAGTGAAAACATTCACTTAATTAAAATAATAAGATAGACACAGCCTTCGTCCCCCGGGAACAATGTGTTATAAGGGAGTTGCCAGACGAAACGTTGCGTGTACGCTGCTGCGTCTGAGTGGTGACGCTGCGTCATTTTATGTAGAAATCAGAACGACATGATCCACGGTGCGTGGAAACGGTCTGCAGCGACGTGACTTTTGAAAGAGATACCGCGGCCTCGAAACAAAGAGCTAAGAAGGAACATGGGTGGTTTTAGTCAGCAGAAGTCTGACACTCCCTTCCGCTCTGCCCAGAGCGGGAGGAGTCATTTGATGATTTCCCACCCACCAAATAAAATCAAGGCTTGGACAAGTAGCCAGGTAGTCGAAGCCTAGTGGTGAGGAAATCTGCTGTGCGACACTGGGGCGGCAACAAAGCGCAATTAGGCATAATATAACATCATAACATCGCACCTAATCCTCTTAGGGTGGGACAGAAGTGTACCCATTATTACACCCAAAAGCCAGTTATTTTTTAGTTCCATGTAATAGGTGCCCCTATTGTGCTTATTGTCATAAACTGGGCACTAATCCAGATTATGTGGCTGCTGCAGCAGTACAGCGCAGTATTTTTTTGTAATATCGAAATTATTTTAAAACGCTTCTATGTATAGTAGCGTCCTTATTGCGTTGTTACGCCGCATTGTTTGTGTGAAAGATAGAAAGAAAATATATTTATTTGGAACACGCCAAAAAAAATTCAAAACTAAAATCGAAACAGAAAAATAATAATACTTGGGACTTACTGCTTTAAAATCATAGCTTGAGACACGGGCGTTGCTGGTGAGTTGCGTCTCAAACAACGCAACTCACCTGTATCGCCCGTGTGGCGTCCCTCTAACGTGTAGCGCGTGCTACGAGCTACGGCGCTACGGTGCTACGGCGCTACGGCGTAGGCGTCACGTCCGTGTACCGCCGCGCCCGGTCATATTTCAAGTTTATTGGTGAATTGAGAGTAAGGTAAATAGTTTGCAGGTAAGTATATTTTATGGTATTATTTGAATGTACTAGCTAAGTTTGAACATAATTATATGTTCGGGGTGAAGTATAATTTTCTGAGGTTTCACTGTGTGATTTAGTAATTAGTTTTAGTTAACGTTCTACTTTAAGTTGTACGCATTATTTTTTTAATGAATTAATAATAATTATATGTTTAAGTTTTTTTTTTTTAAATAAAGCTCTTTGGTGGTTTTGTAATCTTATTGTTTCTGTTTATCAATTTCTTTTGCCATTATATTTGTTTGACAAATAATAACAAACAAATGTAAGTGTGTGTATAATTTCAACAGAATTTGTAAGACTGAATTATTATGAAGCTATTTATAGTTTCTAACTCATCAAGTTACTAGACCTAAATAAATATTTCCATTACAAACGGCCGCACTCTGAGTGGTCCTATCACTACAAGTACAGGGTGTTCACGGGCGCACGATTGAAGCGCGTTATGATAATGTTATGTTATGTTAAGTGAACGCATGACGATGTTGTTACTCGTAATAGCTGTTCATGTACGACAAGCTATATATATGTACGAGTACGTTTGGAATGTACTTGTAGCATCTGTCTTTTATTTTTAGACTTCCGCAATAGGAAAAAACCGGCCAAGTGCGAGTCGGACTCGCGCACCGAGGGTTCCGTAAAAAAAATATATTATGTGATGTAACTAAAAATTTATGGTTTTCGTAATTATTCCTTTATCTATGCTATAAGACGTTGCTTCGTACCAAATTTCAAGATTCTGAGTTCACGGGAAGTACCCTGTAGGTTTTGATTCCCTTGCGAGTGTCGAAAATTTGCGGCATAAACGGGAGTATCTTTTGATCGCGTTGACTTAGAAGTTTGATTTTTTCACAGCTCCAAGAGACCATAGACTTGAGTATTTGATATGAATTTCAGCTTGATACCTCCACGCGTTCCTGAGAAAAAAGGTCTTGACAGACAGACAGACAGACGGACAACAAAGTGATCCTATAAGGGTTCCGTTTTTTCCTTTTGAGGTACGGAACCCTAAAAACGGAACCTTTATAGGATCACTCGTGTGTCTGTCTGTCTGACCATCCCCCCCCCGCCCCCCCCCTTGTCTCCGAAACTCATCATCAACATCATCAACATCTCCCTGCCCTTATCCCATTCTATTTGGTGTCGGCGCAAAATGTTTTCTATTTCCATTCTTCCCTGTTGGACGTCACAACTCACAGTGGCATTTACGCTTAGTCTCCGAAACTACTGAGTCTAAAATTTTGAAAATATAAAATACATTAAATTAGTTCAACACGGTTTACCCTTGTTTGGTATAACAACGTTTCGTCGAAAATCACTCCGACTAATTTTAGCTACAATAAAGTCATTTCGTATAATTATTCATTTGGCCGAATAATTAATTGGTAGATTTTTATTTAGCATATTTATTTATTTGAAATAATATCATTTGACCGAATTTTTAAATGCACTAATTTTATTTATACTAATGTTTCACTAGACTAATAAAGATTTAGTCCAAAGATCGTATCGAATATTCAGTTCATTAATCATTCGTTTCCTTTCATTCGTTTCCGTCAGCAGGTCGACGGAGCCCCGCTGCGCGGGGCACCTATTTCTGTCTGCAGGGTTTAAAGGGACCTAACTAACCGAACCTCGGGGTGCCCCTGACGTTGACCGTCTAGGGTTAGGATTTCTGTCAGCATCTGTGTTTGTTTGGGGGAAAAATTGAATATTCGATAAAACACAAATTATACCACCTGAACATTACATCAAATGAACATTATACCTTTTGATCAATAGCGCAAATGCTGTTATCGCAAATAAATATTCGATGAAATGAAAATTATGTTAACCGATATTATACAAAATGATTATTTTCTTAAACGTTGTTCGAATTCGTTCAACACTAAAACCTATAAGAAGTCTATGGTGCTAAAAAACATGGAAAATCTCTCAATAGCTACTAGATACAATGGTACGGAACCCTTCATGTACAAGTCCGACTTGCACTTGTCCAGTTTTTTGGTTGTATTTTGACAAAGAAAAGAGAAGAAATTGTCACGAAAGAATTTGGGTTTCGCTACATGTGTCCAAGGTAGTTTTTCTTTGGGGGGTGGAAAATCATCAAATGACTCCTGATAGGAAGTGTCAGACTTCTACTGACTAAAAACCATCCATGTTTCTTCTTAGCCCTTTGTGCCAAGGCCGGGGTCTAAGATAGTTGCAGTATAATTGAGAAGCTGAATAAATCTGTATCCATTATAAAATATATTAACCAACATTCCCCGTGTTCACACACAATCGACGTTCTACTCTGACTTCGCACATCGACTATTATACGTACTGTTGACACTTGTACAAATTGCGCCACGAGAGCTGAGGTACATCACCCGGCCATTGAGATGCATACTGATTGGAGATATGAACACAATGGACGTACTATGACGACTAATGACGTAAGACGTCACGTATGATGGACTCATCTCTGCGTGTCCTCGCCATGTGCCTTAGCGTTCCAAAATGTATTGGGGTCGGCTTTCAGTCTAACTGGATGCAGCTGAATACCAGTCTTTTACATAGAGCGACTACCAATCTGACCTACACAACCCAGTTAGTACTTTGTAACACGATACCCCTTGGTAAGACTCGTTGTTAGACTTTTGCGCCACTGATCACCTGTAACGACCAAGCAAGTGAATTCCTGTGTGTCCTATATGAATTGACAAAAACAATAGGGGATCGGACAAAAAAAAACTAATTAGTCCGTCAGATAGATTTCCAAAAATTATTAGACACGTATTTTTTCTTTTTTCACGTAAACTTAAAATGAAGACGATACAGTGCTTCGAAAACTCGTGTGACGTCATATGATAGTACATTTTGTACCTACAAGTGACGTTTCAAGCCCCACTCCATGATCTTTGACGCGCTTTATCCTCGTCAATTTTTATTGTTTTGATAAAACAAAAAACACGTATCCAATATTTTTCGATAATCTAACTTACGGACTAAACAGAATCATATTATTTTGACCCAGTCCGATCCCCTATTAAAGATGGGACAAGGTTGATGCTTGACGAATAGAGTGGCAAAACAAAAATAAATAGATAACAGAATTTGTATTACCGTCGGGGCCGCGGATTTTTGTACTAGATGACGTGGCCTCGGCGCAAGGGCAAAGAAGGAACATGGGTTCGGTTTTTAGTCAGTAGAAGTCTGACACTCCCCTTCGCTCTGCCCAAGAGCGTCAAGGGGGTCATTCGATGATTTTCCACCCACCAAAAAAAAAAACAAGGGATCCTTATAGCAAAGTCAAAAATAAAATTAAAACGTCGATTCCAAATGAAATATGAGTGTGAGTCAATTTCACGTTTAAAGTATTTTTAGACTTAATTATTTGACCACAAAAATGTTACTGCTTTTAGAATTTTTAATTATAACGTTTACCTTGAATTATTTATATTTGTCTAGGCTGTAATTGTCTGAAATTAATGGATGATACTGAGAAAAACTTTTTTTGTTGCAGAGTGGGAAATCATCAAATGACTCCTAGCACTCTGGGCAGAGCGGTAGGAGTGTCAGACTTCTACTGACTAAAAACCACCCATGTTCCTTCTTAGCCCTTTGTGTCGAGGCCGCGGTATCTCTTTCGAACAACCCGCCACCTCGACGAGACGCTGATGACTTCGTTTGTATTCACAAGCGCTTCTATGTAAGCATTGCTGAGGAATTAGCTACCTGCAACTGTTTCGCCTCCTGATAGTCCAAGCTCCACAATTCATACAGGTCACTCATCCTACCTATTACTTAGCAGCCCGTTTACATATCCCATTCACCTACAGAAGTGCACTTCACATGGAGTAATCCACGAGAAGTATCGTACACTTAATGTGTCGGACACTTGTGTCACACGGGTACTGATTGCGGCTTTACACTCAGTGCAGACACATTCAAGGTGTTCCAACTGTTGGGAAGTGACGTCACGAAATGTGTTGATCCTTCTGTGAAGGAACTAAACTGAAACCATTCGTTTATAAATCAGGAATGACCACAAACATGAGTCCTGTCTTAAATCAAAGGCAGGTAAGAGTTTCTCATTATCCCGTCGGGGCTGCGGGTTTTACGAAAGAGATACCGCGGCGGCCTCGACGCAAAGGGCTTAGAAGGAACATGGGTGGTTTTTAGTCAGTAGAAGTCTGACACTCCCTACCGCTCTGCCTTGCAAAAAAAGAGATTTTCTCAGTATCATCTATTAATTTCGGGCAATTACAGCCTAGAGAAATATAAATAATTCAAGTTAAACGTTATAATTAAAAATTATAAAAGCAGGAACATTTTTGTGGTCAAATAACTAAGCCTAAAAATACTTTAAGCGTGGAATTGATGGTACATTAAGATTTAATACCTAAATTACAAAGAGAGGACATTAAGAAGCCCATGTTAACCAGTATGTTTAAATAGCAATTGTATTCATACGCTATTAAACTTATCTTAATTCTATTCATCACTTCTATAATAAATTCTACCGCAGTACAAGCACTGTAATAACATTACATATTCCCATGTCTAGCCCGCAATACAAGGTCAGCACGCAGCGTGCGGTGCCATAACCTCTTGATTAAAAATATATCGAGGAAGAGATCTTAATAAATACTTGCGTGTTGGGAGCGCGGTCGAGATACTCTCGTACATGATCGAGTTTATTGTACACTCGTGGTTTGGGACTAAATTACGATAGTAGAAGAAAACTGAAGGATTTTTACTAAGAATCTTTCTACTGTCTTAATAAAGATCTACAGTCGTAACAAGTGGTTTGAAAGTCTGACAACCAGTCTTAACAAGGGTACCCTCGGGGCTGCAGGTTGTTCGAAAGAGATACCGCGGCCCTGACACAGAAGGAACATGGGTGGTTTTTAGTCAGTAGAAGTCTGACACTCCCTACCGCTCTGCCCAGAGCGGGAGGAGTAATTTGATAATTACCATAATAACCATATGTGGAGGCTTGTTATTAGCAATTTTTTAATTTTATATTCTTTGCTTTATTGTTTTGTTAGTCTGTAAGCCTTCTTCAAAATAAAATAAATAAATAATAATTTCCCAATCTCCAAAAAAGGGGTATCGTATTTACCCAGTACAGTCAGTGTCCAGCATTATTTGACCCCTCGTATAAAAATGAAAAGGGTAAGTGGTATGAGAAGAGGGTCAGGTTACCCAGGATTACCTACTGGCAGTACTACCTAGGTTGAGGAGGTCAGATAGTCTCTCCCTGTAAAATACTGGTATTGAGCTGCAGCCGGTTAGACTGGGAGCCGTCCGAACATGTTTGGGAAAGGCTAAGACGATGATGATGGTGCATGTGTTGTGTTGTGAGTGTCCCGGTTGTGGGGCTATGACAGGTTGAATATGCTAGATTTTTTAAATTTGCCCACACCAGGTATTTCTCCTGTAGGTATCGAGGGTGCGTTTACAAACACTTAAATTCACATACACAAACACACACAGAACCGAAACAACTATCTGAAGGACATACAAATATTTGTTCCGTGCGGGGATCGAACCCGCGACACGCAGCGCAGCAGTCCAATCACTCAGCCACTGCGCCAACCGTGCCGTCGATTGTCGATACCTATAGATCGATTGAATGGATAGCAACATATTTCCGAAGTGAACTATTGCTACTTAGCGGCTCATTACGTCTCCACTGTTTGGACATCATCATTTCAGCCAAAAGACGTCCACTGCGGCACATAGGCCTCCCCTAAGTGCCGCCACATTGACCGGTCCCGTGCGTCCCGCATCCAGCGGATCCCCGCAACCTTCACCAGGTCATCGGTCCACCTAGTGGGAGGCATTCCAACGCAACGTCTTCCGGTTCTGTTCGCACACAGGCCTGAAAATACAGTCTATGGCCCACGTAAGACATCCAGACTTAATATAATAATTGCAGAGCTATTAAAATCATTTTCATATTGAAATCTTCAAGTTTCATTATTTTACAGTACCACATAAAAGGTATGGTAAGTAAGGTGAGTTATGTGTTATGTAAACAAAACTGCCCGTTTCACAATTTATAGCTATTGTGTTTCAAATAATTTATACCTCACAACAAAGAAATTCATTTATAAATTGTGGCCAGTTTTTTGTTCAGCATTTTTCCTGAAGTAATAAATTAAGTAAACAATTACACGTAGAAAGACCTACAGTTAAGGTGCTTTTCCACCAGAGATGTGCTATGTAGCTATGCTGCGAAGATGTAATAGCTAAGCTGTGATAGTATGTGACCGTTTCCACTGATGCTATGCTATGTTTCGATATTATTAGGGAATATAGCATAGCAACACATAGCACGCATCCATATCCCGCATTCATAGCACGCATCCTTCCATGTAAAAAACATAGCTTAGCCGAGTCCGTTCCCACCTGTGCTAAGATGTGCACCAATTAATATGATTGGTGGATAACAAACGCATCCATAGCAACGTAGCATAGCACATCTCTGGTGGAAAAGCACCCTTATAGCGTTGTGTGACTAGCAGCGTTAAATACTAATGCAGTGAAAATATAAATAACTCCGGAATGCATGCGTCACCGCACTGCAGAGGAAAAACGTTGCGGCAAATGTGTAAATCAAATAGCAGAAAGAACAAAGACTTCACGACTTTTATCCGTCTGTAGTTAGGTAGAGACGAACGCTTTCGATGCTATGGTCATCGATGACTGTAATGATTGTCAATCGTGTGGAGAAAAAGAAGACCACTAACCTAAAATATAAGGCTCTCTCTCTTACACAATAAACCTTTCTAAATTAATTTGTATTTCCTTTTATAATGATAACTCTGTCCCTAGTATTAAAGTTACAATCATCACACATCAAATTTTTGCCTCTTTTGAGCAAGTCTCCTTCCTGTACACAACAATATTTGTGACGAGAAAAAATATCAATAATTTCTCATTCGTCCCAAAATGATGACGGAAATCTAAATTGTTTCAGTTCAAAATCCAGTTACGGGTACAAAATTGCGATAACTGAACGGCGTCACTGCGATAATTTTTGTGTTCTAGACCTAGTTACGGATCCCCCAATGGGGTTAAAGTCACAGCTGTATTTTTAACCGACTTCAAAAAAGGAGGAGGTTATAATAATATGTTCGTGTGTATGTATTTTTTTTTTTTTATGTATGTTACCTGATTTCTGCCCCATTTGTGGACCGATTCTCAAAATTCTTTTTTTATTTGAAAGAGTATACTCCTAGTAGGGACGGATGGCCGATGGGGCCGAAAAGTTCTCGAATGGCGACCGCGAACCGGAAGACGTTGCGTTGGAAGGCCTCCCACTAGGTGGACCGATGACCTGGTCAAGGTTGCAGGAACCCGCTGGATGAGAGACGCACGGGACCGGTCAATGTGGCGACGCCTGGGGGAGGCCTATGTCCAGCAGTGGACGTCTTTTGGCTGAAATGATGATGAATGATGACTCCTGAGGTGGTCCCATTTTAATTTGGTGAAGATCTGGTGCTGATCTTCGGAGATATACAATGGAACTCTTCAAAAATAGACGGCAAATCTGTCGTAATTGCTGGAATCGCTTGGTTGTTTATTGAATATACATTATCATGACTTAACATCACGCCTGTATGCTCTGAGGGGGTATGCAGATGTGTACAATACACATTTTTTTATGTAAGTAGGTATGTTACCTGATTTTGTGTATCGCGAATAACTTCGTCGTTTATGAACCAATTTTGATGATTATTTTTTTATTGGAACGGAGATACTTCAAGGGCCACCATGATATGGAAACCAGGACCTGATGATGGAATCCCAGAGAAATCGAGGGCAACCCTCAAATTTCATAGGCACATATTACGTGTTTCGTGCTTTTTCTGACGCTATACAAGTATTCGCATCTAGCAGTCATCACTTCATGTTGATGAGTTTATGATGGAAGGTACTACTCCTCAATGGTTAGGAGTTGAAAGCAATAATCAGGGAATCTTGAAGGTTAAGGGTTAGGTGTAAGTATTTCTATAAGATATTACAACTAAAAATGAAAAAATAAAAAACTTTTTGCAAAAAAAAACAACCGACTTCAAAAACACCAAAAAGTGAAAAATAAACTTCAGAAGAAAAATCAGCTTCTGAAGTCGGTGGCAAAAAAACCAAATAAAACAAAGAAATGTCACCGACTTCAGAAGCTGATTTTTCTTCTGAAGTTTATTTTTCACTTTTTGGTGTTTTTGAAGTCGGTTGTTTTTTTTTGCAAAAAGTTTTAAAATACAAATTTTTCAGATTATTACTTTACCTAAATTACCTCCATGATCCGTTTACTATACAAGCATCCACTAACACAATGTTTTAAGGGTGCTACATTGAGTTTTACATTGTGATTTTTGACCCCAGCTAGTCGTTGTCCAGCAATATTTTTTGCGTAGTAGGGGTACTTAATTTGATGTACATAAATGCTTGATTGACGGCGTCATGAAGGGTTTGCTTACACCCTGTGTATGATCCCATCTCATTACCTCATTGACTTACATTGCCGATCGTCTGTTGTTCAATAAGGAAGATTGGAAGGTTCTCAAAGTAATTCGCTTTTCCAAGACAAAAGATCTCAAAGCATTCCCTAAAAGGATATGTGTTATCAAGTTTAGAGGCGCCCTCGGCGCAACCCGAGGCGTGTCTCGTAAATAAACCGTAGTATGCTATTGCGAGGCGCATATACCCGGTTATACCCGGGTGCGTATACCCGTGCGTGTATTCAGACTCGTATCTCGTATCTCGGGTTTATTCCCGCCAAATCACGGGAATCACGCCCCGGGCTCCATCTAAAAGGTTTAGGTACAGAGTATGAACAAGACAATGTCTGGAACAAACATTTTGTGATTAATTCTGTAATAAAAAACTTTCCATAAATATCACTTGAAACACTTATCCTTATTGTGCATTATTAGAACGATCGAGACTCATCATCATCATTTCAGCCAAAAGACGTCCACTGCTGGACATAGGCCTCCCCCAGGTGTCGCCACAATCAAGAACGATGATTAAATAATAAATACATTCGGAACGTTCTGCTAATGCTAATGATACACATTGCCAAAACTGAATGCTCATATTCGACTACGTCAAGATTTATATTAACTGTTAGTACTGGCAAAAAAAATCACTGGGATTTTCTCAGTAAGACACGGAGTTTGAAAGTAGGCTGTATGATGATGCCTCAGAAAGCTTTAAGGCCTGCCCCTGTTACCTCTCCGGTCGTGTCGGATTGCCATCCCATCGGACTATGAGAATAAAAGAACAGAGAATACACCTATGTTATGTATGCAGAACTATGTTACCATCGTGCATTATTAATTATGTTTTAGAGTATTCCGTAAAGTTCAAATACAGGTTTGAAATATAAAACACGTGCTAAAATTCTTTACTTTCAACTGTCTTATTACCTTTTTTTAACGATGGGAAATCATCAAATGACTCTTCCCGCTCTGGGTGGAGCAGGAGGGAGTGTCACTCTTACTGACTAAAACCATCCGTGTACCTTCTTAAGACTTTTGCGTTCGAAGGCCGTTGTTACTCTTTAGAACAATTTGTGACCCTGGAGCTGTCTTATCCCTACTATTTGGTGAGTCATGGTGGAGTTATCGCATGTCTGCGGGATGAACTAGGCGTATTTTATATAGTGATGCTGTCGAGACCTCGAACTACACTTTACACGTGCTGAGTGTGGCCTCGTGGTTCGTACCTTTATCAAATATGAAAATAGTTACACGCAAAATACTGAAGCTTGCGCAATGGTCCCAAAGGTCGTCTAAAAATATCTTAAAAATTCTAGGTATAATGAACAATGTGTATCCATTATAAGTATAACGTATGCGTAATATAATGTGTGTGTATGTATGTAGTAACTAACTTTTGCCCGCGGCTTTGCCCGCGTAAATTTCCATATTCCAAATTTCCATACAAACTTTCGTCCCCTATTTCACCCCCTTGGGGGTTGAATTTTGAAAAATCATTCCTTAGTAGATGCTTACCTCATAAGAAGAATACGTGTGATTCCCATGTATGTGTGTCCTACACAATCTCCTTTACGGTAATAAAATGTACTATGTGTGTTTTATTCTAAAACCAGCCCATACCGCAAAGTGCAGAAGAAAGTCAGCAGCATCAACACGTAAATCTTAGAAACGTTTAGAAGCTATTTAGCCTACTGTATTGATTTCATCTCCATGATATGTAACGAAACCAATAGTTTAGCCTGAACCTATCCTATCCTACTAATATTATAAACGCGAAAGTTTGTATGTATTTATGGATGGATGGATGTTTGTAACTCTTTCACGCAAAAACTACTGAACGGGTTTGGATAAAATTTGGTACACAGATAGTTACCTGGATTAACACATAGGATATCCCGTAGGATATATATGTAGGAGGATAAATATATTCTGATCCGTTTCATATATGTTTTTATCCCGATTTTATCTTCCCGTATGTTTTTACCCCGGGATAATTTTCGAGTTGTAGCGGGTGAAGCCGCTGGCAACAGCTAGTATTATCATAAAGTACACACGAAGTTGCAATCGTTATTTCACGAGAAATTCAAGTTTAAATTTTGCTAAGATATACATATTACAGGTTGTGACTGTTACTCTCACCTGTGCGCCATTCAAGTCATTATCATTTCCAATTAATAGATCAACGTGCTACAACGTCGAGTTCCTCCGTGACATCACGTCTCGTGCCGAACTCCGTGAAATTACCGCGCTCCGGATAATCACGGTAGTAAGGCTCCTGTCCCACCGCCGGCGGAAGAGATTTGCTATTTTTTTTTTTTTTTCTTTAATAAATAAATAAATAATAATATTCCACAACTATCACACAACGCCATCTAGTCCCAAGCTAAGCAGAGCTTGTGTTATGGGTACTAGACAACTGATAAACATACTTATATATTTCTAAATACATACATATTATAGATAAATTACACCCAGACACAGAACAAATGATCGTGCTCATCACACAAACATTTGTCCTGGGTGGGAATCGAACCCACGACCTCCGGCATAGCAGTTAGGGTCACTAACCACTAGACCAACAGGCCAGCCTACTTCTCAGACAACCAACTTAAGTAAAGAAACCAGTACTTACATCAAGCTACCCGAACCTGTCGAATACTGATGTAACACAATTTGAGTTCATTGAAACGTGAAGCAGAAGAAGCGAGTGATCGGCAGCCACAACCCCACACTCTCTCGGGACCGTCTCTCGTTGCTCACTTGTTTCCAGTTCCTAGCTGAATTCCCTACTATGACGACTTAACACAGTCCTGACTTATTTTTAGTCCAATGTGGAAAAGAGATAACTCTGTATAGTTCTGACACGTTTCCGCAGGACTGTTTTAGGTTGTTAGTGTGGTCATAGTTCCTGTACCGCTAATCGCCAGCGGTGGGACCTGTTTTCTCGCGGTGATTACCCGCATCCTTCCCGTGACGTCATCACTGTGTTAGCACGTGCATATTGTTATTATGCTCCCTAATTATTATGCCTTCATTATGATATTGTTATTATCTAGAAGGGAGCGAGGGCTCAGTTTAGGTTTGAAAGATGCTTATGTTTAAAGGATAGCTATAATGATAAAGTTATTGGCTTCTATTCTATTCTTAATTCTAATTCTAGTCTTCTATTAGATGTCTATTCGTAGGAACACGTTGTTTGTAAGAATAGCATCCCTGCTATGTGAAATGGGCGTGAGTTATTTGTATGTACGATCATCAGACTTTTCTCAACTATGTTGCTGAATACCAGTATTTTGACCTCTATAACCCAGTTAGTACAGGATAATACGATACTGTTTGTTAAGACTGGTTGTGTGTGAAACATTCACGCTACTGACAACCTGTAAGTACTGCTTAACATGCTTTATGAAGCACTGGAGGAAACTCAGTATTCCAGTCACCCATACCAGGCAACTTAGTTTTTTTGTATGTATGTAATCACACAAAATGAACCAGAGTTACTTAACACTATATCAAAGCCCCTAAGACGACCCACTGACCAAATTATTTGACTATTTTCTTCTATCGAGAGTTTTTTCATCGAGTTACCTCTACATAAGATGTTTTTTCAGAAATTCCATCTCACAATTTTCTGTAAGTAAAGAAAATTACGTGTTCAAAGAAACTACCTTCTTACGAAAAATGTAAATATAATTTATTATTTTAGGCAATCTCTTCGGGGCATTATTATTTCGTTTGTGTTCGTACGAACAAGTAGCTAAAATTAAAACACGTTTTTTATGTAAAAAACGGTACATGAGGCGCAAAAATAATGTCCCATTGGCCCAGAGGTATAAGAGCTTACTTTTTAAAAATAATTAAGGATTGGTGTGGGTGTGTATTGTGGAAGAAACTTATCACAAAACATGTATTTAAAATAATACAAATTAAAGAAAAGAAAGATAAAGTATTTATTGGTAAAGGGGGTTTCCCTACTACGACTATGATGGTCATGACTTTCATGTGCGATTCTGACTCGCGCTTAAATGGTAAAGGATCAGGCTACCTAATCAGATTACTGAAATACAACCTGCAATGGCTGACAGTTGAACTAGCCAGGTTCAAGTCACGCCTGTCAGTGCCAGCCTTTATATTTTGTCTCTAATCGATTATTATAACGTAGAGCTGAGTAGCAGACACGAAACCGGTCTGTTTGAAACTAAATGTTGAGTGTCATACATAATTTAAGTATCATAAAGGTTTTGAAGGAGCAGGGGTGGCTCAGTAGTAGCGGCCCCGACTTACGAACAGTGAGTCGTGGGTTCGAACCCAGTCAGGCGCATTACTTTGTGTAATTTATTTCACCACCACTGCTCTCAAAACGGTGAAGACGGTCTAACGGTCCACCACGGTCTAACGGAACCAAAAATTCGAAGACATGTGACATCTACCAATCCGCACTGGGCCCGCGTGGTAGATCATAGCCCATCCCTCTCCTAGAGAGGAGGCCTGAGTCCCTGCAGTGGGACCATTATAGGCTGATGATGAAGGTTTTTGATTATTGTTAAAGGTCTAAGAGTGTTCATGTTTATGAATGGAGAGGAAGACCGAGGAAACGATGGATGGATCGTGAGAGAAAGGTACCTATGAAAAAACGAACGTTTAAAAAAAACTGGCCAAGTGCAAGTTGGACGTGCACATGAAGGCTTCCGTACCATGACTTCTTATAGGTTTTCCTGTAATCTATACGTGTTGAACTAATTTCTGTATTATTTTTTTCAGAATTTTAGATAAGGGGGGGAAAGGTCGGACAGACAGACAGATAGACACACGAGTGATCCTATAAGGGGTTCCGTTTTTTCCTTTTGAGGTACGGAACCTTATAAAGAGGAATAAATTATAGCGTGATGGTTGACAGAGGAGAATAGAAGAAAACAAACGTGTGGCGACGACCCCAAGTAATATGGGGCAAGGGCAGGAAGAAGATGAAAGATTTATTATTATTAGGCACTCCTAACGAGACTGAAAAACATGAACATTATCTATCTACATAAATAAAAAGAGAAGTCCTGACTGACTGGCTCATCAACGCCCAGCCCAAACCATTGGACCTAGAAAGCTGAAATTGTGCACAGAGGTTCCCTTTATAATGTAGACAAGGAATAAGAAAGGATTTTTCGAAATTCAACCCTATAAGGGGGTTAAATAGAGGATGAAAGTTTGTATGGAAAATCGTCATTTTCATGCGGGCGAAGCCGCTGGCAAAAGCTAGTAACAAATAAAGCAGATTAAAACGAAAAACCACTGGAGTATCTCAATTCGTGGCCATATTACTCTTCATACTGGAACGTCCACATATTTAATACGCATTCTGACGGCACCACCTAAAAGAGATGGTCTAATCGTACAAATAAGGCAAAGTGTTGTAAATGCCGTGTAATTCTACTTAAGCTACGAGCTGAGGATCCCGGAGAATATTTAGAAAAACCAAACCAAAACAATACTTAATAATTCAACAATAGATTGAGGTTACACCAAAAACCAATACATAGTTTTTGCTCCAACCAGTCAGAAAACAATGGCACAATCACATAAACCACAAGTTTTAATTAATATTCTCTGCGGTTTTGTACAATCATCCACAAAACCGTTCAGATTATCTCTTCAGCAAAAATATTGGACCTACCCGAACATATTGCCAATGAAATATTCAAGTAAAAGTAAAAAGTTTGGAATGTTAAAGAGATCCTTTCAGAAAGTCACTTCAAGAGGATTACAAAGTAAATCCAAGTTAATTGAATTGGATTATCTAATGTTAATATTAAGTTGTCTTTCAACCTGTCTGCATGTCTCTCTGTACGTTAAACTTCTCGTTATAAGTACTAGAGTAGTTCTTTGTAAGCTCGGGTTCAGCTCAGTGAATCTCAATGCATCTTAATTAGATCATGCTCAACTAAGCTAGCGTACGAGAATCTGCTTCGTATAAAATTGAGCAAACTTGTCAAAAGAATATATTCATGGTGTCATCAGACAGCGGTCAATGGTGTCGAATCGGTCTATAACATACCATTTATTATTGTCAGACAACTTTGGTTCCCGTCGGGGCCGCGGATTTTTGTACTAGATGACGTGGCCTCGGCGCAAGGGCAAAGAAGGAACATGGGTTCGGTTTTTAGTCAGTAGAAGTCTGACACTCCCCTTCGCTCTGCCCAAGAGCAGGGGGGGTCATTCGATGATTTTCCACCCACCAAAAAAAAAAAAGACAACTTTGGTCCCCGGCGGGGCTGCGGATTGTTCAAAAGAGATACCGCGGCCTCGGCATAAAGGGCTAAGAAGGAACAGGGGAGAGGGTTTAGTCAGTAGAAATCTGACACTCCCTACCACTCTGCACAGAGCGGGAGGAGTGATTTGATGATTTATCATCCCCAAAAAAAAAGAGGCAACTTTGACCCATATAGATTTAAACGAACATACATAGTAACAGCTAGTAAACAATACAATTTGTGTTAAAATCAGAACCCTATTTATTATGTATGTTTATAATATATAAGTACCATGTTTTTTCAAAAGATGCTTCATCTTTCTCGTTTTTCTCCGCTTCCAAATTAAAAAATGACCAGATTATTCATATTTTAAATTGACTAATTTTTTTAACCATATTGTCTTAACTCAACATTTAGGCCCACTGTTTCCCATTTCCTTTGTACTTGTGGATAGAAACAACCGAGGTTCAAGCATAAGTTGAGGAAAATTGAAAAACTGAAATGCAAACAAAACCTCGTGTTTCTCTAGTCTCATATAAAAACAATGTAATTGTGTTTGTTTGGCACATCGGGCACATACTCCGCGGCCGCCGCTGTCCCCGCCGGTTTATTGCCAAACTTTATATTCATCGATCCACCTTCCGCCCCCCCTCCCCGACCATCCCACCCCCTGAGCGACCCACCGCCGGAATTTTAGGATCTTATTAAACCCCCCTCTCTGATAGACGGGTTTTTTATAAAAGAAAATAATACTATAACAGTTAAATTACATTCTTTCGTCCGAAGTGTTATTGTCTGCAGCTGTTTATTTAGTTTGGGACACAAATATTTGTTGTTTTGATAAAAGAAGATTACTTCGATGACATTTTTGTTGAAGATTTATGTGCCTGCAGATGAGTGATGTATGCTCAACGCTTGCGTGTCGAGTGTCGACGCAAAGTGGTTATTGTGTCGCAACAGAGAAACGTGCAAATTGATGCGTGTTATTTACATTCTCAACATATTCCTGAAAAGGGTAAAATGGGGTACGATTTATTAAAATACATTTCTTACAAAATTGGTGTTATAACCAATTTCTTTTTGATGGCGTGAAGACGCACAGCATCGACAGAAGTGAAAGGGTTGCTCATGAGTGGGACAAATTATGCAAACAAAAAATACGTCATTTAAAAAGAAAAAGTGAAAGAGAGAAAGAATTATTGGTGAAAAAAACATTGTGAGGAAACATGGCGGAGAGATATGAAACACCCTAACCACACAATAAAGAAAAAGATAATGAAATATTTACAGATCACCACTTAATTACATATTAACGGCCTGCTGATTGCTGTTCCACAGTAATTAATCTATACACTCTATAGCTATCTATCGTGAATCTCGGAAACTAGCTAACTACTGAACCGTGCTTCACCTCAGATCGATGCCTCTCACGTCGGTTGTGCCTCTTGACCCGGTTGCCTCGAGTGGCGGCTGACGTCATCGCCTCTTCGCCTCGCCGCCTCGTCCATGCCTCACGTGATGCACTCCAGATCCGATCCACCTTCGAGCTTCGCTTGAGAGGAAGATTTGGAAATTAAGGGGTTGAAAGGTTAATATAATGTAGTGGTTTTTCACTAGGTTTCTCTCATACTTCTAAAATAACTTGTTCTATCTTGTTTGAAGTACGTTTGTTACATAAAGAACATCACTGTTTTCTCTGCGCTTCTGTATAGAAAAGGACTTTTGGCCACAAGGAGTAGCGAATCGGTTCTCCATGTCAGGCTGGAACTTTTCAGACCTTGGAATAGTTTGGTGGAATTTGGACGGTTCCCAGACTTCATTAGCTAGCATTCTCTTGTTCAATACCACAAAATAAATAAAAGAGTGTGAAGTCTACAGACTACCGTATGGCAAATGTAAAAAGATTGTCCAATCATACCTCTAAAACAAGACACATTATGAAACTGAAAAACTTAACATAAGTGGTGAACATGGACAAGCAAAATCACACACATATCCCCCACACACACACACACATACACACACATAATCACAGAAACACACAATCACAGACACATACTCTTTACCTCAAAATTATCTTTAAATTATTTAAAATTATTTTATATTCATGTATACTAAAATCTTTAACTTAATTGTCAAACTTAATATTCTGAAATTGTTACAGTAACATCAGAAGCACTATGTGAACTTTACGTCATGATGCCTTAGGGGACCAGACTGCCTTCTCCATAACACAGGTTTTCGTAACATAGCTAGGAAAGCAGTGCTCACCCACACGATTGTAGAAATAGTACTTACTATTTGTAAAACAGTATTTTTAACATGTACATACATGCCTTGTTTTGAGTAAATAAATATTATTATGATTATCAAACGCGTTCGTTCCAGCTTGCAGTGAAAACTTTGGCGGTGCTGTAGTAGCTAATATTGGAATGGGTGCAGTAGATAAGTAGGTACTTCTTATCGATGTAGAAACGTGCGATATTCGACCTTCTATTCTTTAGATCACAGACTATACCGGTGCATCTATCAGACACTCAAAAACACAGCAACATTATTACTGACACTAAAGTTAAATATAGTATTTGCAGTGTCTAACATTTTCATTACATTCACGTTCAAATACTTGGAGAAAAAAACCTATGTGTGGAACCCTTTCTCGCCATATTTTCGTAAGGTGACCGGGAGGGTAAAAAACGTGCGAAGCCCTCCTCATGAAACATCCAAGCACACACATTTGTCATGTCGTCCTCTCCCTCCATCGAAAAGAAAATGAAACTCCTTTTTTTGTGAAGCGTTCCTTGTTTATTTTTTTCATTTGGAAACATAAATCTGCTTATGAATACTTACCGAGGTACAGGCGGGTGTAGGGAAGGGTACAAAATAGCGTTCTGTGTGACCTTTACATATCTTTTTCATTTTCCGGTTCTAGGTAGCAAGTGATTGCTTCTATTTTTGCACTTCAGGTGTATTTTCACACTTCACAGGTGTCTGGAATAAGATCACGGTACTTCATGTGAGACGTGATTCTCAACGCATGAAATATTTGTAACGTGAGTGTCATGATCAGCAATACGAGTATGTCTGTCATGTGTAAGTGATATGTCACAGTCAAAACTGTTAATCAGTCAAAACTACTTTTGACCGGTCAAAACTATATTATTAGATGGTTTCTGTTTTATTTCTCTACTAAATTATAATAACCTAAATGTCGTTAGGAAAATTAGGTTTGTTAGGTTTTTTTTTTTAACCTGTGAATAACCTTGTATGATAGCTAACATTTATTTCGCGTTTTAATGCAATACGGGGTTTGACTGCAACCAGTCAAAAGTAGTTTTGACTGATTAAGAGTTTTGCCTGTAACATATACACCATCATACTGAACCACTTTCTCCATGAAGCTAGCAGTATAATTACAAAAAAAAATATCAGCAATACCCATACGTCACATTAATTAGCATTTTTATTTAGCTCCAGTAAGTATCGAAATTTTTGAAGAGACACCTGATTAGGTATTCTTTTCGATGGTCAGTACCAGAGCCTCAAATATGGCCACGAATTATGTAGCTGAGCAGTTTAATAAATCATAGACTTCATGACTCGAATAGAGTATTTCACCAAAAAAATCTAATTAGTCCGTCTATTAGATTATGGAAAAATATTGGATGTGTTTTTGTTTTATCAAAATTAATAAAAATTGACGTAGATAAAACGCGTCAAAGATCGAATAAGAAAGATAAGTGGGGGCTTGTGACGTCACTTTCTGAATAAAAGTACTAACCTTGTGACGTCACAGGACTTGACATGACTTTTCGAAGCACTGTATTGTCTTCACTGTTTGTTTACGTGAAAAAAGCAAAAATACAATCCAATATTTTTTGGAAATCCACCTGACGGACTTATTTGATTTTTTATGGTGAAATCGTGCCCTTAAAGCGAAAACCAACTAAAGTCACTTATGGGCAAAAATGAGTTATAAGTACCGTTAGAATCTCCTTTTCAAGATCTACATACTGGTAAAACCCGTTTTCCGATATGACACTCCGTTCTGGATTTAGCTTTTAGCTAAAGTAACTTAACAGGAGATTTTTGAAATAAAGAACAGGCAAAACCCAATAAGTGTCAGTTAAAGCAAGGTTTCTGCACTGTAAACCATGTTTTTAGCCAGGAAAGACATTGTATCCCGTTTAAGTGGTTTTTACATGATTCAAGTTAGATGAACAATAACAATTTAATAACTGAGTCAAGAGACTAAAGATTTGTACTTAGTTTTAGCAATTATCCATTAGGTAAACATACAAATTTCGTTTAATTAAATTAATTAAAAAACTGCTGTCCAAACTCTATTCTTCAAAAGACAAGAAAACATTGCGGCTACAGCAAAAACCACTAATCTGCAGCAGTTTTCAAGCCAATAATTAATTTTTCGTACTTGTTTTGAGAATTAAGTTCTTTTTTCTCTTCCACCCGAGTAATGAATACAATAAGAATTCAAAAATACACGTACTCTCCTCCTATCAGTTGTTTAAATAGAAATTTTACGATTCGAACCTTTAAACACGATTTTCTCGAAACTACGTTTTATGCAGTTAGTTTGGTTTTGAAGTAAGGGCACGAAATACTCTATTAAGTAGGAGCAGAATTTTCATCTTTTTCTTTCTTCTAACCATAGAACCATAATCGCTAGCCCCTTATCACCCCGACATCCCTGAAACCGCGTAAAGCGTCGGTCACACACTTCATCTTGTCCTAAATCGCGCGACACCAACCAACCAACAATGGCTGACCGCTGACCCCTTATCGTGTTAATGTTTGTTTTCCCTCCTTTGTTACGTTCTCCGTCGTGTTTATTTCTTTTTTAGGTTTCCGTATCTCAAAAGGAAAAAACGGAACCCTTATAGGATCACTTGTGTGTTTGTCTAACCATTCCCTCTCCCATAGGTATCTCCGAAACGATTGAAATTATTTCAACACTTATCGATTACAGGAAAACCTGAATTCTATGGTATTAAAATAACATTGAAAATCTCTCAATATCTACTACAATGGTACGGAACCCTTTTGTTTTGTTTATTAGGTGGTGGGAAATCATCAAATGACTCAGTCAGACTTCTACTGACTAAAAACCACACATGTTCCTTCTTAGCCTTTGTGCCGAGGCCGCGGTATCCTTTCGAACAACCCGCAGCCCCGACGGTGATGGTACGGAACCCTTCATACGTGCAAATCCGACTTTCACTTGGCCAGTTTTTGTTAATGTTCGGGAGTCAGGTCGTTGGCTTGGTGCGCTTGGGGCGATATTTGATATCGTTATTGTATTGTTTACTCTACGGAGGTTTTTATTTAGTTTTGTTCAGATTAAAATTGGGTGGCTTTTGTACCGTTATGGTTTTATCTGGAAGTGTTTTTGTTTACGTAACATGACGTTGTGATGATGTATGCCGCATGCCGGACAAACTGTGGGCCAAAATAGCAGGAAACTGGTGCCCTGACACAGTGAGGCGGGGTCGCGGCAGGCCACGAAGGAGATGGCGGGACGAATTAGACAGGTTCTGCCTGAACTGGAAGGAGGACGCACGGGTTCGAGAGAAATAGAAGGAGTGGAGGGAAGCCTTTGCTCAGGAGTGAGAAACAGTAGGCTAGAAAAAAAACATGACGTTAGTACACAAACATTTCGCCAGTTTTGTTTGAGTCCCATGTAATATTATTGCAATCAACCGGACATAAATCCAGATTTATGTCTATTAATCCTTTGTTGTCCCTCTACAGAGCAAATGCCTTCCTTCCCTCTTCCCGTTATCTTCACTTGTCTTTATAAATAAGTCACTTATTCAGCTTATTCTGCGATATTCTGAGCCCAAAATGCGTTCGTTCTTGAAAAGTATTTGTACATCGTGAAATCATATGCCCCAAGAATGACTCATCATCATCATCAATACTCAATAGTTTATTTGCATTCCACAATGTGAACTTAGGTGGTAAATTTTCTACGCTGCGCGCTGACACTGACATCTTACTTTGACATCAGCTTATTTTGATCACAGATTAATAAATTTACTTTTGATCAATTGATCCATAGACACCGTGCGCCTGCGGCATCATTTTCGTTTTCGTTCGTTTGTCAGTATTGCCATTTTTCTCTCTTGGCATAGACAATCACTATTACAATTAATAAATATTTTAATGACTCCCTTATTGTTTTTATTAGTTTATTTTTGTTTTTTTTTTTTTTTTACTTTATTTTAATTTTAGTTACATATTTTGTTTCTGTTTTTTTCTGTAAACGTGGCGTCACCAATGGGCCCTATCAGAATACCAGCGCTGTGACATTTGTCTCAAATGTTACAGCACCATACTGAGGTAGTGGCCTTTTGGTTTCGCACGGGACTAATTTAAATAATTATATTATAATTATGTCCTAATTTTAAGTGTATCTCATGTTTACTTTGTTAACTTTTAATTTTTTGTCAATACGACCAAGTCCTGTTGTGAAATCAATAAATACTTTTTCTTTCTTTCTTTCTTAAATTAAAAATAATGAAATCATTATGGACCCTGTCGGGCACAGCAAAAAGCAAAGATACAGTAGGAGAGAAAAAGCTTCAAAAATACAAAAAACCATATAAAAAATAAATTCAATAAGACCATAATAGGAATTCTTTACAACCACTCTCTTTTTCTTTCTTTATCACTCTTGTCCTTATCCCAATTCATTTGGTGTCGGCGCAGCATGTCTTCCTCTTCCACACCTCTCTGTTTCTCGGCATCTCATGAGACACCTCCTTTCTTACCATATCATTCTTAACACAGTCTATCCATTGTTTCTTTGATCTTCCTCTACTCGTATATCCTTCCCTAAGAATGAGTACCGTGTGCAAACCACGTAGTTCACAATACACAAGAAAACACATTAATCCAACTGCCAAAATACAACAACAGCGACTGAATACAGAAACTACATCAATTCCACATCGGACTGCCTCATCTAAGTTGCCTCGCCTCGCGACTTGTTACTAGGAAACTTCTAGAAACAAGTGTTCGGGAATATTCGCGGTGGCTGGGAGCCTTTAAGCCGAGCTATGTACAGGTACAGTCGTACAAGCTTATAAGTATACAGGCAGAAATCTTTATAATTCTAGTACATTCAAAATATTGATTGCAATTTTGTTTTCTAAAACTTTCGCATTAATCGACTGGCTGTCGAACACTGTATCGTTTGACATGAGTCTCATAATATAAAGTATCTGTTTAGTCTTAAAAGTAAATACAAGTAAACTGGTTGTATATTTATTAGCTAGTGCGACTGTACGAACTGCTCTGCCTGTATCGAAAGTAAATATTGGATTATGTAGAGCCTAACTCATTTGCTTTTGTAATCTTTTTGTGATATCTACTCCGCCTCGCGTAGTAGATTAAAATAAATGTAACTTGATAAAGACTGCCTCATTGGTCTAGTGAACTCTAGTGGTTGCAAACGCGACTGCTGTGCATGAGGTTCGATTCCCCGGTTGGGCAAAGAGTTATTGGGTTTTTCAAACAGGAATTTCAAAGTTGCAGTCACGGAGCCTCGATTAGTGCCCGGTTGATGGCAATAGGTTCGCCCCATATTACATGGGACTTAAGCATAACTAGCGAAATGTGGAATGTACTAATTAATGGGTACACCCCTAACCCATCGGTGATTACAGGCATGCTTTTATTTTATATGTTAAAAAAAAACTTTTTAACAAAAAATAAAACCGACTTCAAAAAAAAAACACATTGTCGGTTTTATTTATTTTTTTCACTTTTTAGTGGTTCGCATGTTCATGGGTCATAATGTGGACAATGTAGTATTTTTTTGAGTTTTGTTGATTTTTCAAAAACCGTTTATCCGATTTCGATAAAAAATTATGGGACCATTTGGAAAGTATGCCCTTTCCAACAAAAGAAGAATTTTTCAAATCGGTTAGCAAATGACGGAGTTATGCCCGAACAAACATAAAAAAAAACAAACATCCTTCTTTTTTTAATAGTTGGAAAAATAGAATATAATTATGAACCCGACTTTCAGCTATAATATTCTTACCAAGTTGTTCTATTTTTCCAACTATTAGTTATAACCGACTATGCACATATTCATATTTTAATAATTTTCTACAATATTCATGGACACATAAAAGCTAGCGAAGTGCAGAAAATCTACGAACAAACACATATAATATTTAAAGAGAAACAAGACTACACATTCAAATTAATAATACATGAGTAAATAAAAAGGCCAAGTCGTCTTTAGAGAATATATTCAGCATTCCTGAAACACGTAGCGCGTGACAAATCCTGAAAATATACTGAAAATGCAACTGAAACAAGGTGTAGCAAGAAAACTTAACACGTGACTCTGCTGCAATTCTCGCTTGGGGATAAAGTCATAAAAATGCTAGAAACTAGAATCAGTGGCGAGACTTTTGGGGCTAAGATTAAAACCTCGCAATAAGTAGTGTGCAACTCGAAGGGACCGTCTGCTTGCCTCAAGGGCTAGTTCAGGACTGTTCTATTTCGACGTTAACGTAGATCCGCTTGCTACGTTTATTTGTACAATTATCATATCAAGGAACTAGCTTTTACCCGGATAAATCGGAAATATACAGACATACACATAAAAATTATACCCCGTCGTTTTTTGCGTCGGGGGTTAAAACATGATCAGGATATTTATATTTACTTACACAAATTGTATATAATTAATTATATAAAATTTGTGTAAGTAAATGTAAACTTAAAACTAAATAAGTGACACTTACTACATAATATATTGTAGCGGCAAGCATATCCCGCATACCTAGGAACCCCCCCTTGACTAAAAGAAGAACATTCACGTCCCACACTCCCACCCAGTTCACACGGGCCCCAGAAACGGTGTGAACAAAGACTGCCTTTTTAATTTAGACATAGAAACTTACTTTAAAACGTGACAACCTTACTTTGAGCTCAACTTGTATTTCTTCTTGGCACCGGCTCTGTTAAGCTTAAGCCAAGGCTGAATTTATTATATTAAAATAAATTCAGCCTTGGCTTAAGTATTAAATCGCCGCTATGTTATGTGTGTAGGCTAAGCGCTGTTTTATAGGTCTCGTAAAAAGGTGTCTAAGAGATTAACTTTAGAGGATTTTAGATAGCAGGGTTTTGCAGATTTTACACAGCAACTGATACATTTCACAAGCACCTTAAGTCTAGTACCATTATAGTCAAATTTCACCATTAGAACAGAAAGTGATCGGTACATGTATGTATGGGGTATGTATGCACAGTATGCGGCTTAAGTCTGGGTTAAGTGCTAATTGCGGTATTGGTAATGTTATTCCAAAATATTTACAATATTATACTCTCTCTATCGTATACATTGTGATGAAACCATACCCTTTCAGCGAATGATTGCGATATCTATCCCATGATGATCACCCTTCAATAAAACAAACTGTAACCCAACTATATAACGACAGCTCGGCGTCAAAAGAACACATTTACAACTATGAAGCCCCTCCCCCTCTCCCTGCCATGTCATAAAAAGGTCATATCCCTAAAAAACAAATTCGCTGGGTTACAGACATGTTACAGCGGACAGTTCGGGGCCTCGTGATAAATGTGGAAGGTCACAGCTCGAGGTAACTGTCGACCTAATGTTTATGTTAAAAGGACGCTTTTATGCGCCACAAAACAGACGATAATGTGCGGAGGTCCTCGTAAACGTGGTCCTAGCGCCGCAGCCGGCAGCCGGGTAACCGGCCCACCTTCAGGACAACAGTACTCAAATACAGTATTCCAACTAAGAACCAATGAAAATAATCGAAATAGGGATGTTTCCTGACTTAAAAATGAGATTCTGTTTAGTCCGTCTGTTAGATAATCGAAAAATATTGGATACATGTTTTTTGTTTTATCAAATTAATAAAAATTGACGAAACTAAAACGTGTCAAAGATATGAGCAGGGCAACAGGATCAACAAACTACGTTTTTTTTTTTTTGGAAATCTATTTGACGGACTAATTCGATTTTTTTTTGTCAACTACCCTATTGACTGACGCACCTAATGGGTGTGAAAATACTCTTGACGGTGCCAAAAGGTATGTGTACTTTCTGTCATTGCGATATTTTTTGGTTCTAGCTAGACCATACCTGGGTACTTTTTAGTTAGGGAGATAATGAGGCCTGAGGTTATAGGTTCGCCCGTCGGGGCTGCGGGATGTCGAAAGAGATACCGCGGCCTCGGCACAAGGGCGAAGAAGCAACATGGGTGGTTTTTAGTCAGTAGACGTCTGACACTCCCTTCCGCTCTGCCCAAGAGCGGGAGGAGTTATTTGATGATTTCTCACACCAGAAAAAAATAAATTTAAAAAAAGAGTTATAGGTTCAACTTTTTCACAAGTTGCCGACTTCGTGAAGGATCCGTTGTGTAAACCAAAGCTAACGCTTTACACGCTTTACAAAGCACGAATTATAAACAATTCTGGTAACTCGGTAGGTACTGATTGAGGCGCGTTTTATATGTTACTTCACTACCACAGATTTAAAAAATTGAGCGTAGTTGTTTTTCTGTTTATCTTCATACTGTGTCATTACTGTTCTTTTGATGGTTGCAACTTCATTCAGACGGGTTTATTTTAAAATGTAAGCGAATTGTGTTGTTTATTCTTTACTGATGTCGCTCTTCAACTTTTATTACTTTATTTATTCCGTTCTTCGAGAATGTTCGAGTCTGTAATTCTAGGTTATGTTCTGTCGGTTGGTCCGAGACGAGTTTTCTTTAAGTATTTTCTGAAAAGAGCTCATTCACATACATTTTAAATGTCTTGTGATCACAGGACGACTCTCCTTGACAATAATTCATAGTTTGATGGCCAGGTTGCCAAAAACACTTCACTTTACACTAGGTTTCCAAGCATCATCTTACTCATTCCGTTCAGTAGACTAGACAACATCTCTGCTGAAAGTAATTCAGTAAAGACAAATGATTAACATTTCTCGTTTCGGAAGCCCTCTGTTGGAGTATGGTTGGAGTGTGCCACGTTTTTCTAAAGCGCTTCCAGAGGGACAAATTAGCTGAAAATAAGGAGGTTTCCCTCCTCCAGCCTACGTGATGAGACTTTTGAGTGGTGCCGGGACAAAGTACGTTCATATCTACCTCTGTTGAGGTACCGGCACTGAGTGGGTTGTGATCTTTAATCAGCCGTTGTTACTAACACTAATAGAATATAATACATTTATTTTCAGGTAACAAAGACCCATAGACAAACCTCAACCTAAATATATACTAAAAACAATTGTTTTAGTACCTACTAAAACTATTATGTTAGTAGCACTTCACTTCACTAAATGTACTAACAAAACTCAATTCAGTACTAGTTCGCCTTTGTGTTATTGTTTAAATATTATTTGTGTTTAGTTACAGTTCATGTTTAGCGGTAGTTAATAAATAATAAATAGTATCTTTTTATTGAAGGAAAAGTACCCAAGAGTTGTTACATAAAAATATAAGTGATAATAATATTGGACAACTGATAGACAGATAGAAAACAGACCTCATAGGAGATGAATGGCTATGATGGCCCTAGATCGCAAAATTTGGCCTCGCAAGGCCTTTGCCCACCCGTCGGGGCCGCGGATTTTTGTACTAGATTACGTGGCCTCGGCGCAAGGGCAAAGAAGGAACATGGGTTCGGTTTTTAGTCAGTAGAAGTCTGACACTCCCCTTCGCTCTGCCCGAGAGCGGGGGGGGTCATTCGATGATTTTCCACACACCAAAAAAAAAAAAAGGCCTTTGCCCAGCAGTGGGGTGCCACATGCTAACAGTAACAACTGACCTACATCTGGCAAAAAGCTGCTTTACAGTTTGGTAGAAATATAAATATTTTGTAATGCTTCGGATGTCACCACGAATAAACACTTTCTTATTTTTTTGTTCAAATATGTATCGTAGTCTGAAGTAAAGTTTAATTTATTTATTTCAATGATTTGTTTATCGAACTAACCTGTATGTATTCGGAGGATTCGTAAGTAGAATACATGTGCGGGAGCACATGTATTCTTGTAGAACAGGGATGTTCTACAAGTACCTACTCTGTTATGTTTAATACTGGTGTATTTGCGTGAAAGGCGTTGCCGTGAGGTACATACATGGTATGTATACATACATGTGCATGTGAGCTGAAATCTAAAATGTCACGCGCTTCAATTTACGTTATCAAGGTATTTCACAGTTATGTTACAAGGCTTTATATAAATAGTGGCGTGGTTTCAGTGTTCAACGGAACTCCACACTTTCAAGAGTTCCGTAGCTTTGTCCTAATGTATTGTTGGGTTGTGTGGTGGTTTAATAAAAACTTGGACTGTTTTTAAAGTATTCCGACTTAATTTTTAGGGTTTTTTTTTGCCTCGAAAGGAAAAAACGGAGTCCTTCTAGGATCACTTTGTTGTCCGTCCGTTTGTCTGTCTGTCAAGACCCTTTTTCTCAGGAACGCGTGGAGGTATCAAGCTGAAAATATCAAACTAGGTGTTGCCAGCGGCTTCGCCCGCTACAACTCGAAAATTATCTATTAAAAGGTATTGAAAAAAAAAAACTTTTATATATTTAGTTACGTGTAAATAAAAAAACTCGTTTGTATTAATGTAAATTATTTAACAATGAACCTGCCATCTTGATTCTATACAGTATAAACATTTTCCCGAAAAAAAATCTGTACTTAAAGACTACTAGAAAAAATGTCAAGTGTTCTCTAGACATTTCGCTGTTTCTTTACTTGAACTAATGAGCACAGAACTAATCCGTTTAGTAAAGCTGACTAGCTACAAATTGAGAACAAGCAGACAACGTTCCTTCGGCTCAACCTTTTACATTTAACAAGCTACGCTTCGCTCGACAACAAATAACCTTCAAGTTTCTATTGCGTTTATCTCTATTCAAGTTTAATTTTTTCCTTTGTTCGTTTGGGACAAGCCCTCCATTTTATTCAGAACCAGCCACTCTTGAAAGCCAGAATCCACTGTGATTAGAAAAGCACCGAAGCAATGAGGCTTGACGAGTCCTGGAGTAACGCAACTGTCTTGGACGATCATCATCGTCTGCTTAGCCTTTTCCCAACATGTTGGGGTCGGCTTCCAGTCTAACCGAACGCAGCTAAATTATACTAAAATTATACTTATTAGTATAAAAGTCGCAAAGTCGCTTCCCGCTGTCTGTCCCTATCTAAGCTTATACATCTTTAAAACTACACAACGGATTTTGATGCGGGTTTTTACTACATAAACTATTACATAGTTGTAGTATACACTACATAGTTGTAGTAATGGTGAAGTTTCACATAGAGCGACTGCCTTACTTACCTCCACAACCAATTTAGTACTGACCAATAGAATACAGTACTCGTTGTCAGGTTGTCAGACCTTCGGGGAACTGATCTCGTAAATGGGTGAATTTCAACAAGAGATTTTTATGTGTCATTTCGGTGGATTTTTTTTATTTCAATGCTATTGTTACGAGCTGGGTATGAGATAAATAAAATCACTACCAAATAAACACACGAATTAACTTTATTACTCACAATACACTTATAAACAATCACTTCAACAGTACTGAACACTTAATCGCACTAGATTTCTCTTCGAAGCTTTCGTTGTCTCGCTTAAAAGTGAACTGCCTGACTCCGTCCTCTATCGGTCCTTTTATACCCAAACACACAAAAGAAATTCGAGATAATTCTCTATTATTCAAGAAAGCATCAACAAAAAAACATTAACAAAAAAATAAATTTAAAGATAAAAGAACCGACAAGGAAGAAGTTACTTAACGTCGTCGGCATACGGTCGAAATTACAATGACAACTGCCGGCGACTCCCGGCGCCTGACCTTGAATACAATGTAAGTTCTATACCTACTACGGAAATAGGTACCTACAAGAATGAACTCGTATTTTTTAGGTACTACAGAGTTATTAGCGCGGTTTCTCGAAGATTCTAGATGACCGTCGTAACACTGCCCCCTCCTTAGACATGCTCGTCCCGAGCATCATTAGTCCCGTTATATCGCGCCAGTCGGTCCACATGCACAACCTTAGGCGCACCTCGCGGACCCTTCTGTATCCGGTAGGTGACATCGTTGATCCTGGTCACAACTCTGTATGGTCCATCCCATTTTGCTTGCAATTTCGGAGACTTTCCCTTGCTCCGCACTGGGTTATGCAACCACACCAGCGAACTTTCGTCGAAACCACGACTGTTTGCCTTCCGGTCATAACGAGTCTTCATCTTCTCAGACATCTGTTGTCCGGATTGCCTGATATGCTCATACACATCATTTAACTTGTTACGCAGGTCATTCGCGTAATCCGTTACACTGCGTGGGACATCCGGGGGAGTTCCAGTGATTAAATCTGCAGGCAACCGTAATTCCCTTCCAAAGTTCGCGAAGGCTGGAGTTACAGTCGTACTTTCGTGAACTGCACTCCGATAGGACAGAAGAAACGGCTGTATGTGCTTGTCCCAATCCCTTTGCCTGTTTTCCACAACTTTTGCCAGATATCTCTCCAACGTCTGGTTGAATCGTTCCACCATTCCATCAGATTGTGGGTGGTAAGAGGTGGTTCTGGTTTTGTGGGTACCCATCAATCGACAAGTCTCCTGAAAAACTTGCGATTCGAAATTCCTCCCTTGATCGCTGTGAATTTCTAAGGGTACTCCAAAACGACAGAAGACTTCCTGAACCAATTTATCTGCGACTGTTGTGGCTTCTTGGTTAGGAATGGCGAAGACTTCTGGCCACTTTGTGAAGTAGTCCATGACAACCATGAAGTACTTGTTTCCGCTATCGCTTTCTGGAAATGGTCCCGCAACGTCCAGTGCTATCCGCTCCCAAGGGGCTCCCACGTTGTACACTTTTAATGCACCTCTGCTTCGCGTGTGAGGTCCTTTCACAGCCGCACAGCTGGTACATTTGCGACACCAGTCCTCCACATCATCTCGACAGTGGATCCAGTAAAAGCGCTCTCTGATCTTCAGTAGAGTCCTTTTCACCCCCATATGTCCTCCTGAGCATCCATCATGGTAGAGCCGTAAAACATCCGGTACCTTAGCTTTAGGGACAACCATTTGTAGATGACAGCTGTCCCCACGAGCGTTTTCCCATTTACGGCACAAAACTCCATCCTGGATCACCAAGCTGTTCCATTGTGCCCAATAACTCTTCGTGATGGAACTCATCGCAGCCACATCACTCCACTTGGGCTTCGGACCACCAGCTTTAATCCACTCGAAGATCGGTTTGATATCCGAGTCACTTTGCTGAGCCTGCTGTATGGTTTCCTTCCATTCGTCGCTGAGATCTGTTCTTAGCCTCCTCACAGACACAACTTCCTTAGTTTCTTGGCTGGAACTCTGCATACAATCTTCACGCCAAGGTCTTGAAAGTTCATCATTGTTACCGCGAGTTCTCCACTGTTGCTGGGCAGTCATATCAGTCGCCTTTTCCGGCTGTGTTCGGTCTTCCCTCGGTGTGCGTCGCTTTTTACAATTTGGCCGTAGGTGACCACTTTCTCCACAAGCGTAGCACCTAGGGCTGTACTTTCGCGGACGCTCATGTACAGGTGTTGCCACAACTTCTCTGACGTAGTGTGTTCGATGGTCTTGTCTCACTGCTTCTACTTCCAGAGCATGTGCTAAGGCGTTCTTCAGCGTCTTATGATGTCCGAGTCTCACAGCGGCTCTCACTTCCAAGTCACGTATTCCGTCGACGAACGCCTGTACCAAATTTCCATCGATGAGTGCAGGGGCAGACCGGTATGCTTTCCGAACCATCGTTTCAACTTCCAGAGCCCACTGCTGTAAGTTCTCAGCACTACGTTGAACGCGATCCCTTAACTTAGCACGAAAAACGTGCTCCAGGTGCGCGTCGCCATATCTGGACTCTAATGCCTCCAGCAGCTGTTCGTAGGTCACATCCTTGCCGAGTGCCTCAAGAATGGTAAGAGCCTGGTCTCGGAGACCCAAAGTGAGCGCGGTCATGGCTTGCCCTTTGGTCCACCCATTCGCTTTCATAACGGCCTCGAATTGGATTTTATAGGCCGACCACGAAGATGTTCCGTCGAATGGCGGCACTTTAAACCCGCGTACTGAAGGTGCAGCAATCACCGAAGCCACAGCCCCGTCTCCAACCTTAATTTCGCTCAAGGCCTTCTTCACGTCGGCGATCTGAATTTCGGCCTTTGCGATACGGTTGTCGTGCTGCTGTACCTGCTCCTTCACCACGCTCAGCTCTTTCCCAACTGATGCGTGAAGATCCTTCATCAGGAGCATCTGTTCTTCTTGGCGTCGGACCTGCTCCTCTTGATCGCGTTGCAACTTTTCCTCCAACCGGCGGGTCTGCTCCTCTTGACGCCGAGCCTGTTCCTCCTTGTCCCGTTGCAACTGCTCCTCCAACCGACGGGCCTGCTCCTCTTGACGACGAGCCTGCTCCTCTTGAAGGCGAGCTTGCTCCTCCTTATCTTGTTGCCGCTGCTCCTGCAACTGGCGAGCCTGGTCTTGCAGCAGCGCCATTAAGGCAGACAAGTCTGGTACTGCTGGTGCTGGAGAAACGCCAGATGAACCAGCGACTGGCTCTGACGTAGGCTGAACACCGCCAGGTGTCTGTGTCGGGGAGTCTCCAAATCGCCTCTGGTCCATACCTTGCTGCCGCTGACTCCTCGTACGGATACTATCCGTGTCGTCCTTCGGTAGAATCGGCATTATTTATCCCCGCTTCTGACACCAAATTGTTACGAGCTGGGTATGAGATAAATAAAATCACTACCAAATAAACACACGAATTAACTTTATTACTCACAATACACTTATAAACAATCACTTCAACAGTACTGAACACTTAATCGCACTAGATTTCTCTTCGAAGCTTTCGTTGTCTCGCTTAAAAGTGAACTGCCTGACTCCGTCCTCTATCGGTCCTTTTATACCCAAACACACAAAAGAAATTCGAGATAATTCTCTATTATTCAAGAAAGCATCAACAAAAAAACATTAACAAAAAAATAAATTTAAAGATAAAAGAACCGACAAGGAAGAAGTTACTTAACGTCGTCGGCATACGGTCGAAATTACAATGACAACTGCCGGCGACTCCCGGCGCCTGACCTTGAATACAATGTAAGTTCTATACCTACTACGGAAATAGGTACCTACAAGAATGAACTCGTATTTTTTAGGTACTACAGAGTTATTAGCGCGGTTTCTCGAAGATTCTAGATGACCGTCGTAACACTATCTACATATTTTTAATGACAAATAAAACTTTAGCCTATTTTATAACATTGTGCGTGAGTGGACATCAAATATCATCAAAAGTTACATATATATTTAAGGATGAATTTTTAAGAGTCCACTGAAATGAAAAGTGTCTACCGAAATGATAAAAATTACCACCGAAATGATATACTGTGCATACTAATCTAACACGAGTTATAACAGCCACCGAAATGAAATTATTTTTGTCCTCATATCACTGAAATGATAAACTTACTTTTTTGGCGGGAAACCGCAAGACGTTGGGGCCAGGTGCGTTCGCGCCGAGAGCGTGAGCCGGCCTGATCCGAAGTGAGGAAAGGTGAGGGGGGCGTAACAACGCAATGTTGACATGGCTATTCTACTAAAACTTACTATCCTCTGAAATGATAACTTTTTTCCAGACAAAAGTTAACTGCCTGTCAAATCCATGAGAAAGAAGATTTATAAACAAACAAAAATAGTTTTATTTGATCGAATGTATTATAATTTAATGAAAACAAAATCGATTTAAATCCATATTACGAATGTATTTGCAGGGGAAGGTATTTTATGAGCGGAATTGGGTTCAGGACAGGCCACTGTGATGATAGAATAACACTTTGTATTTATTTTTTTCGTAATATTAATGGGTAGAAATCAATTATTTTTTTTGTCAAGGTAGAGAAGTACTTACGCTGTTGACAAAAAATATATAAAATTAAAAATTAGCACATTGCACTACCGTTCTCAGGTTTGCCGTGTATTTTTTTTTGCTTGGGCAATTCACCCAAATATCGCATCGGAAAGTACAGCAGCAGAGGAGTAACAATAAAATGAATATTCACTTTTCTCTATATCAAGCATAAAACAGAATAAAGCCAATTGAGAATATTCCGTAGCAGAGAATTGTCATGAACCTCCGAACATTAACCAAACCTAACAAAAGTAAAGATTCTCACCATTAGGCGAAGTATTAAGACATAACCACTATCTCTGGGCCCACATGTAGGGCGATCCGCCGGCGATAAGCGCAGCCTAATGTGCCGACTTCCCGAACGCGGGTCCCGGGAGCCCGGGACCTGCGGGATGCGGTATGCGGGACTAATCCCCAGGGATCCGCGCAATCGCTTATCGACAAATCGACGGCTTGAGCTTCTTCGCGGAATGAGATTGAAAAGTATGTGATTTATGAATGGAGTGTATTTAAAAGATTTTTATTTGTTTGAAACGTGAACTTTTACTTTAGTATTTGTAACAAAACACGAACGAAAAACCAATGACATCACTATTGTAAGATTTATTACACCAAAACACCATTATCAACAACAATAATAGTGATTAAAATGACCACTAAAACGAATTCTTAATTAATTGGCACTTTTATAATTAAATGATATTCCCAATAATAACCTAAACGCCTCTTTGTAACCGCCATCAAAGTTCGTTACATTGGCCCCCGCGGGGGGTGGGGTGACTCCCATCCCCGCGTGGGGATCAAAGCCATCATCTGCATAGCGGATGAGGCCGAAAGCCGAGGCCGAGAGCGATGGCTAATGAGATCAGCGCAGTTCGACGATCTCATCGGAGCATCGTGACGAAATTCTGTGTACAAGCTGCTGTGAATGCTCCCTTTACATAAAATATATGTTGTTTTAAAATAGCAAGTGGCGAACAAAGGAAAGTAGAACATTTGAAGCTTTTGTTGGGACTTAAGGATAATTCCCATTACTTTTTATTACGTTCGCACCCATAAGATCTGTATGATTACTTTTTTTTAAAGTGATTTAGATCTATTGCTTCTAAAACGTTCCCGTTTCCCTCCTACATTAATTTCATTGCCTACTGGTAGTCAAACACCCGAAAGTCTGTAAACTAAGTGTAAGTGTAACCAAGTCTAAAACTGCATTGTAGAAGTCAGGTAGCATGTCTATAACTAACATTAACTATTCAGTGATATCCAGTTAGACTGGAAGCTGTCCCCAACATAGTTGGGAAAAGGCTAGGCCGATAACCTTCAGTTCAGATTCAGACCCCTGTCAACTTTGATGTTATTATTTAACTTATAAACATAAATTTTGCAGCGACTGTAAACAGCAACCAACTTTAACTCTACAAGACATCCTAAGCAAAGCAGAGGAAAACCACACACGATTCAACAAATACACAAGTAATATTGTTCGTACTTGTAATACTAATAAACATGTACCGCTGTTTGCACTGCGAACTGGAATACACAGTAGTAAATAGAACCCCTCTTTGTGGCTAGGTTGGAAAACATGCGATTAGTAACGAACGAACAGCTGAACTGGGAGACCACACTTCCTTCCTTCACAGAATTTACTGAACAAGGCTTAGACAACAGTTTCAGAAATAGGTCAAAGACTGCAAGTTTTGTTTTTTCTTTTGGATCTAACTTAAATCAATTATTTTATTTCCACGCTGTCCCACTGCTGGGCAAAGGCCGCCCCCATGTCTAACCAAGTTTGTTTGTGTATCTATTAAATTAACAATATTTCTACTCTTTCTCTTTTTTTTTTTTTTTTTTTATTTTTCTTTTGATTTCGATAAAAGATGCAATGTTCGGTGTACGGCGCGAGCAATCGATCTACGAGTAGCTAGGTCTCATGTCGGAATTTTTTTTTTCCACTATTTTCCTCCGAGTAGTGCTCGGAGGAAAATAGTGGAAAGTGGTCGCTGAGATACTTTAATTTAGGAACTATAAACAACAACAAAATTATGTCTATAATCTCAGAAGAGAAATATAATAGGTGAGTTCGACAGAAGAAAAAGAAGAAGTCATTTTTTGTAAAAACTCTAACGGAACAAATTAAGGTTTTAGGTTCACTAGTTTCGGAGATAAGGGGAGGGGGAAGGCGGACAGACAGACAGACACACGAGTGATCCCAAAGGGTTTCGTTTCTTTTCTTTTATGGTACGGAACCCTAAAAAAATGCTTACAGGCATGATGTTATATTATGAAATACTGTTTGTTAAGACCACTTTGTCTTTGGTCCTCTGAGACATGTTTGCTGATGAAGATCCTGAGTGGTCCAGTGATGTCTGATTCAATCATACGAGTACGTGAACTGATGTGACCCTGGGAACACTAATTGTATCTTGATTGTGGTTACGTGCTTGTATTCCACTTGGGATTGTGGGAAATATAATGTTTTATTATACAGATCAAGGTCTTGTTTTTGGTTCACAGTTTTTGGAATCGTGGTAGAAAAATATGAGGGGAAAAAAGAATAATCTTGATATTGGAACTACTTTTATACGTTTTTTCTAACGTCCGGTCTCTGGTTATGCGTATTTTTATCTCTATTCAAATCTGAAGTATCATACAAAAAAAAAACAGATAAATCAAATAAAACAATTTTATAAATCACAACTTCTACCAAATTAATAATAATAAAAGCTGCTGAAGACCGAATTGATATTTACGACCATTTTATATATATATGCCCATTGTGTACACGTCCCATAAAATAATGACTCAAACAACAATACCTAATTCCGTATTCGAAGCCCGTTTTATATTCGCGTCTACGATTTTGTAGACGTGCTACGAGTGCTACGAGGCCTCTACGAGTTTTGCTACGCCAATACGGTGTATTATTGCTTCCACATTTTGATGCAGACATTCTGTATGTATATATTTTATATTATTATGTATGTTTAAGTGCCTCATTTAGTCTAGATTCTACACTAAATCACTTGATATTCTAGACTCTAGAATATTAAAGTGATTTAATGTTTAGTGCTGTAGCGCATTGTTGACTTTTCATAAACTTTGTTAGCGTTACGTTTTTGGTATATCTATGGGCCAAAGTTACCGGAAAATAAATGAATAGCGTGTTAGAAAGTGGTTATGTTTTTTTTGCTTTGTTCTGTCATTTTTTTTTTTATTATTATAAATGTGCTTGCTCTTGACTTCAATCAAATAAAAATCAAATAAAAATCATATTTAAATGAAACAATAACGATAGACGAAGGTTATGGAAAGTCTAAGATTTTTAGCTGTTTAATTAATTTAGAGTATATAGTAGCAAAAATGTTATTATTTCGATGTATAGTTATACTACTTATTCTGCTTAATCAACTGACGCAACAATGTAAGGGTCTAACTAATCTTGCTTTCTACAGATGTTTTTAAAAGAAGATTGAAAAAAGACTATGTTACGTACTCTATATATGTTACTTATGCCATAATAATTGTTGTAGTCTTACTTTATAATGCAAGTACTGTTTATTTTATTTCTTCTATACCTACTTAATATTTATGCTGTCTTAGCTTTCGTGCGTTTTTTCCCACGGGTGACCACTGTGCACCAGCGCTGTGCTGTGGGTTCCCATAGCACAGCACCATGCTGAGTGGTAACCTGCTTGTCTCAGTCACGACGTTACTGTTAACATTGTTTATATTATCCCTGCTTATTTTATTTCTTACTTTATTTCCTTTGTGTCTCCTTGTATGTTCTTGTTTCTGCGACAAATAAATATGTTTTCTTTCTTTCTTTCTTACTTCATTGTGACAATGTATCGTCTCGTTCGATAAGTAGTGATAATGTACCAGGCGCACAGGTACATGAGCTGGTATGTTATATGTCGCGATCATATATCACCGTCACCGCGTGAATGCTAACTCCCGAAATTATGCCACCTAGTAATTTATCATTTCAACCAAAATAGACACTAACCTTCAACACGGCGAACAATAAACAGACAGACACGATTACGTTCATATTTTATACAAAAATGTGTACAGTTTTGTTGAAACATTTTGTTTAATTTACACAGATTAGTTTGGTCGTGATAATTAGGAATTAATTACGTAATTACTCAAGGCTTTTTTGTACAGTTATTTTTACTTGTTCAGAAAGTTTTTATTAATGTTTTAAGGGGAAACCAAAGTTAAAACAGATAACTTGCTCGTGGTGTATCTGGTCACAAGCGCTACCGCTGAGCATGGGGACCTGACTTCGATTCCCAGTTCAGACAAAGCGTCATTGGGTTTACCTATCAAGGTGTAGGCATCCGCTAAGGAAGGATTTTTCGAAATTCAACCGGTAAGGGGTTGAAATGGGGGATTAAAATATACGTATACAATATTAATAATGCCGTTAATTTCTGTGTACTATAAGTACGCCTCCTCCTTACCCTTTAGGGATTACAAGTATGACGTTATAAAAACAAAAGAATATACCCCAATTAAAACAATAATATAGCAACAACACGAACCACCTTATTATTTTTAGTGACGTAATTAATATCCTCAAGGGATTTCCAAAGCAGCGATAAATACTGTCGCTCGGCGCACCCTCGGAAATTAAAATACGCAAAAAATGGAAGCATTTCCAGCTAAATGAAATGACAGGCGCATAGGTAGGTAGATAGGAAGGCAGGTAGGGTGGGCGCACATGGGGAATATGAACACGTGATGCACTCCTTTTTTTTGGAGGGTGGAAAATCATCAAATGACCCCTCCGGCTCTGGGCAGAGCGGTAGGGACTTTCAGACTTCTACTGACAAAAAACCACCCATGTTCCTTCTTAGCCCTTTGTGCCGAGACCGCGGTATCTCTTTCGAACAACCCGCAGCTCGAAATGCAATCCTCGATGAGTTATGCATTTTGTAAGGGGAAACGGTGAGGTAGAACCTACCTATTTTTACACAGCAACATTCATTCCTATTGGATAACACCTAGGGAGTGTTTTCGAGGCTGACACTCTCAGTTGTAAAGAAACGGACCCATGTAGGAATCGTACTTATTATAACAATAATTAATACATGATGGTTCCATTCTTCATTTGAGCACACACCATCACTCCCCTTGCGCACACAGTGTCTCTACAACATGTAGTAACACCACTCTGTGTATTTTGCGTGAATAATGTAGAAGGTAACCACAGCGTGACAGTTTGATATCATGCACGTCGTTCACGCAGCGCGCAGGGACGCACAACGTGTAGCGTGGTTTCACTAGGTTCCGTCTTCACGCGGGTTACGGAAAGTGTCGGGTCTTACAGTCCAGCATCTTAGAATATAGAATAGAATAGAATATGTATTTATTCGTTAAACATCTTCATACTTTCAAAGCTTAACATTGGCTTTTTTCCAAAACAAAGCTCGTAGTCCCCCTTGGCAAACAAATAAAAATTAATAAAGAAATAACTACTGTCCTTTCTAATACTCCTATTTATAAAATGGCTATTATGTCCAAAGAACAAATTGTGACATAGATCGCTTTATGGCTGAGTAGATGTAGAGCCGACACGCATGCTCAGCGCCATGTAAATGAGTTGGTACCGAGTGATGGATCGCCCCCATTCGCCCCATTTGTGTCGCCTGCTCACGGATTTATCAAACTACATAAAAAGAAAACAAATATAGTAAGAACATTTTTTAAAGGGAGTAAGTAAATTGTAGGGACGGGTTTCCGAAGATCCCACTTTATTCTTGCGGAGGCAGAAATATCGTTCTCATAAATATTCCGTTCGGTTCTAAAAATGTGACTTTATTAGTCTAGATAAAGTATGCAGACTGAATTTTTATTTTAATAAAATAACAAAGTTCCAACAAGTTTATGTCTCTATCAGTAATGAGTAAAGCTTTTTAAAATGGAAACATTTCTTTCACATGACTTTGGGTACTTCAAACTCGAGTAGGTACTTACGTAAGCACTTTCAAACTCAGTCAATAAAGACGTTTATTTAAATTAAGTAAACATAAATATACTGGAAATATGAGCACTTTTAAGTCTCAACTTTATCCCACAAATAACAACACAGGCCAACTTTCCCTTATTATAATGTGCAGGGTAAATATCTAATTATGCATTTCCCGGGGGGGCTCCGACAATCGCGGGCCATCGCGCAAATCCCGGAAACCGGGATCAAGGAACGTCCCTTTTTGGGATTCGCCAACTTATGTGTGGGTCTGACGCACGTACACGCGTGTTGTGTGTGTGTGTGTTCGATCGTCCACGTGGCAAGGGAAGCTACATTCCAGTGAGAGTGACTTGTACGAGTATGTCACGATGTGGTATTATTAGTTCGTTGGGGAAATATAACGAATAGCAAAATTGCTTCAAGGGGAAATTATGAAATGCCTGTGACGTGTGATTAAAGAAAATATACAAGTACCTAAATAGAAATAATACCCAAGTGTAATTAAATAAATCAAGTTATATACAGTAGGTAGTATGTGAATTACTATAACATGCTACCTTTGTATTTATTTGATTTACTTTTCAAACTCAACTGTAGAATGCTTTAGCTGAAACGAACTACCCAACATTTGAAAGCACTCGACATTTTCAACGTTTCACCACAACTTTATAAAACAATGTAGGTGTATAATAAATCAAATGTCTTGTCGCTACCGCCGCTCGGCTCCCCCAACTTTACAAAAGAAATTATAACGTTAGTTTTACAGATAGAATCTCGAGATAAGACAAAAGTTTGTCGAGTCCCGCCTGTGACTTTTCTTTTCCCGCAAATAATTTAGCTTGGAGTGATATCGTGTCGGGAGGCATAACTGTGCGCTCGATGAACACGCGAACATCGTGCAACCCGCGCAGACCCCGCACTACTCCTGAAAACATTACAGAGTTATAGGCACACTTAGATTTTATGAACGTCGATTCTCCCTTATTTAGAAAGCAAGAAATAAATTCCTTTTACACGGAAAACAAGGCTGTTGTTTCGCTCGCTGCTACTTTAATATTAAACGGCGGATATCTGGGAACGCAAATACAGCGCTCGTAAATTATTTACATGCAAACAATCGCTGGATGACGTCAATATCTATTGCGTTATTTATGTTTAATAGCTATTCAATACAAGGGGTATTGATCTAGGAACTTGAACGATGCAGATGATCCTCATTGAAACAGTCATTTCACTAATTGATGTACTTAGCATACCTAACGCACATTTTCGAACGAACCAAACTCCCCAAGCTATGAGATACGACAGCATAATAACTAGGAAGATAGAACAATAGTATATAATATCGTTAGTCATAACTCATTCTGAAATATAATATGTAACAACGTCTAGGACGTCCCACATTGTACAGATTGAATCATTTATCACTCACTGAATCACTTCATCCACGGAATCGATTGACATTCAATCGTAATGCGACTGAATAATACATCAGCATGCAGCACGGGCTCGCATGTGGCAGTGACAGCACAGCACAGGTGTCGTGACGCTAATTGGACATCTATTGAAAAATACAGCGAGTCGCTACTGATGGCTTTAAACTCTAGTCGAGCAATACCAGGCGGCCATAGGTCGCGTGATATACGCGCTAATTGTACCAAACATGCGACAAAGTTGAACATTGTGTACAAGACTGGATTCTTTTAATGAGCACAGCACATTTATGTTGTGTACTTGTTCAACAGCGAACAGTGTCCCGCCAACTTCGTAACTTCAAGTTTTATTTCTTCGGAAGTACACACATCAACACGGTCTAGGGATATTTTTAAAAAAGCGAATTACTATCAATGTGTTAATTATTTATATGACATGTATATATTTAAAATATAGGTTATTTAATATTCTACCATTTTTTAATAATGGTTAAGGTACTGATTAAAATTTCAGGATTTTATGGAAAAAAAATGAAGCCTATACGGAAACCGTATATGAATTAACTTTTAATTTGTGAGTAAAAAATGAAAAAAATAGAAAAATCATTTAATTTGTGTTTATAAACTTGAAGTTAGAAGTCTGAGAAAGCGCCCATGATGTTCATAACACATCGGCAACGATTCGGCATGCTCAGAACAAGGTTGTCAATGTCTTGCTGCGGAATATTGTCCCATGTCAATCTGAGGTGCGCAAAAAGTTGATCTTCTGTAGCCAAATTTTCAGGAACTTCCTTCAGAGCTCTTCTTTGCAGCATATCCCACGCATGCTCAATGGGATTTAGATCCGGCGATTGAGCAGGCCAGTCTAAGGCCCTAACATTATGTGTATGTAACCAAGCTGCTACCGTTCTCGCCGTGTGTGCCCGGGCATTGTCGTGCATGAGCAGGAAATCTTGCCCCATTTGTGTTCTGTGAGGCAAGATTACGGGCCCCAGCACCTGTTGGACGTATCGTTCTGCCGTCATATTGCCCCGCACCCAAACGTGATCCGTCCGTCCTCCAAGACGAATTCCTGCCCAAACCATAATTGTTCCTCCTTGGTATGGGTGAACTTCCTGAGGGTTCTGGAGACGGCTCCATCGTCCAGGAACTCGCCAAACACGCGTCCTTCGTGAATCTGGATGGAAGCCGAACCTGGATTCATCCGTGAACAGCACATTGGACCATTGCTCACGGCCCTAGTCCACGTGGTTCCGAACCCATTCTAATCGTCGTCCACGATTGCCTCTCCGTAAAGGTGGGACCCGGAGTGGTCTACGAGAGCGTAGATTGCTTTCATGCAGTCGCCTTCTTACAGTTTGGTCACTCACAAGCACTTGGTGTTCCACTCGCAGCCTTTGGACCAATTGAGTCGCCGTTGCATTTGGTTGAGCTCGCGCAGTAATTTGCAAAAATCGGTCTTGTCTGGGGGTAGTGATGCGACTTGACCCCCGGTGCCTCTCCGCTACTTCACCTGTGGCACGATAGCGTGTCCACAATCTTGAAATTACATTTTGATGGGTCCCTATGGCCTCAGCAACATTACGCTGAACAGATCCAGCTTCCAGCATTCCCACAGCTCGTAACATCTCCGCCCTCGTCAAATGTCGGCGTTGCATGGCTACAATACCTCAATTTTAACTTTATCTTACGTTTAAAAATGAAAAAAAACTGTAACTAAACGTAATTCGTATTGTTTTTTAAATTTCGCACAAATGAAAATTCCCTCTCCTATACATCAAGACATTTTTATGCCACCGAAACAAAAGAATTTTCAAAAATTTGAATTTGGAATTAGTCTGAGATAAATTACAAACAAATCGGTGTATTAAAGATTCCAATGCGGCCAGTACTTTTCGAGTTATTTAATTGAGTATGAAATATCCCTAGACCATGTTGATGTGTGTATAACTGATTTTAATAGAATTTGTAACTAAGCAAACCTCCGGGGGCTTAGCTTGGCTTCCTTGGAGATTATACCCGTTTGCTGTTGTAGTTTATTAAACAGAAAACAAAGAGAAAATATGCAAGAAAGCTTGAATTTTAATAAGGTTTACAGACTGTACCTCTGTTTGTAAATTCGTTTTTCATAATAAACAGATTTCTGTTGTACCTATCTCTTGAGCATAGCCTAGATTCTGCCAGCTATGGTAGCTATTCGCATCTCATTATTTCGTACCACATAATATTCGTACGGTTATGACAATTTTTGGTACGCGTCGAAGAAAATTCTACAGTTGAACAGAATTTGGTCTAAAAATACTTCAGTGGGGGTGAGGTGGGTAGTTCGTATTTAAATTAGCTCATGATGAATTTTATTAGTTCCACAATGGTTGTGCAGTGTTCATAAAGACGATGATAAACGATAGGAGCAGCACGCTTATGTGTCTGGGTGTCCCGCCGTGTCACTCCGTGTCTCTCTGTGTCGCACCGTGTTCTACCGTGTCGCATGTCTCCGCAGACTAGGTTGAACTCACCCAATGACATTTATTCAGTCTTCCAAAAAGCACGCAATTCTAATGAGTTTTTCGTTCGCAATAATATCGCTCATTTGTTTTTCCTAAATATTCCCCTTCAAGTTTCGTTTGAATGTTGTTTCTCTGGCAAACAGTTGGTTTTGTTCTTTTTATCGTCGAACGTAGGCTCGGATGTATTTTTCTTCACATCTCTTTTGTTAGAGGAAATATTAGGTTTCTTTCGCACACGTTTTTCTTTATAAATGATCTAGATTTCTGAAAGACAGTAAGTAGTACAGTTAACTTTATCAAAATTTAACAAATATAGCTACTAGGTACTTATTCCCGCAAAATATATTGTTATAAAAGCATTAAGCAATCTTATTCGTCCGTAAAAACTGCCCTATTCATTGGTGATTGATGGTTTTTACTGTCTCTACTTTGTCACGAGGGAATCTTGTCATAAAACCGCACTAGTGACCAGATTAAAGACTGATATAAGTAGCTATTAGCCGCACATTAAGCCGTCTTCTTTACGTAATCTCTCTGCCACCTAAAATAGTTCTCACGTGAAAGGAAAGCCTACTTTTAGGTACTATATACAGGTTGTATAATATAATGTACGTATTTAAAGGATCTTGATCAAACTAAGTGTAAGTTCAACCAGTTTTCTTCAAGTCTTATATGTCCAGATTTCATAGAATATTGCCCATGGTCCTTTACAGTTATTTCATAGAAAATTGACCATAGTCCTTTGCAGTTATCTTATCACTTCATCTGGTTCAAGGCTCACTTGCACCACAAATCAGTTAACACGTTTAGCATGAAATGTAAAAGAACCAGAAAGATTTTTAAATATATTTAGTTAAAACACTCTCTGGATTTGTGCCCGGTTGATGGCAATAGGCTCGCCCCCTATTACATGGGATTTAAACATAACTGGGGAAATGTGGGTGTACTATTAGGTACACCTCTGCCTAACCCTATGGGGATTATAAGCGTGATGTTATGTTTTCGTGATCGGGCGTGAAAGTGGGCCTGAAACATGCAGTACCTATAGTACAGGAAAAAAAACTTATTCTAAAACATATAACGGAAACAGTCGAAGAGTTCCGAAGTGCACAGTCGTCCAGGGACGAGCTGCCGACTTCGTCCGAATGTTCTAGCGACTTAAACTTTCTCTGTATGAAGCTATTATCTTGCAGAACCGCTCCCTAGTTGATAGACGGGGTATCGGGACTATTATGTCCATTGTTAGTTTATTTACTGCACTGGACCCTACTAGACAGTTCACCAGAATTAAGTTATGATTTTTATTTATTTGCTGTAATAAATAATGAATTAGACGGAGAAAACCACACAGAGGGAAGAGTGGAAAGCTATGGGGTAGGCTTTTTCCCAGCACTGGGACAATATAATAGGCTGGAAAAAAAAAAAATATGGCCGGGATTTTGTTAAGGTATATTATATTCCACAACTATCACACAACGCCATCTAGTCCCAAGCTAAGCAGAGCTTGTATAAGGTATACGATGAAGTATGCTTATAATTTTATTTGGGCGTATTTAGGTTTATTGATCAAAAGTAATAAAAAGTTGTCTATAACAAAGGCAGAACTCTATTAAATGGCTAACCTTTTAAAGATTACAATAATAATAATAAATCATTTATTTGCATAAAAACATGGTATACATTGGTGTTAAATAAAATTACAATAGTTCAAGCATGTTTAGCTAAGATAGAACATAGCATGCAAAATTTTAAAGTTTAGCAAAATTAAACAATGCATCAAAATCTATTTTCAATAAATTCTTTCAAACTATAGAAATTATATTCATTTATCCACTTGTGCAATTTAATCTTTAACAAACTTGAATTTAATATTTTAAAGTGGCTTGGTATCTTGTTATAAATTCGTACGCACATTGCTAAGCAGCTGTAATGAATACGTACTATAGATACTTTCCACCGTAACAATGTTTCATAAATAAGTTAACGTACGTTAAATCTATCGATAAATCCATTACCTCGCCTTTTAATGTTACATACATATTTTATGAGCATGATGTAGAAAATTAACTGACAAAATCTGTTATCGTATTACCTATAGCTGTAAGTCTCAAGATCAAAGAAGAAACTTTGTAGCTTTTAATGAATATTTTTACATATTCTTACAACTTCAAAGGCTAAACTCTTATATATTCTGATTTAGTGACAAAGTAAATCGCTTTGTACGGAATTTATGAAAGTATTGCTTAATACAGGATCCATCATGATAATATGTCATTGAGTTAGGAAATAACCGAACGTGCTAACCGTTTATTGAGCTCTTATTGCTACATGACTACAACACATGTATTACTGAGAACACTCGTAGTTCACTCCGTTTTATTTTACGAGCGAGCACATCCGACAAAGAAATGAAGCAATTATTACTACGCACCCATCCATTCAGCCGTAACGACGTACAACGCTCGTCTGCCAACAATAAATCAATAGTTTCACAAAAGAAACGCGGCTATGGACGTCGCTCAAAAGGAAAAATTGCAATGAAAATTGTAGTGAGTGGTAGGAGAGGCGGGCACCGCACGTGGCTCCCAAACGCGATCGATACTACGTGCGACAACTGTTGCGCTAATCTCGCGTCTCTCTCGCACGCAGCGGAAAAGCTGTGGGGGAGAAAGAAGGAGCGAAGGACTCCAGAACAAGCTCATAGCGCAAAACTCACGCACCACATCACCCGTTTCACGTGCTCGGCGGGTTACGGCACGTGTGCGAGAGAGAGGGAAGATGCGGCATCGCATGCTCCTAAAACGTCACAAAGGAGGTCGCCCGATGAATAACAATGCGGACTGCGGAATGATGTCCTTATAGAGGAGCGGCCGCCCGGCACGGCTCCGGCACGGCTCCGGCACGGCAACGGCTCGCACTTCACGTAAACGTTCCGTTTCCGATAATGCCGGCGTTTATTAATAACACTTAAGTTTATCGGTTCCGCTGCGGGACGGAGAAAAATATGAACACGAACTTACAATACGCCTATAATTTACTGAACAATCGCCTCCAATGCCTGTTAGTTCCGGCTGGATATTGATTTCCGAAAAGCAAACTTTTAAGTAGGTTATAAGACTTAAATTAGGGTAATTCTAAGCTAATAGGGAGTGAAAGGAAACGGCAAAGTGAATTATCGACTTTGAAAGTTCACTGAAAGAACGACGAACTTGTTTTTACAGAAAATAGATTACACGACGACGATAGTCAATAAAGCGCATGATTATCTTCTGATAGCTGTCGTGATTTGTGGTGGCTTGGTATTCAACTACTACAAACAAACATTTAGCCCTACACTTCATGGAACATGTTAATCGATTTTCGACTTCATGATACCCAGATATTAGGTACTAGATAAATAAAAAAATGTAGTTAAAAAACTAAAAAACCCGACTGAAAAAACGGAAAAGCAAAAAACAAGCACATTTTAAATTAAACAAAACTTGTAAGCAGGCGGGGTCCATTCTATTTTCATTTCATAATTTAATATTCAAATGAACCCCGCCTGCTTCCAAGTTTTGTTTAATTTAAAATGTGCTTGTTTTTTGCTTTTCCGTTTTTTCAGTCGGGTTTTTTAGTTTTTTAACTACATTTTTTTATTTAACACTTTTTAGTCAGTTTTCATTAACTTCGTTATTACTATTATAAGACGGTAGATTTCGATTCGATTTTATATTCATTCCGTACACGTAAAAGAATCCGGTTATAAGTAAGAAATGCGATATTGTTTGTTCTAATAACTTTAAATCGTTATATATCCTAAACGGTTTTATAAAATGAAAAATGATAAAGGAAACCTAATATTCATTTTCAAATACCTATTCAACGATACCCCACTTGACATGGTGAGTCAATTTTTTTTTTTTCATTTTGACAATATGGCGACTAGTTGTTACTATAGTGAGTATTGTTTATTGTAATGTTTTTAGTGACACTCGCGAGGTCAAGACGAATCGATTGACGTACGGATCATCAAAATCGGCCAAGGCGTTTGGCCTCTACAATGCCACATAGGAACAAACATACATACATACATACATAGACTGATAAACACATAACCCTTCTTTGCTTTGCGCAGTCGGGTAAAAAGAGGTAATAAAAAAAATACAAAAACTAGACTGGTCTAAAAATGGAAACAAAAATATTTAGAAAATAAACGATATAAAAATAATAAATAACTTTTTAAATCTCATACATCAGAAGTTCTTTTAAAAAACTTAATCAAAATCGGTTCATCCGCTCCGGAGACACCCTACTAGTGCCATAGACAACTCACAGATACACTCATGAGTTACTCACTCAGTTAGGTTCACTCTTCAAACTAGTATAAAATTTGCAAACTATCTAATAACACGCGTAGCGTCCGCCTGTCTTTGGTGCCGCACAGTCGCAGTCACAGGCCTAGAAGAAGAACAAAGAAACTTATTGCTCATACAGGTAACATACACCACACATTTTCTCTCCAAAACAGCTGCACACTGTCATCATCAGCCTATAATGTTCCCACTGCAAGTACTCAGGCTTCCTCAGAGAGGGGTGGGCTATAATCCGCCACGTGGGCCTAGTGCGGATTGGTAGATGCCACATTGTGTCGAAGTTTTTGGTGCTAAGACATGCCGGTATCCTCACGATGTTTTCCTGCGAACTGTACAGACAACTAAATATTATGTCATCACACCTAACCAAGATATACGTGATTCTATCCTCAAAACTATCGTTTGGAAGTTCAGTGGGACTTCGTTAATTACGCGCTGTGTCGTCGGCCCCGGTTAACGACTGTTTGATGGTCAATTACGGCGCCTGCTCCCGCGCCGCGCGACTAACGGACGGTTAGTGCGGTGGAACCCACCGGTAAAGGCGACGTAGGTACAAACCTCTAATTACGAGCTTTTCTTGCTTTTAATTAAACTTCGTAATGTTGCTTCAGGGAATTGGATTATGTTAGTATGTTTTTATTAGGCCTACTTTTATTTGGTAGCGTGGTAGAAAAAATGGTTTAATTAGTAACTAGAATTTTTCCATTTTCATGATACTAAGTAATTAACCTGCAATAATGGAATTGTAGTTGTCTTTTCTTTTACGTCTTTTATATAATTATTTGGTTAAGAAGACGTTTACTTCCAATTCTATAATAATATATTTTCTAAATCAAATTCTAAACGAAACGTTTGAATCAAAATCTATTCCAGAATAAACTGGTATTGCAAACACCGCCAAGGGAGCGCTAGTCGCTACCCAATTCAATATAGCAACATTACGTTAAAAAGAAATTCCTTTTTCAAATTAAAACCGTTAGCAAAATGGCGGCGGACTAACAAAGGGGTATTTGTGCATAAATTAAAAGTCATTGAAAGCAATTGTATAACGACAGCTAGCAGCCAGAAGCCACGCACTCTGAATATTAAAAGGTTTTCGCCATCAACTTTGCATACACACCATGCTTTTTAATGGGAAAGAATACTTAACAAGGTGATTATTATCTTGGTAATTAACTATGCTTTGAACACAAGAAAAATGGTCAGTTCAAAAAGGTAACATTCACGCGATGCAAATAAGTCTTTTTTTCCACTGCCTTGAGCAAAAGGAGTCCATATAATGTTCCCACTTTTGAGACAAAGTCCTCTTCACTATGAAATGCTTCGCTATGCACATGCTTTTACACAAAACAAACTGAATTACTTCTACTTATTACGATATAGTAAAACCATCGAAGATAACTACAAATTCTCCCACACACGAGAAACCTTATCTAGTGATCTTGCTGAAGCAATCATCTCGTACGAAACCATGACGTCATCTAATGTGCCACAACGACCCACCATCACCACATTGTATATTTATGTGAGGCAATAAATAAGGCGTCCAGCGCCGCCTGGTGGGCATTACGAGTAAATCTTCATTACCACCATCTTTGTTTGGACTTGCTATGTCCGAACGCTGACGTAGAAATACTGCGCTTTTGTTTGGACCAATTTATTGAAAACTTTTTTAGATTTAGAGCTAGGTTTTTATTTTCTCGTAAAAGTTTAGGGACTTTTACTCAGCTGAATAAACACTAAGTTTGATATATTTGTGGCTCCCTAAAACATAGTATTATTATAATTGGAGTAGGTAGCTATTGTTTTTGTAAGAAACCGAGTAAATTTCAATTTAAGGTAAGGCACGAGAAGGATCCTTGCAATATCCGGAATTAAACCTGGCCAGAATCTGGGGGCACGGCAGTGCCCCCGCCAAGTCGAGCAATAAAGCGGCACGGCCGTACCATCCTTTTCTCGAAGCAGTTCAGGCCATTTTCGACCTCTTATAACTTCGTTCTGGATAAAACTAGAAGCCTGAATTTTTAGTAACTAATTAGTCATTGTATAAACACGGTATATTTCAAATTTCATTCAATTTGAACCAGTAGTTTAGGAATTATAACTAGTCAAAATGTCTTAGTTTTGTCACTCACTCACTGACTGACTGACTGACCGATCATCAAAAGTCTAAGGCACTTCTAGCTGACATAGAAGCTTCAAATTCAGAATACAATTAGCGTTTAGTGTATAAACCAAGGAAAAATTAAAATATTTTGAAATTTCAGTCTAGTTTTCAAGATACACTAACTGCATAAATAACTTTGTAATCCCATATAAATATATAGGATTACAAAGTTATAGTTACATTTTCAGTGAATGAATTTTACGAGTTAAATTTAACACACTTCCTGGTTACCGATTGATCTGAAACTTTGCACGTATATGTATATCACCTAACAAATTAATATTATGATGACATGGAACTGATCTGATGATGGAGCTGGAAGTTGCCCATAGGAACTCCATTTTAAAATGTCATAAACCCATCGAGTTTGGGCTCGTTTGATTTGTCTTGATGAGTACTCTGTCTTTGGATGATGTTCAGGGTCTGATGATGGAGCTGGAAGGTGGCCATAGGAATTCCGTTATAAAACGACTTGACCCTGTCGAGTTTAGACTCGTTTGATTCAGCTTGTCGAGTACTTAGGTACTTAAGCAGTTCATCAAATCGATGAATAAGACTGCTGCAAGTTCAAATAAACCTATGTATTGTTGATTCATTGAACGAAATAGATAGAACGAGAGACGCTACAAAAAGAAATGAGATCCCACTAAAAACAAAACTTGTAAAAAAAGCCAAGCCGCGCAACTCAGTTCTTCTACCGTAAAAAGTAGTGAGATCCATGTAATACCAAGTCAGTTAATTTATTCAGTCCCTACTTACAAATATGTGATGTTTTAAATAAATAGATTGACTTGGCCACTGCATCACATTGGCCAATGCGATGGCGATTAACCATAAGAATGGCCTGTTTAACATTGGCAAATACGATGCGATGGCCAAGTCAATCTATTTATTTAAAACATCACATATTTGTAAGTAGGGACTGAATAAATTAACTGACTTGGTATTACATGGATCTCACTACTTTTTACGGTAGAAGAACTGAGTTGCGCGGCTTGGCTTTTTTTACAAGTTTTGTTTTTAGTGGGATTAATCCATTCTCACAATTCTACAAAATAATTATATCCTTCCTGGACTTACCTTTTTATTTTGTGGAATTGTGAGTTGATTTTGTGGACGATCACAAAATTATGATGGTGCTGTTATTCAGAAGTGGGCAAGGCTCATTGCTCGCAGAACGGATGGCCGTGGACCGATGCCCTGGTGAAGATTGCGGGGCTGGCTGCGAGACGCACGGGAACGGTCAATGTGGTGACACCTGGGGGAGGCCTATGTCCAGCAGTGGACGTCTTTTGGCTGAAATGATGATGATGTAATTCAGGTGTGAGTATCACCAATTGTATGAATCTTGATGAGGCAAAAGTATGTAGGGATCAAAACAAGTTGCCATCTGAATTTTTTGCATAACTCCATAGGATAATAGATAAGTAATTAAAAAGTTACATGCACAAAAGTGCCTATTAACAAAAACACACACATGAACATGAACTGTTCTATTTCCCTACAAAAAGGTTTCCTCGCACTACATGTATGTATTATTGAGCTCGCACCGACACAGTCATACTAACTGATTTACTGAATATTTAAATTAAAGCGACTCGCTTCGCCCGTACGTTACAACTTTTGGTGCAAAAGTTAAATTGGTCGCGTTAAATAAAGTGTCGCTTCGTGCGGTTGTGTGCGCTTGGACTTATTTGTACAGTCAGTCCCCACCAGTCACACATTTTGACATTTTTGAAACTGACTTTCTCCTTGTTTTTTTTTTTTGGAGGGGGGAAATCATCAAATGACTTCTCCCGCTCTGGGGGCTTGGGTGGTTTTTAATCAATAGAAGTCTGACACTCTACCACTTTGCCCAGAGCGGGTGGAGTCACCACCATCAAAAAAAAACCTGTCGCACAAGGTTATTTTATTTATTGAAACTTTATGCACAACAAAACGTACAAAGGCGGACTTAATGCCTTGGCCATTTTCTATCAGTCTACCTAAGGGTGATGCAGAGACAATACACAGTAGGTGCAAAGCAGAAAAACATGTTAGAAAAGAAATATACCTAAGAAATAAGAATAAATACATACATATATACATACATCAAATATATAAAGTTCTGAAAGATAAGCAAGAAAGACTAAAACATCTTAATTTTGATTGTCCAAAGGGTCCAAAAAAACCAAAGAGTTCAAGTCAAGTCAAGGAGTTCAAGTTTCCTAATGAACTCTAGGTTGTTTTAACTTATCGATGTGGGTACGTACCTAGATTTCATTGTTACGAAATGATTAGATAAATTAATAAAAGTGAAACCACCTAATATTTGTTTTAATAGTTTTGACTGTGACCTACTCGTACATACGCATGACTGCTGAAATTCAGCCGCGCCCTTGTGTAGTAGAACCACGTGAAACAATTCCGGATGGGAAAGCTGATTCAATTGTGTTCCTCAATTTAAAGCAGAATATTGTCCTTTGTGATTTTGGAATCCCTTGTCTTTGTACTACCTGTACGGCCCACACTTACAATCTTTTTTTCTTGTAACTTTTGTAACTAGTTCAATTTATATCGAGCGTGTAGGTTGTACCGTTCCCCGCCCACGCCATTGTTACGTATTTCGTAGTGTTTATTTCAATTTTTTGACTAATCTCAGGCTATTAAGAAAATTACTAAAATCAACTAGTTACTGGAATAACTAACAACATTTTTCGGTCAAGGCTACGGCAGTTATTAATATGAACTATGTAGGTTTATTGTCTCTCGTAAACTCGCCTAACTTAACCTTGTCGTAGACCAATCACACCCACCATGTGGGTCCCAGCACTTCCTGGTGCCACTGCAGCAATATATCCGCAATATATCTATCTATCATCATATACATCGCAGGCCTTGGTCGCAACTTCGCCATTTTCTCGAAGACTCCACGAACGCGGCACGCAACTCGGTAGTTACGCAAATTCTCCTAGTCTTAGAGGCTAGAAGGTATTATCAAAATACCGCGGTGTTCCTTTGAACGACGAGTTACTCGGCAAGCAGTTAATTTAATGAAACCCCTATCTGTTTGTATCAAAGGAACACAAGGATTTGTGAATACACTCTTAGGTTGTGTATGTGTAGAACTGATTACAGATGTCATTGTACTCTTTATGAGACTGCAGCAGTGCTGAGTTAGCGCGATGTGTAGTGAGATGCGCCAACCTCCAGTTGAGAGCTTGACTAGACTTACGTTATGTCTGAGTTATTTCAAACGCATTTATTATTCATGCTGAATGTATCTGACGCTATTTAATCTTCAGTTAAATAATAAGTATGGCTTTTGACATAATGCGTCATGATGAGAGTCATAATCATCTTCCTGCCCTTATCCCATGTCATTTGGGGTCGGCACAACACGTTTTTTTCTTCCATCCTGCCCTGTCAGTCGTCACGCTATCATTTATTCCTTCCGATTTTCCCAAATGTTTTTACGGAAATTGTTTTATGCCAAAAAAGAACAAGAGACCTATATAATCACCCAAGTTCCTCTAATTTAGATTTGACCTGTCCCAGCATAAGTTTATGAGGAAAATAATTATCCTAATCCCATTGATTACATTCTCATCATACCTACGCATAGCAAAATAAACAATCGCCAGACTAACGTGAATAAATCAAGGTTTCCTACACCACAAATGTGATCTCCTGCCACCCATATAATATCCCCGTTCGATGTTTCGTTTATTAGCTTATAACAACACTATTACCACGACAGACTACATCATTCATGGACGATCCGGAATTAATTGTATCGATTGTGCTCGTAGCTCAGGTGTCTCGCAGTCGTAACACCGAGGACAAGGTCAGAGCGACCAGAAATGTGCCACAAACTGAGGGTTGTACTGAAACCTGCTTCATAGACATTAGTATCTCCTGTAGGTACTTGTTTATGTTTTTTCCGTTTGTAGGAACATTTAAGGCAACTTTAAGAATGTTCTTTCATTACAGATAAGTTTCTTTGCCTTTTTTTAATGTCTCCAATCTTGCAAATCCAACCTTTTTTTAATTACGTCACCACGTGGTTCCAGAAAGATTATGTGATGCCATGATTCTGTAGGTATTTAAATAGACCATCGCTTTACTAAATGAATTTGAATTCTATTATAGGGAAGCATTAGCAGTGAATCCAATTCTTTTCAAAAAAAAAAAACTAATCGTGACGGAATCATTAGAAACATCTCAGCAGTACGCAACAAGAGCGCGCTAGTAAGCGCAGAACAAAAAGCGGAGTGCACACGACACCGTGCCAACAACATCTACGGCCAGACAAAGGCCTGGCAATTAAGAAAAAAACTGTTTGGCAAATGTGCGCACAGAGGCTGCCAGAGGCGGCCGCCAACCGGCCTATTATGCCAAGTGCCACGCAGATTCTGGCTTCACTTTAGGGGCCAAAGTTACTGCTTGATATTCCGCTAATGTTAAAGATATAGGTTATATGAGCAGTGAGCGTATTACACAGCATTAAACATACAATTTTAATCACAAAGGATAGCTAAATATTTTTTTCTGCGATTAGGTACAATGTTGGTTCCATAGAGAAAGCGGCTTAGTTTTATGGTCTGCGAAACATAGTTAAATATGAGTTCATATTGCGGATACCTACGCTGCACGCTGTGAAGGTTAGTTGTGCAATTTGACCTAAGAGGAATTTAAACCTTTCTGAAAGATTATCCACGAGTAAAAACCAACCGAACAAAGAAATAATAAGTTTCAATAAGTACTTAGAGCTGAGACATTTCGTAATGTTCTTTTTTTGTTTTTTCTCCTCTTTGGCAACAAAATAATTTTGATGGTTCTTCTTATCGTATGATTGATCATTAATTAACGTGAGTGTATATACATGTTTGTCTATGTTTCTTTAATTTAGTTAATGGACAGGTGACGTATTGACCTAATTGATAATGTCCTTTGAAAAGGTCACGTCTATGGATATGCAGACAAACTCTTATTACCACGCGTTATTTTTATTTGACTACCTTAGGTCTATTAAATAAATATTGATTGATTTGACACTACCTGGACTTTTTATATTCGATATAAAAAGAACCCTTGAGCTAAAAAACTTTAAACGTTGACTAAATAAAGTACTAAACAAGGCAATTTAGCTGCCTCGTTAAAACAAAGAGCGAAATAATCTAAGGGTATAAAGCGAGGTACTATAACTGTACAATTTGCATGTGTGCGCTTAGTTTGAGGACATGAAGCCTTTGAAATGTTCAGTAATAGTACCATTACAGCTTAGCCCCGTGTAGTGGCGCTGGTTGCAGAAACAAAACATGCACATATGTCAACTCTGGTACGTTTATTTTTAGTTCCGAATTTTCCCGTCTGTCATCGTATACTGGGCAGTTTATAATGTATCCGAGCGAGTAGCCTTTTTTTAGAATAATGTTTCAAACGGGATTATACACTCAACTAACTTAAACGTTAAAGAGTATGGTTTTATGTGATAATTTGGGTAAATACATGGTTAATCATAAAAGGTCTGGATCGGTCTTCGTAATCCAAGAAAGATACGTAATTTCTAGACGTGCCTTCCTTGAACAAAAACGCAGTAGTAACTATACAATAATTCGCAATAGGTACGCACTGACCATTCGATGGTTTTAACTTATTCGCAGAAACGCAACGCAACAAGCACATAAATATAACCTCACACTCTCCCCAGACCACAGGCTACAACATTCTCGCCCTTTCTCAGCACAAGCGAACAATTTTATCCGCTAACCTTGCATTGTGTAACAGAGCCACTATTAGCTTCGACACGGCGGATCTGTGGAACTCGGCCCCTTTCCTGTAGCCCCTGTTGGCTATCGGCGCGGAAATCGCCGGTAAAATACTACGAGTATATATCTCAGCGTTTTTGTGTGTCCGTGAATTTCTTTTTAGCTTTTTGGTGTGAGACCTTATCTTGATCTGAGTGTTAACTGTGTGAATGATCTGCTGAGCGTGGATTGATGATATCTCTGTATCGTTGTACTGTTACTACTGACTTATAGGGAATGGCTAAGACAATGCCCGCCTAAACACCATTAAAGAAGCTAAACCGTGGGATGATCAGATTTTGTTCGGGGCGAAAGCTTGGACAGAGATTGCACAAGACAGGCTGTCTTGAAAGAAGAAAAGAAGGCTTGTGCCCAGCTGTGGTGTACAAAATAAATAAGATATACTCACACCAATCAGATCACAATCCTGTCATCCCAGAGGCAATGCCAAAAAGGTTTCACTAAGTTCAACACAATTACCATTATTAACTGCTGAAAACCGTTTCATAATAATATAATAAGTCTACGTGAAGTAGACATGGTGGCGTAACATCCTGCCGGACGCAACTTTTGACAATGCCATGGCATTGCGGTTTATGTCGACGTTATAAATAAACTCTTTATCGTCTGCTCGCTATCCGTTGCTAATATTTGCGATAAACTAAGTGCTCAATTAATTCTTGTGGTTTGTGTGCCCTAGACATTGAAATCTGGTACAAAGGACTTAAAATGACTGGATAGATGTGGGTTTACTGTAGCTACTGTCTGGCTGTTTGACGAAAATTACTTGTGATAAGTTCTTGATAACTATTCTTAAGACGTTGCAGACATTAGTTGATAGAGGCATGATGAGCCTGAAATCATAATACAGGGCTAATTTCAATTTTAAACGTTTTTTTTTTCAATTTTCTTTCAGAACTGAGTGTATAAAAATTACATGACGCTAAAAGAAATCGTTCAAATCGAATTAGGGCGAAACAAGAGCCGGGACGTGAACACAATATGTTTGGTAACCGAGCACTCGACCCACTGAGCATAGGTCGCTCACTGATCGAGTTATCCCAAACTTTGTCAGGATCACATTACTGGCGAGCAACCAATGCCTCTCCTACCAAGTGAGTTACGATGATGATCTCCCAAACAGGGAGAATGAAGCGACATTAGCTCTATGTTACAGAATGAATAGTTAATAATGCTGAACATGACTCAGAAAAACGTAGATGGAGTATTTACTGTAATGCCTGCTTACAGTTGCCGGGCGGGGGCCGGACGCATGCGCGGTGCGGCGCGCGCTGCCAGGGGTGAGTGTAGCGCGGCGCAGGCGGGACGGGAGGGCAGGGGGGGGGCACGGGGTAGGAAGGAAGGCGATAATAAAATAAGGAGCACCGTCGCCGCCGCCGCACTCCTCCCCCCGCGTGCCGCTTCGTCGACCCCCGCCGTCTCTTCCCCCCCTCCCCTCCCGACCTACCAGCACCCCGTTAGTACCCGCTCCGCCGCCACACCCGTGCCTCTGAATCAGATACTACACGACTTACTAATCACGGATCTTATAATTTCCAACATTCAGAGCCGATAGTGAGGCGGTATCAAGGCTTTGAGCCCACTTCCAACGGAGCCCCGGGCTCCATTGTTCAATCTTTACATTGTCTCTAAGCCCCCTCTAGAAGGAAGACGGGGAGTTATTCAACCCACGCAGTAAGCTAAACTCAGCTTAGAACAAAAATGGTGGCTATTTTGTGTAAACCTACTTAACATAACCTACGACCCGGAATAACTGGATTATAGGCCGTCGACCTAATTACCGCGCAAGCTCATCTGAATCACGACCGTCCGAAAATTGTAATATAAAAAGAAAAATCCTTCAAAATTCGGCACGTTTAACCCCGTTTAGCGTTTGTGGGTTCAATTTATTTAGCATTGTAACGCGTCCGATGAAAGGAAGCATTAATTACAAATGTTCGCAGCGATGGAGACGCGGCGTGGGGCTGTTTCTTCCCTTGTCGACTTACACCGGGAACTGGCAACTTCGTAATTTTATTTCGTTGTTAGTGAGTTTTATTTTATGTGCTCACGTCTATTGCTATGTAACTTTAAATGTAGCGGGGTAGGTAAAAGCGGGGAAATTAATTGTTCAACAACTGACACGCTACATCAATTTGCCTCGTGATAGTTGTGGGCATTGCCATTTGTTCTTTATTCGATACTTCGATAGTTAAGTTGGTTAACGATGTTTTGTTCTTTATGTTAGTGGTGTGTGGGACCAAGTAATAACGTCTTAATTTTACAGCATTAACAGAATATACACCTTTGATTAGATAATTTTATTACCTACTTACTTGGTTAATAGTATTCCCATAAGGTGTTTGAGGAAATGGGATATACGGCATAGTCTGCACAGAATTCAATATTCAAAACTTCATGTAAGTAAAACGTAACAAACATGAATATTTCATTCATTTACGAGTATTAGGTAAATAAAGAAAATGTATTCGTTCGCAAAGTTCTTACGAAGTTAATATCAGCCTTCAAGGACTCCTCTCTCAGCCAATCCTGCCTCTGAATATTAAAGTAGGCTTCATAACAAAATAAAGAGTTCCAGGATTTCAACTTAGAAATTCGTATAATTTGGAAATAGGAGTCTTTTTAAATTTTGCTATCAGGTTACTTTCTGCTGTAAGCTGCTGCTGTGTTTTATTTAAGCCTTAAAAGCTCGGAAATCCACTAGATAATTATGTAAATCAGAAACAGTCACCAACCGTCGCCACCTCGTGGTGGCGAAATCTCAGTCTAACCATGGACATCTTTCGACTAATACGATCGAGTAACATAATTATGATGGTGATAGTACATTCATGAAACTCTGCAAATCTATAACAACCCAATTGAAGACTAGCTTTATTCAATGAGAGTAATTCCCAGTTGGCTTATCAGTCAAACTAACATACGCTGAGCGATCTAACAAGTCTTAAATGAAGGCAGCAAAGCCCACAAACAAAACAGCCTATCGCATGTATATGTCGTTGTTTTTCACAAAGACATAACTCAATGAAAAGTTGGTGAAGTAAACAAGATTATGGATGCATCAGCGAGCTCGCAACCAGCCTGGCCGAGTGCGGCTTAACGGGAACTAAGCTAATTTGATGTTGGTAAAGAAAGTGGAGAAATAAAGTGATAACCCACCCATCGGCTTAACGGGAACTAAGCTAAACTAATTTGATGTTGGTAAAGAAGTGGAGAAATAAAGTGATAACCCACCCATCATTTTATAAACCAACTTTCAAAAAGGAGGAGGTTAAGTTTTTAAACAGACATGGTCACTAACACTATTAGGTATTAATACTGAAATCGGAGTATTGACCATGTTTATTTCAAATGATTATGTTTAATATCCCGTTTTCAGTATTATTAATATGAAGGATTTCCTTGCGTGATCGAATCAGAAATGAGGACATCTGCATGAGAACCAAGGTTGCCGACATAGCCCGAAGAATTGCCAAGCTGAAGTGGCAGTGGGCTGGGCACATTGCTCGCAGAACGGATGGCCGATGGGGCCGGAAGGTTCTGGAGTGGCGACCGCGAACTGGAAGACGTTGCGTTGGAAGGCCTCCCACTAGGTGGACCGTGCACCTGGTGAAGGTTGCAGGGATCCGCTGGATGCGAGACACACCGGACCTGTCAATGTGGCGACACTTAGGGGAGGCCTATGTCCAGCAGTGGACGTCTTTCGGCTGAAATGATGAATATGGAGGATTCATAATTACTTTTGATTTATAATTAATTAATTACGAGGTATAATAATTACTGTATAATCGGATAAGCAGTAATTTGGACGTTAATACGGAAAATCAGATTTTGAGAAACGCTTATGAAAATCAGTTCAGATGTTTCCGAGATTGGTAATTGCGAAATAGAATGAAAAGGGTCACTGGAAACTGATTGCAGCTGTGTCCAAAGAGAGACGATTTCGGAAAGTTTAAACATTTAATAAAAATACATATTTGCGCAATATTTACCTCCTAAATATTCAGTCGCACAAAATCCCACAATTTCCAATATGAACTCAAACTCAAACTCAAACTCAAACTCAAACTCAAACTCAAATTATTTATTTCAATTAAGCCATTACAGGCACTTTTGAATGTCAGAAGAACATTTCACAAAAAAAAAACGAAACTACGAGTGCAATACGTCATTCCGAAAGCCACCACGCCGAACCACACGCCACCGAATGCCCGCAACAACGAACACTGCGAGCACGAAAGCACGCAGCGACGCAAACCGCAACAACGAATGCTCGAGACCCCGAATCACGGAACAACGAATGCACGCCGCAACGTGCAACCGCCGCCCCGCGACCCGGAGCCCCGCACACCCGCCGCCACGGCCCACGCCACCGCGCGCCCCCGCTCCCACACCACTCGCCGCCGGTAACATCCGGCGCCGCGCAGCCCGACGCAGCAACTCCCGAAACGACGCATTGCACTCCTACGCTACAGTCACAATCACAAGGCATAATAACTTGTGAAAGTACTGTAGTTGCCAGTTCCCTAACGTAGATCTCATGAAGAAGAACGGGCAAGAAACTCCATGGACACTCTTTTAAATTAGAATTTGTTACAAAATCTTGGTACATTTTATCATTCATGTTGAGATGGTATATTATGTGAGAACTATGTAGCAAGACGTGCAAGTTAAGAGCGTCCAGAGTAAAAAGATAATTATAATAAACAAATCAAAAAGAAAAATATATTTACACCATGGCAACTAAGGAATGACCAGTCTCCACTGACAGCGCCCGTTCACGAACATGACGCATGGATCAGCACCATCTAACTCAACCATTTTGAAGGGAACTAAATGATCCGACACACCCGCCACCATCAGCGAGACATTTGAGTGAGCATGACATTCTCTCAGCCACCAGGGCAACGTCACTAAAATATAACTAAATGTAAAATGTAAAACCGGCCAAGAGCGTGTCGGGCCACGCTCAGTGTAGGGTTCCGTAGTAATAATTCTTTTTTTGTTTGAAATACGGGCCAATGAAACTTGACCTCTGGATTGTATAGGCGCTCATACGATTCAGTGACCAAATTATATTGGTTAACTGCAGTTTCCATCTGTTGTTTCCATCCAAGTTCAAAATAATTTTCCTAGAAAGTCCTTATAAAGTTCTACTTTTCAGATTTTTTTCGTATTTTCTAAACTTATGGTTCAAAAGTTAGAGGGGGGGGGACGCTTTGTTTTTTACTTTTGGAGCGATTATTTCCGAATTTATTGACATTATCAAAAAATTATTTTTGTAAACCCCTATTCATTTTTAAATACCTTTCCAACAATATATCACACGTTAGGGTTAAAATTAAAAAAAAAAACACTTCCCACTTTACATATAGGGGGGCTACCCTAATAAAACATTTTTTTCCAATTTTTATTTTAGCACTTTGTCGGCGTGATTGATACACATATTGGTACCAAATTTCAGCTTTCTAGTGCTAACGGTCACAGAGATTAAGCGAGGACGGACAGACGGACAGACAGACAGACAGACAGACAGACAGACAGACAGACATGGCGAAACTATAAGGGTTCCTAGTTGACTACGGAACCCTAAAAAGGGGCTTTATAGTACATAGTACTCACACATGTGCCATGCAATTATACAATACTAGCTGGTGCCCGCGACTTCGTTCACGTTGAAATTTTGATGTGTGACTGTCTCGTTGATCGAGTGACCTCAAGTGCAACTACTGAGGGTGAGGTCCGGGGTTTGATTGCAAAGTGTTTTCGTAGTAGAGGCCACGGAGCGTGGTTTTCGTGCCCGTCAATGGCGATATTATATCTGTAGACATCAATCGACTATATTACATGGCGCTTGAATATGCATTACTGGCGAAATGTGGGTTTACGATTAGGTACACCACTGCCTAACTCTTTCGGGATTAAGGCGTAATGTTATTTTATATGGGCTTGATCAAAATGTGATGATGTGAGCAATGATTACAAAAGGCGTCCTTATGGGCGCTGTAATTATGAGCGGCAGCGACTTGAATCAAAATGAAATGGAGTTGAGACGACGATGGCTTAAAAACCGTAACCGTACCTTAACTTATTTCTCAAAATGTACAAACAAATGCCTTGTTCTTTGGTGACGGCCCTCTTACACAACCACACTTAATCATTTATATTAACCTCTCAAATTAGGAAAACCGTGCATGGTAAGTTCATCTTCTGTTGGCACTGGATGGGAAAACTCATCGGAAAGTGGAATTTTCGCATCTAAATCTAATTCCAGGCGACTGTCTCCTGTTTAAAGCAGCTTATTTGCAAAGACATCTGTTCCATGGCCAGTCGCAGATTTTTGGTAATGTTGCAAGTTGGGGTAAGATTCAGCGGCAATTTGTAAACGGAAAGTGCAATCTGGCCGTTTGTTAAGCAAAGTTGCAGCAATGCCCGAGGAAGCCACAGCTATAAAACGGCACGGTTGGCGTATTCGATTCCCGCACTGAACTCATAGATTTACGTCGTGGGTCTTATCTAACTTTAATTAGGTTAATATTTTAAAGTTTTTACAGCTGTTTTTGTTACTGTGTACCGGTCAATTTGTATTTGTTGACTGTTCACGACAAATATATTAACACCGCAATTCAGAAAATGGTGGCGCCCGACATACCGGGTTTCCTCCGTGCCTCGGAAAGCACGTTAAGCTGTTGGTCCCGGCTGCCATATATAGATCTTTGGTAGTCGTTACAGATAGTCAGTGACATCCAGTCTTACCAAAGGGTATCGTATTACCTAGTATTAACTGGGTTGTGGAGGTCAGATAGGCAGTCGCTCCATGTAAAATACTGGTATTCAGCTGCATCCGGTTAGACTGGAAGCCGACCCCAATATACTTGGGAAAAGGCTAGGCAGATGATGAATTCAGAAAATGGTGTCAAATGAACACTGCCATCTGTCGAAGACGAAGTTAAACTGCCAAAATTTCATCCATGGTAAGCAAACACACACTACAGGGCTTAGGCTACGTAGTTTCCTGCATGAATGGCGCGCGGAGTCACTACACTGGGGGGTAATTCCACTGCCGCGGCATGTTGCCGCTTGGCGGACAGACCGCCCCGGTGTGATTTCATGGCGACATGGAGAGAGTGACTGTTGCAACCCCGTGCAGGGCACAGTGGTGGTAAGTCCCCTCTTTGAGGACTGGCTTGAGAGGTGCCACGGCGCCCTCACGGCGGAAGGAAACGCCCGGATGCTACCATTGCAAGGATCAGCCGGAGGACACGGTGGAGCACACCGCAGAGGCTTGCCCCGCTTGGGCGGAGCCCCGCTTAGGTTGAGCCCCGTCGTGTTCTCTTAGCGGCGATCGGCGGCGGCGACCTCTCGCGTCCGGCCCTGGTTCAAGCCATGGTGCGGGGCGAGAGGGAATGGGACGCCGTCGCCTCCTTCTGCGAAGCAGTGATGCTAGCGAAGGAGGTGGTGGAACGTGAGAGGGAGAGAACCTCTCGTCCCAGCTGCCGCGGGAGGCGCTCCGGGTGTTGGGGGCCACGTGATGGCTTCCGGCCACCGTAGACGCGGGCCTGTGGACGGTGAGTAATGGGCTAGCTCGCCGTCCGTCCGTCTTATGACGATGACAGGCCGTGTCAACGGCGCGTTCGTGTTCCACGGCCATATTGCGGCCCCAGCACAAAGGGCAAAGAAGGAACATGGGTGGTTTTAGTCAGTAGAAGTCTGACATTCCCTACCGCATTTGATGATTTCCCACCCTCCAAAAAAAAACCCTATGTAGATTTTCAAAGCAGCGTCATTTAAACAAATCAAGAATTATTTTTGGTATCGTAACTGTTTGAAAAAGACGATTTAAAAGTTATCTTTTGAACACATTTATTAATTAGTACCGTTTTGGTGCAATAGATGTCGTTGCATGTATGTTTCTTAACGATGATAAGTTCTTCTTATACACTTTAAATTCGTATATCTTTTGATAGAGAGCACCGATTACAATGAAACAAAAACTAAAACCCTAATCATATTAGTTTTAAAATGTACACGCTAATACTATAATAATAAAGTAATACATCCAAGACACACAGACTACATACAAAAATTCTAAAAAGGATTGTAACACAATAAAAGAAAACATTATTTTTTCTAAATAATATGTTCATTAAACAGAAACTGTCTACAGATTTATAATATTATATTTAAAATTAATAGTATATTATTCTACTCTGAATTGATTTGAAAACCATATAGCATCAAAATAAAAAAAAAATACCTGGAACTTACAAAAAGTGAAAACCGACTGGGGATCGAACTCGCGAACATTGTTTAGCATTTTTGGAAATCCTTCAACATTATAAAAAATCACAAAAAGTGGATACTGACTGTGATTTGAACTTGCGTACCTTTGTTTACAGGTAAGCCTCCGTACCGTTAGACTACGTACACCAGTGACAATCAGGTTGAAATAGATCTTCTATTTTAATATAGTATGACAGTTGACAGTTCGATTGTGGTTCGATACCGGAAATTTGAAATGCCGTAAGTGACTTCAGCTTTCTCTTGGATTTGCAACGCTCGCACCAGGCTCCTAAAGTGAAAAATTGCACAGCACGCTCGATGTCCCTTGCGTTATTTCGTATTTCCAGTATCAAGCTGTAAAACAGTTGAGGATTATGGATAATGCAATACTGCTCACCCCCTTAAGTTATTATGGGGATAATATATAGCCCATGTGTTATTCCGGACTATAATCTACCTCTGTGCCAAATTTCATTTAGATCCGATCAGCCGTTCTGGCGTGAAAGAGTAACAAACATCCATACATCCATCCTCACAAACATTCGCATTTATAATATTAGTAGGATTAAGACATTGAATCTATACAATGCAAAGATATTTTTACAATCTTCTGCAGCCTCTACAATAACTTCACATGATAATCGATTTAATTGCCCCTATGGTTGTGGAGCAGGACCAGCATGGAGCCAAGCATTTTTATCATCAATGTAATCCCCCAACTTATAGTAAGCTTGCCTACATAGTGTGCGTTTAATACAAGATTTAAATTTTGTCTCATTTAGTTGAAGAATGTGAGGGGGTATTTTATTGTAACATTTTAAACAGTACCCCATGAAAGATGAGTCTACTTTAGCTAGCCTGAAACCTGGCTGAACTAGTTGGTCCCTATTTCTCGTATTATAGTGGTGTCTATCACCTCTTTTGCTAAATAAATGCAGATTTTTCCTGACGTACATGATGTTTTCATAGATGTATTGACAAGGTACTGTCATGATGTTAATTTCCTTAAACAGCTCTCTCAGAGAATCGCGCCTTCGTAGACCATATATGGCTCTAATGGCTCTTTTCTGCAGAATAAATATAGACTCGATGTCTGCAGCCCGTCCCCATAGTAAAATACCGTATGACATAACACTATGAAAATAGCTAAAATAGACTAGTCTCGCGGTATCTACGTCTGTAAATTGACGGATTTTCCTAACAGCATATGCTGCTGAACTCAGCCGTCCTGCAAGAGATGTTGACATGACGTGACAACACCGCCGTACAATATCATTTACGAGAATATCAGAAACAGCTCGATATAATGGCTTCTCCCGGTCAGTACGATGTTGCTGCTACTGAATTCTATAACATTCTTGTGAGTTCTAAAATATGTGGTGAAGACCGCTTTACTACTAACTACCTGGCGATGGACTGGAAATAGAGAAAACGACTTTTCCCAGAAAACTTTCCAGTTCTTTCGACTTTTCCAGTTTTTCTTTTCTCAGATATAAAACCTAGCAATATTGATTTTCTCCCCCATAAACCCAATTTAAATGTATAGAATAATATTAGATTCGAAAAAGATGGCAGTTGTTATGCACTTTGAAGAAGCATAGGGTTTGGTTGCATGGTACATGCTAATTATCGTATCTTCAGCATGAGCATATATTTGTGGGTGGGTGATATTGATCCAATTCTGGATATTTTACGGAATGAAACTTAAATACCCTTGCATATCAGTTTATTGTTCGAAGTAGCTTGTGTACTGCCACTGAACCCTTAGAAAAACCTGTTAGGATAAAGACCAATATCTGGCACAAACCATTCTTCAAAAAAGGTTTCAAAGCGCCCTTGTCATGAAATATTAGGGCAGAAACTTTTAACAAAAGCGTGAAACATTTTCCTTAAACCATTATAACGAAATATTTTAAGTTTAATATCTAAATACAACCCTTTACAACCCGATGCTTTTAACTGAAATCATTTACCATCGAAGGCCGCACTTTCGTTTTACTCCCCTGAGTGTTTAATACATTGCTCCTCGCCTCTATTAATAGAACCCATTTCCTTTTAAAACCTCCAATGAATGCCATATTGAGTAGTAAATCTCCAATATTCAAGCACTGCAGATATCGTGGTTAAGGGAGCTAAGTAAATAGCGAGATGACTGCTAAATCTGTGCATTTAATGCTTTTAGTTGACTGGGGATTCGAGCGGAATTCAAAGTAGGCACACCGCGGTGGAGGTAAGGGGTAAAAATGAAATATTGCGGCGGAAATGGATCTTTGAGTTTCTACACAGAGCGTTGGAAGCTTCTCGAAAATATTTTCACGGTTCTATTAACTTTATGGTTGGTAAAGAGTTTTGGGGCGTCATCCGACTATGTTAGGATCTGCTTCCAGTCTACCCGGTTACTGATAAATTTCAGAACTTTGCACTAAGTAACTGTCCAAGTGTCCATCTGACTCTCATGATATGCATTGTAAAAAATAAACTGCCTACAGTCCAGCCACAGGCATAATAACGTGAATGGACTGTAGTACCTACCTAATCCAAAATCGTAGATCTAATGGAGAACAATGGGCAAGAAACTCTATGGACGAATCAGGACTGTTAGTTAAGTTAGATACTACACAGTCCTGGCAACAGCATTGTTGCAGTCAAAAAATAACGCCATTACAATGTGACGGAAAGGGTTTACGTGGCGCAGGGTATACAATAAGAAGGGGACTCCCTTAGAGGTCTATAGTTTGTGGTATCTTTTTGACTTCCACTCCACATCTATGGGTCTTGTTATGACGTTTCGTGCGGTGTAAACATGTTTTAAATTGAAATGAAACGTAATACGTTCCAAAAAATTCAGTCGTTTCCAGAAAATAATAATGTGTTACCTATAATGTTGTCTCAGTCACAGTCAGTCACTGAGCTGGATAATGGCTGGATAGGATTCTGGGAACTGGTGATTACGGTGTCAAAGTGAAATGAAACCTTGCTCTTGAAATACGAAGATTTTCCTAGAATTTTGTGCTCACGTTATAGACAGAGAGAGAGATACCATGTGAGATAGAGAACAAGTATACGTAATAATATGTAGATAGATGCAAATCTCACAGGAAAATATTTTGCTTTGACACTCGTCGTTTATTTCAAATAGAGCTCTTACAAACCCGAAATTGACTGAAGCACATTTCTTTTCTGGTTTCACTTTGGATATTTTTAACTGTATCCTGTAAGGACAAAGGAGGACATATTTGTTCAATCACAAGGGTTTCATCATCATTATTCTATAATGTTCCCACTCCAGGGACTCACTCAGGCCTGCTCTCTAGGAGAGGGATTGGCTATAATCAACCACGCGGGCCCAGTGCGAGTTGGTAGATGTCACATATCTCCGATTCTTTTGGTTCTGAGACATGCCGGTTTCCTTACGATGTTTTCCTTCACCGTTTTGAGAGCAGCTGTGATGAAATAAATTACACAAGGTAATGCGCCTGCCTGGGTTCGAACCCATGTGCCGTCACCAATGGGCCACCACTGCTCTTCACAAGGGTTCAACATTATGCAAACCACAAAACCTCTTCATACCTCTTCATAAAATATCAGAAACTTAAATTTTAAAGGCGCTCTAACGAACATCCCACAGCAACATGAATAACATGAATCACGTCCATATTTTAAACATAATTCAGTTTAATCAAAAATGCACCGCCGCTCGCCGCTCCCCGGACCTCATTACAACAATCTAGTCACAAATGTTTTACGAAAATAATCCATATTCACCGCTCTGCTGCAATTACTGCGGTATTAGCATACGTATCATATCAGTAACGTGCACTGGACGTGGACAAGGACATTCTTCATCTATATAAATAAAAACAGAAGTCCTGACTGACTGACTAAAAACTCGGAAAGTTTTCTTTAAAGTATAAGTTCCCTTCCATTTCAAAATATGTTTTCAAAACCATTTCAAAATATGGTTTCTACTTTGTTCACCCGGGTGATATGATATCACCTGGGTGACCAAAGTAAACTTTTATCTTAGAGTACAGTCTTAAAATGACTGACGTACATGTTTTGTTTCTATAAATACCGATACAACATAATAAATCGGTGAGTGCAATTACTGCTACGCGGTGACTAACATTAGAGAACGAACGAATCGTACGAAGCGTTTTGCTAAGTCTTTCATTATTCGTACAGCCAAAGAGTGGAACTCCCTGCCTGCGTCGGTTTTCCCGAGTTCATATAACCCCAATCTATTTAAGTCGCGAGTAAATAGGCTTCTTCTGGGTAAGCTCGTTCCATCGTCGACCTCATCTCTGCCCTTAGGGCAAGATTGAGGTCAAGAGTAAGCCCATATTAAATAAAAATAAAAAAAAAGAGAAAGGAATCGTCAACAGTTTTTATTGTAAACACAATTAAACGTTATAAACCTAACGAAAACGAAGTGAATCTTTCTCTACGCGCTCCAACCTGAACAACAATCTCTGCAAGAGTACCTACGCACCGTACACTTAGGTTTATTCGAATAGACCAGTTATCAAATGTTTGGCTTCCCTTAGCTATTATGATTGGCGAAAAGAGCTAAGAATGAAAATGGGTGGTTTTCAGTCAATAGAAGTTAGACACACCCTACATGGAGTCATTTGATGAGTAAAACGTCCATTGAAAATTATTATCACATTTGACAATAAAACCCTTTCTTTATAAAACCTGTAATCGGTACCCGTCCGATAACAAACCACCTTCATTGTGGTAATTTTATGCAGTTATAATTAATATGAAAATTTCGTTCTTTGTTATAATCTAATAAGCAGTTTGCGTTTCAAGCGGTACTTTATCCGCGAACACCAGGTACTGCTAGTGCCTATATGCGGTGCACTAAATAGATGCACTTTGCCTGCCCTTGTCTGCCGTTGTAATTAAAACTATAAATAAGCCAACGCGCATTATACTGAGATTAGGCCGTGTTTTATGGCATATTTTCTAGGCTGGAGTATGGTATATTTCAGTACTAATTAGGTACTTTTAATTTACTGCAGCAGAAACTGGAACACCATTGTGTGATACCTCAGAAGTTATCAGTTACAACGTCGTGACGAGCTGAAAGCATTTATTTGTGACTAGTCCAGAGATACAGAGGGACTGAACCAAGGCATGACTAGACCTCGTCACTATTCGTCACATGCATTTTTTATTTATTTATTAACGAAATGGGCCTGCTCTGACCTCAGTAACGCCAGATTGAAAGCGATGGATGAGGTCTCTGGTGAAACAAACGTGCCAAGAAGATGCCTGTTTTCTCTTTCTTTGAAGGCAGAGTAGTTTGCTTAGGTATCATAATAATCAACCCAAAACTACTCGTGATTTGTCCGAAGCTAGTCGTAACGGTCGAAATAACACGAGGCCTTCTGTTGTACATAATAAGAAAACTACACAGACAAACTTTTAACATGTTTGTACGGAGTTAATCAGTAGTTTTAACAATTCATTAGCAATAAAATGGGATTGGCCATTACAGTCGGCTTACAGCCCTCGCTAATGCAGTGTATTCCACCGGGGACAGTAACTGGGGCGCGTACCTTACTGTATCGAGTGGATCGCATTAACTTTAGACGATCGTCGGGCACCTCCCAATGAAGGTAGGTTGCCCTTTTTTCGGGAATGTGATACGTATGTAGTTTTGCTCTGTAAATTGAATTTTTATATTCACAAACTGTAATGATTGTATTTCTATTTCATATTTAAATAGTGGTCTTAGTTTTACGTTTATTCGTCTTACATGGAAAATGCTGAACATCAGTTTCGTAAAACAAAATATACTACATCAATATAATGGAAGGAAACATTTTATGCCACAAATAGATATGCCTATCCGGTTGATAACACAAAACATTCCGTATCTAAAGCTCTCGATAATCTATCATAAAACAATAACCCACGGAATTGATTTTATTTCACCATTGACTAACTAGCCTATACCTCTCATACATACTACACTCTTTATTATATGTATGATACACTCTATCAAGATTAATCACTCTCTTCTTTTTCCTCTTTTTGACATGTAGGACTTGTAGATGTGTACGCAGACGCTAGTACTTCCAGCTACTACAATCTGTCAAATTATTTTAATAGATATGCAACCTTATCGCTAAAGCATTAGGTTCAAGGTTGATTGGAAAAAAATTGGCAGTTTCGGTTTAAAATGCTGGCATCTATACTATATGCCTTCCCCTTTGGAGCAATTCAAGCTTGATGTTCAATATTAAAATCTCCACTCAATCCTCATTAACAAGCGAGTCCTGAGTCGTACTCAATGCTCAGTTGAGTTCGTCACGCTCAGTTCTGAGTACACCTAACACGAGTGGGTGCGAGTTCTAGGGCGCCAGTATTTAGCGTAATTACCGCGAGCAGCTCGTGTTTGCTATCGCGCGCTGTATGCTAATGCGCCTGCATTGCGACTGCGCTCTATCCACTAGGTGGGTAGGGTTGCCCACGGGAACAGACAACAATGTTGGGAAGCTGGATTCTGACAACCAGACTATAATTATTTTAATTAGTTTTTGTTGAAATCAATCAGCCTCGATAAGCTCCTTACACACGGCGTTGTGAGGTAAATCCAATAGTAAAACACAAAAAAGTGAAAAATAAACTTCAGAAGAAAAATCAGCTTTTGAAGTCAGTTGTTTGATTTAGTTTTATTGGCCACTAATTTTTTCTTCTGAAGTTTATTCTTCACTTTCTTGTGTTTTTGTTTTTTTTTCACCTTTTTGTGTTTTTGAAGTCGGTTTTATTTTTTGCAAAAAAGTTTTTTTTTTATTTTTCTATTTTTAGCTGTAATAGGTCTATACAAATATGTACTATGCATTTAACATTCAACCAATAAACCAAACCCTTAAACCTTCAAGATTTCCCTATTATTGCTTTCAACTCCTAACTATTGAGGAGTGTATCTTCCATAATCAGCTCACCTAGATAACCTGAAAGAATACAACCAAATGTACGTCTCCATAATATTTTATTATGGAATTATCCTCCAACTCCTAACCGTTAAGGAGTTGTACCTTCCATCATCAGCTCATCAACATGAAGTGATAACTGCTAGATGCGAATACTTAAGTTTTAGAAAAAGCACGTAATACGTGCCTTTAAAATTTGAGGGTTGCCCTAGATTTCTCTTGGATGCCATCATCATCAGGTTAACATAATAGCCTGAAAGAATACAACTATCGGTCCACAAAACGTTAAAATTTCGAAAGAATTTTCTTTCAACTACAGCAGCTATTTTCTTCAGTCAGACGCAATTAATACATGAACAGCTTTAGAAAATATATATAGAAAACGTAACAAGTGCTATTAAAAAGTTGGATAAGTAAGGAGTTGCCCTCGATTTCCCTGGGGTCCCATCATCAGATCCTGACTTGGTGACAATGGGACCACCTCGAGAGTATAAGTAGGATTTCAGGATTTCATACTTTCACTATTTCGTATTCTAATTAAGAGAGTCGATCTTTAACCTGACCTATAAGAGAAACTAATCAGAAAGTTATGTTCAACTTTCAAATAGCTAAATGTTCGTCACTTCATAAATACAACCCTATCGTTAAGGGCGGTCGTACGCCAAAGTATTTCTCTTATATTTTTCTTTCGCACCGCTCAAAATGAATTCGGTTTTAATAAGTCATTTATTATGGAAATAACCCGAGCTTGCCGTGTCGACCGAACTCCTCCGAAGTTTTCCGAAATACCCCGAAGTACTCCACCGCATTCTACCTTTTCATAAAATTTTTATGAGGCAAACCTTCAGAGATTTTATAATAGATATAGGAAAGTGAAATTGGGAGCGTTTGGAAGTGGCACAAGTGGTCGAAAGCCCGAGGGAGGTAATTAAGTATGTGTGTACTCGACCTGCTCGGAATTGAGACACGATGCAATCTTTGTGACTGGAGTATTGACTGTACCTTGTCGCGGAGCTGAGTTAAAACGAGGCACGAACAAAGAAAGAGATAAAATAAAATTCGATCTAGTTTTATTGTTTCATTTTTTTTTTTGTTTTTGAGAGTGACTTGACTTGTTTTCAAGTTAACAAGAAACTATTGTTGATTTTTTCTTTTAAAGTAATTATAGGGTCAAGGGTAAAGATTTCAAATTAAAGTAGATACAACGTTACGTTGAGTATAAATCTAACTAAGAAAAAAGTTTGTTTGGTTGAACGCGCTAATCTCAAGAACAACTCGTTCGAATTGAAAAAAAAAATTGTGTTGGATAGTCCATTATTGAGGAAGGCTATAAGCTATATAACATCACGCTATGACCCTTAGAGGCTGAGCAGCGGGTGACACGGCAGAGAACAGCTAGTCTAGTACAAAATGAGGTCAGCACTTAAACTCTTTCCACTAATGGAAACCACAATAAAGTCCTCCCTTATACGTAAGCCCACAAGTTATTTACATAATATGTAGTAATTTGGCATCCAACGTCGCCGGTGCCAAACCCTCCTCTTGCCAGACACATCACATATTCCATCCAGACTGGCCTAGTAAATTGAGTTTGGACTAGAGATAGATGGATAGGGTATACTTATTAGACATCAAAATGGCCCGAGCAGACCTGTGTGCAGTTTTAAACTCGCATGTCCAAGAAGCAACATTTCGAAGACACGTGACATCTAACGGGTAGTATTCTAGGTCCAACCCAACCCTGGTTCTGGCTCTTGAATCATCACCATTCTCCTGCCCTTATCCCAATTTATTTGTGGTCGGCGCAACATGTCTTCTTCTTCCATACTTCCCTATTTCTCGTCATCTCAGCAGTCACCTATTTTCTAGCCATATCATCCTTCACACAGTCCATCCATCGTTTCTTTGGTTCGGGCTCTTGAATACCAACTGAAAAAGTTCACAAGTTCTCAACTGTGATTCGTTAACGGCTGTATGAAACGGCTATGTCACCAACTTCCATACACTTCTACATATGGTGTAATCTTATTTCTAAGTATATCAATAATCTACGAACTCTATGGTTAGTGTCAAAATCCTATAAAAATAAATTTAGTGAGATTTGGATTTGAACTGTAATTTTATTGAACCGAGACATCATAACACGAGACAAAGCCAATCCTTTAAAGAGACTGTTTTTTGATAATGTTATTTAAGTAATGTTTCTTCTTTACAATAAAATACCTATATGACGAAAAGAATACGAGTCCACCATCTGCCTAGCCTTTTCCCAACTATGTTGGGGTCGGCTTCCAGTCTAACCGGATGCAGCTGAATACCAGTATTTTACATGGAGCGACTGCCTATCTGACCTCCACAACCCAGTTAATACTAGGTAATACGATTCCCTTTGGTAAGACTGGATGTCAGAATTTCAGGTCACTGACTACCTGTAACGACTGCCAAAGATCTATATATATATGGCAGCCGGGACCAACAGCTTAACGTGCTTTCTGAGGCACGGAGGAAACTCGGTATGTCGGGCGGTCACCCATCCACAGACCGACCTAGGCAAGCACAGCTTTACCTAAAGATCGACCTGAGTAACAGTTCTTATTAAGCCACGAGCTCCTCAAAAAAAAAACGAGTGAGCTCCTGAAAAGAATACGAGTCCAAAAACTAAAAATAATATGGACGTTTTTCTGCCTATGTTTGCAGACTATACTTTTAATGAATGTTCTATTTACATTGGTCTCATAAATATAATTTACATCGGATCATTTAGTCCACTCTCGCCTGTACAAGGTCAGCCCAGGCGGATGTGACGCGTAATTTCCGTCCATCGGCTATTTACGTAATTGCCTACGCCGTAGCCGGTGCTACGGATGCTACGCCGTAGCAATGTAGCAAGCTACGCGCGGAATACGAATGCTTTACAGGGATGTTTGGGAACATATTTATGTTACTTTGTAAATGAGTCAGTAGATATGTAACAGTTTTCGAATGATCATATTAAATTCAGTTCTCTGTATCTTGTAATTAATTGCATTAATTTTTTTTTTTATATTCTACCCATTGGTCACCAAGCTTGATTTACCAGGTCTGACCAAGTGATATTGGGGTTTGCCATCAGAAATTTATAAGTAACTGCCCGCACGAAGTCTACATTTATGGGACTGAAGCATAAGTGACAAAGTGGGCTGGGAAAACAAAACACATTCTATATATTTATTGTTTTTGTAAAAGAGATAACGAATTTACAAAATTCGTGCAAAAATCGTACACTTGTTTTATTTGTGTTAAATTAATTTTGGTTTCGACCAAAACTGGGACCAAGGCCGAAGGTTCGGTTGCGGTTTCGGGTGAAAATTATCTTTCGGTCGGACACTATAGCATATTGAAGTAAGAAAAACATATTACCTACGTAATATGTTTTTCTGTGGGTAGTGAAGACCATAGGCTAGTTGACAAAAAGTGCGTCAGATAGATTTCCAAAAAATATTGGACACGCGTATTTTCTTTATTCATGTAAACAATAAATGAAGACACAATGCGTCGAATTGTCGCCCAACGTCACAGTTTGGTACATTTTTTTACCAGAAAGTGAAGTGCCCCCAGTCACGCTCTTTGACACGTTTTATTTTCGTATTTTTTTTATTAATTTGGTAAAACAATAAACACGTATCTAATTTTTCGATAATCTAACAGACGGACTAAACAGAATCATATTTATTTAGTCACACATCTACCCTATTCTATATTTAAAATGTCACTTACGGGATATCTTCCGTAGTTATGAACCGTGAAAGCTTAAAACAGTGTTACCCTATTCTAGTATGAAAGCTATCCTGCTAGTTTGTTAAGGGGCATAATTATCTGAACATGATGGATGCTCGGGGCGTGTACCTCGTTTAATTAGCACACTGAGCACCGCTGTCTGCGACT